>JADLZK010007471.1:0-35472 GCA_015847255.1 Hyparrhenia diplandra
TCTTCTTATGAGAGCCCCGTGGTTCAACGCCCCGCGTTTCCACATCATCGGGTCGGCCGCCGGGAGCTCCACGCCGTCCGCGATGGCATTAGCGGCGGCCTTCACGGCGTCGTGACGGGCGGGCTGGATCGAAGCCGGCAGTCCAACGCGGCGCATCCGGTCCGTCCGACGGCGCCATCCCGCATCGCATGTAAAGCGCGGCCGCCGCCCTGGCGTCTGGGACAGCGAGACGGGCATGCGCGACGTCGATTGGTCCGCCTCGTCGTGGCACCGCCCGGTTGTTGGCTACCGACGCCGTGGCTCCACTGTGAGTTGCGTTGGCTCTCGCCGGTGACATTGGATCGGTGTGAGGCCGGGCGCATGGGCTCCACGCTTCTTTTCGTCTTTGGGCGATGGTAGCGCCGTTGGGCTCCCGCGGTGTCGCTCCCGGTGGGCGGTGATGTGGTTCCATGTCAAAAGGTCGGTACCTCGGCCGATCACGGTGCTCCTCCGCCTTCCTCAAGGTACGCCCGCCGACGCCCCTTGCCGCCGCTCCTCCCATCTTCGTCTCTTTTGCTCTCTACGGAAGCTTAATTTGGCTCTTGCTTCGTGTCCCTCCGAAGTCTCGTGGTCGCCCACCGCCAACCGCAGGAGTGGCGGCGGATCTCGATCGGCGCCGGCGGATCTAGGCGCGGCCGGCGGGCGGGTGCTTGATCTGCCGGCTCGACGGCTCCACCGCGTTGAGGTAACGTGTTGTGGCGCCTCGTTGTCGGATCCGTTACGCCTGCGGGTGATTACGTTGGGTTCATGTTCGATTAGCCCTATTTGATAGATGTGCGTGCCTAACACTTCCATAATCTGTTCTACTTTGAGGTTCTTTTTTTTCCTTTTTCTTTTTTTCCCTTTGTCTTATTCCATTTGCGTGCGTTCGGGATAACAAACGCCGCGACGGGAGTCCCGCCATGTTTGTGGTGGGCGCGCCCCTATACCACTCTTTTAGAAAGTGTTGCCGCCATTGCAGTCGCCAAATGCTTCTATAGTTAGTGAACTTGATTTCCATGGGAATCCTATTTACGGTGTAGAGTATGTTACCGGATTACAAGATCCTTCATTTGAATCACAAGGAAAGGAATTTCTGGTTGAACTTTCTTGACAAGTGCACTATTTTTTCTCCTCTTGTTCTCAGCGGTCGGGTAGCACCGTGTCGATAGAACATAATTACGCCTCGAATATGCCTTGACATGATCTCGATGGATAGATTCGAGCAGATAGACTATCTTCTCCCGCTGAGATATTATATTAAATTGTAAAACCAGCAACACTAAAAGAAGTATGGTGCTTAAAATAAAAATGGCTCGGCAATTTAACCCGATTCCTAATACAAAGTGAGGATGTTGCGACCTTCTTTCTTTGTGGAGAGGTGTGGTTCACCACTTGGTGTTGTTGGGAATTGATATTTCGGGGATGGGACGGGGTTGTCGCACTTTTTTTTATACGTAGACAAATGTGATTTTGTGTGCGTTCTTAAGTATGGATCTGTCTCCTCGATGTTTGCTTCTTTGGAATATAAAGGTCGCTACGTAATGTCCACTTCATCGCACGCATCCATCAGGGCGGGCGACAAAGTAAATCTCTTATGTTTACTCCATCCATGTCTTTTACTACACTTCTAACATTGTTCTTCAAATTCTTTATATATTTGTTTTCAATTTCCAATTAGATGAAGGCCTACTATTCACCTAGAAAACTTTCTCGCCTTTGAATGTCGCCAGAAACTAAGGCGCTACCTAGATCGCATAGCAAAATGGTTAAAAAAGGTGCCGTTTCTTGTATAGCTATCCTTCCATGTTTGGATTAGAACTATCCAAATTTTGAATGATGTTGCTTTTTCTTTGTTTACTTTTCTCTCGTTAGGATGCTCTTTTGTGCCTCGTGAGACATTAGGTCGTGGACATTTTCACAGGAATACCTCGATGCTCTTAAAGGTTTGTGTGCCCCGTCTTTACGCGGCGCGTTTTAGATGTTTGCATGTTAAGTTTTAGCTATGCGGTCAAGATAGTGACTCTAATTCGATTGTTGTTTGTCGTTGCTTGTTGGGTTGTCTCTGTACCTCGTCTTATTCAGCTACGCATCGTGAGCGCTCTTATTATGGAGGTCCCGACTATGAGTGTAGGCTTTGTGGTGCCATCTTTTTGGTTCCAAGAAAGGGTTGTATCCGATTCTAGCGTGAGAGCGAGGTAAAATCATTTACAACAAATGTTGTAAAGGAGGCAAGGTGCTCATACCACCATATAGACAGAGACCCGCTATCCTAGATTCTCTTACAAGATTTGATGGTGATGCTAGGTGTAAGCGCTTTATGAAACAAATCCGACAATATAATTGCCTCTTCTCCTTCACTTCCATGGGAGCCCATATAGATAGATCCATGAGCGATGGCCGTGGTCCTCCGGTGTTCAAAATATCCGGTCGGTTCACCACCATTTGGGATCTTTGCTTCCAGAGGATGGTGACCCTCCAAAATTTATACTGACTTTATATATATGATACTACCAATGAGGTGACAAATAGACTGCGTGCCTTACATAGCGATGATGAGACCCTCCGAACCTTTAGATCCACGATTGTTGCCCAAACCGCTTGCTATGCTTGATGACCACAATCCATTGGTGTAGCTTTAGGCGGGCAAGAGATCGATTGGCAAGCGAGCATGGCGATGAAGAGTTTATCATTAGAATTGTAGGTGCCGAGGAAGGGGATCCGGTCCAATATAATGCGCTTTTGTTAAAGAGCTAGCCATGCTTGTTGTTGGAGACTTTACTCTTGAGACATTCCAAATGAGATATAGTGATACAAGCTAAGAGTGGTCACATGATGCTGTTTCTTTTGCACCCGGCTTTTATGGCGCTACAAAGATCCACTTCTTTTTCCTTATGGTGAGCGCGGTTTCAGATAGGTGTGACATATGAAGGTGTTCGATATTGGGAAAAACAAGCGGACTAAAGTGACCATGCAAGATTACTTCTCCCATGCCTTCCACTATAGAAAAAGAAAAGCCAAATCCCTTCCTGTGCTATGGCGTTTTATCTACACAGGCTAGAATTGATGCACGATGCGTCTATCGACGAGAACAAAGGCTATGGTATGTCATTAAGAACCGGGGCAAGTTACGTGTAGAGAATATGCGGGGGTATAGTTGATGCCGTAGGCCGAGGTTGCGTTGATGGAAATGAGATTGGTAAGAAGATCAGATACCGGCTTCCCACACGGTGGTCGTCGCTACATGATCCAAAACTACCATGATGTTGCTATATTTGTAGAGAGTTCGGTCCTCCGGACTTCTTTGTAACATTTACGTGCAATCCCAAATGGCAAGAGATTTCGGGACGCCATAGCTTTTGAGCTGGCCGTAATCCGACCGATAGGGCCGAGATGGTGGTTCGTGTCTACAACATGAAACTCGAAGAGCTTCTTAGCGATATCGGGAATGGCTCTGTTTTTGGCCCCCGTTAGTGCGGGTAGGGTGTCTCCTCCGTTTCTTTTGCTTCTTCCATTTTCCCCGGTTCATATGTCCTCATTTCTTCCTTTCTCGATTGTTTTTTTAGCCCTTCATACCGCCGAAGTTCCGTAAACGTGGTCTTCCCCATGCGCATATCATTATCCGCTCTCTCGTATCACGATTACGCCCAACTCCCGCGTTTATTGACAAATTTATAAGCGCAGAGATTCCCCGATCCAGATAGAGACCCTCTAGCATATGGCCTTGTTGCCGAGCATATGGTGCACGGCCCTTGTGCCCAGTTTTGAGTCCCGGTCCATGCATGAAACAATCCAAATGTTCAAAGAAATTTCCTAAAGAATACCAACCGTAAAACACATGTTGATAGGAGTGGCTTTCTTTGTATACAAAAGGTCAAAAGATGGTAGATATGTTCGTAAAGGAACACAAAGGCTAGATAATCGTTGGGTTGTTCCATACAACCGCTTTTGCTTAAAAATTCCGTGCTCATATTAATGTAGAGTGGTGTAACAAGACTATTTTTGTTAAATATCTATTCAAATATGTTACTAAGGGTCCCGACCGTGGCAAGGTTTACATATCGAGGATAAAAATGGAGAAGATGCCCCTTATGATGAAGCAGACAAAAACAAAAAAATGAGGTCAAAGAATACCTAGACCGTAGATATATATGCGACCATGATGCGTGCGGGCGTGTCCTAGGGTTTGATATCCATAGACACTATCCCTCCGTTGAGAGACTATGTGTACATCTCCCGGGATGATAATTTCGTTGTGTATGATCCTAATGCGCACATATCGGATGTCGCTTCTAAAGAATTCTTTCGTAGAACTATGTTGACTCAATGGTTTGTGGCTAACCAAGAATATCTAGAAGGAAGACATCCGACATACCGTGATTTTCCTTCTCGCCGAAATGGGATTCTCGGTCATAGATTTTGGGAGGCTAGACGGCGACACTGGTGGTAAAATAGGGCATTGTACTACGTTCATCCATCCCTGTGGTGAGAGATATAACCTTAGAATGCTCGCTCCTCGTGGTTAGGGAGCTCGAGCTTTGAAGATGTTAGGACTTTTGATGGCGCCCTCCACCCTACATTTAGATCACCGCTTCTCGCTCGTGGCCTCCTTGGTAACGATCGGGAGTGGTAAGCCGCTTTTGACGAGGCAAACTACATGGGCCACATCTCGCATGTTTAGAAAACTTTTTTGTTACCATGTCGTTGTTTTGTGAGGTAAACGATGAGCACTCATTTTTTGAAAAGGTTTGGAAATTTATGGTCGATGATATACAATATAGATTTAGAAAAAGTATGGGTAACGCCAAAGATGTTATCCCCGATACGGACCTTTAGAGACCATTTGATAGACGACCTTACATGCCTATTCTTACCGTAAATGGGGCTAGCCGAGAGATATTAATGTTAAATTACCGCTGAAGTCTAATCCTTCGACATATGTTTTACGGTAATAGACTTATTGAAGAGGAGCTTTCATATGATTGTGAAAAACTAATGCTTGAAGCCAATATACTAATAGCACGGCTAAGCGAAGAGCAACTCTCGCTTTTAAAATTATCACAGATAGTGTGTTGAATAATGTGCCGGGTTTTTCTTTGTATCCGGTTATGGTGGCAATCGGGAAGACTTTTCTTTAGAATGCTATAGTCACTTGGTTACGTGCTCGAAAAAAAAATTGTCCTCACCGTAGCCTCTTCGTGTGTAGCTTCTTTGTTGCTTCTGGTGGGCGGGCGCTCATTCGCGTTTCAAAATACCATGTGAACTAAATGATACTATTTTGTGTGATATTGGCCGTGGCTCAATGCGTTCGAACTCATTGAAGCGGCGCCGCTAATTATTTGGGATGAGGCTTTGATGACACATCGACAAGCATTTGAATCTCTAGACAGAACTTTTAGGGATGCCTTATCCTATAAAACGTAAGCTGCCCGAGACATGATATTTGGTGGTAAGACCGTTGTTTTAGGTGGTGACCTTAGACGAGATACTTCTCGTTGTTGAAGGTGGACAAAGAGCACAAATTGTAAATGCTACTATCTCGCAACTCTAGGCTATGGAATCGATTAGGATCTTGTCACTCGGTAAAAAAACATGAGACTTCACAGACCAAACTTAGACTTAAAAACACGAAAAGAGATATCTCGATTTTAGTCGCTGGGTGCTAGATGTTGGAGAGGGCAAGATTGAAGCCTTTCAAAAGGACGGCGAGGATGAGCCGACATGGATAAAGATACCTAGAGAATTACTACTTATGCCGCAAAAAAGATACCTTCGTCTTGCATTGTTGATGCTATTTATCCGTAATTAGCTACGCGATATTCGATCCTATGTACCTTAAGAGTCGAGCCATTTTAACACCTACCAATGAGGTTGCCGATGCCGTAAATTCCCATATAGTGTCTCTTATACCCGGTGAGGAAAGAGAATACTGAGCTTTGATAGAATGGGTAAGAATACGGAGAGGCACATAGCTCTTACGATGCTTTATATCCAATGAGCTCCTAAATTCCTTGAATGGTAATAATTTTCCTACACATCGTCTTATACTAAAGAAAGGAGTCCCCATAATGTTACTAAGAAATCTAGACCAACCTGGTGGCCCGTGTAATGGAACACGTTTAATTATTACCGATTTTGGTGATATGCTTATACATGCTCGGATAATGACCGGTACACATATAGGTGACGTTGTGCTTATACCAAGAATTTGTCTTACTCGACTAATGTCAAGCTGCCTTTTGATCTAGACAGCGACAATTTCCGGTTAGGGTGTGCTATGCAATGACTATTAATAAAAGCCGTAGGGCGGACACTTTCTCAAAGTTGGTGTGTACCAAAAAAACACGTTTTTAGCCATGGTCAACTCGTGATGTTGCTATTTCTAGGGTGACATCCAAACATGGGCTCAAGATACTTATTGAGGATAAGGATGGTGTGTGTGTAGATGAGACACAAAATATTGTTTACCCCGAGATACTTTGTAGTCGATCCTCGCCCTCCGGCCGCCTCCTACTCCTCCAACCACTCGATGGTAGTGGCTCCATCACTCCTCTACTTGTGTATCTCCATCCGTGGAGAGCGTGGAGGAAACAAAAAAACCGCCTCTCCCATCGATGACCCGGTGCTCCGTAACGTATGCATCTTCCTTGATTTAGCTTTCACATACCAACCCTAGATTCAATCTATCTAACTTCCTATGAATAACACTACTGGACCCCACCACCCAATCTCCATGATGAAGACACAACGCTCTAAGCTCAAGAAAGGGTAACCAAATCCCCATCGTGTGTTTTTCCCATGCTTATGTTTATGTTTGTCACACATACCTCTTTTGTTGCTCTATCACAAGAATAAAAAACAGTCGAACAAAGATTCCTGCTAAGTCTTCTTCTAGGAAGAGGTCGTCCATGGATGATCCTCGTGATACTCGGGTTTCTAAATCTTTCTTGTTCAAAAGGCCTTATTAATGGATCCATTAGCTACCTTTCTTTCTCGAGCTTTCGGCTATGCTTTGTTTGTTTTATCATCCGAATAGGCTTCCAACAAGTACCTTAGATCCAACCGATCGGACACGCAAGACCGGGATGCTTCCTCTTTACGAGAGATCATTGGCAGAGTATGTGCAAAAAAAAAAATGCATACCATAACCAACTCTATCTTATTTTCGGTCGATGCTCCCATCGATTGTATACTTTTACCCGCTACCCGGTGATACGACTCTTGAAAGCCTCTCGAACAAGAAGAAGCGGTCTCGCTCCACCAAAGCTATTCCGCACGAGGCCGCCTCTGAGCAAGGTAAATCGTGTTATAACACACTCATCTTCATGCCGTGTCCTATTAGTTGGTGAAAATGATCGCCACTAATCACGCGAGCATGTTCTGTCTTAGGATCTCCTTGCCGAGCCGCATTTTTGACCGGGTGGGGTACCTCATCTTCGACCATCCGAGGAAGACTTCCACCTCCTTTTGCCGACATCTAGCTTGTTAGAGATCTGTTTTCGTGGACCCATGGCGTTTAATAGGCACGGGTGCCGGCTATAGGCATGAAGAACTTAAATTCGGGAGCCAAATGTGGCTCCCGTCCCCGTAACTTAAGCGCTGCGGTACACTGGCCGATATGGGCAAATGTGTCCACGGCCACCGTTCTGGTGAACCGGGTCAAGTATACACCATATGCCATTTCTTTGTTGCTTTGCCTTCTCGCTTGCCTTTAGACAGTAATATGCTTTGTTAATAGTAATGCCAATAGGATGCTAAGTTTGGTTTCGATAATTTTGCCCGTCTTTGCCCTCAAGCAACATAATAATTCTCGCCTATGTTAGAGTATGTATTAATCACTCTATGACGTGAATCACAATGTAGCTATTGAAAATAGATTAGTGAAAATCCTAAAATTAAAATTGTGTTCTTCTAATTTTACTTAGTTGCCTCGATGTGTCTATATAAAAGCGTGGAATAATTGAAAAAGGTCTTTGCCAAAGTATACATTCTCTACATATAGTATTTCACCTTTTCATGTGCTCTATTTTTCATTTTGCTTTTTCGTGCATTGGGTTCCTAGTTGGAACTCGACATTTTTCGAGGCGTGATACGCCTGGAATGCCCGCCATTAGAGGGTACATACTCTGGAAAGGTAAAAGCGTACCGCCACTTATGCTAAATAAGTGTTCTCAAGTGTAAATAGTTGGATACAAAGTTTTAAAACTGTATTGGTCGATTAATGTTGGCTAGAGTTCAATCTTGGAGTATCTGACACAACATATCTTTTGGCTGAAACATTAGGTACAACAATTCGTCATTGCTCTTGACGGGTCCTGGCCCTGTGGTTGGTGGTGATTCTGTCTTTGCTCGGCTCCAAATTTCACCCTCGGAGAGGCTCTTGAAGAATCGTGAGAATGTCTCACTCATCTCGCTAGAAACCATTAGTACGAGTCACCAACGTGAGTGTAGGCTTCTCATATAGTCCCATTTTTGAACTACACATCATTTATCTGCTTTTCCCTTCCATATGTTGTTACAGACCCCACCCCCAAGCCTCTATGATAACAATACACCGCCACAGAAGAAAAACAAAGGGTAACAAGATTAATATTACATACTTTTGTGCTCTTATATTTCTACATTTCACGTAAAATGTTCTCATGCACCATGGCAGGACTGAAACAAACAAGGGAAAGCTTTCTTCTCTTTGGCTCTTACGTGCTCGCAAGAGACTCCATGAATGATGTTGACAGTGCTTAGGTTATCAGTTCTTCATCTTCGCTACAAAGATGCAGCGTTGGGCGATCATGCACGTTTAGATTTGTATGCCCGCTGATATTTCTCTTCACATGTGCTTGCGATCATGCACATTTTAGTTCTTTTTGCTTATTGTTCCTTACTTTGCGTCTAGACACTGAAGTTAGCAGTCTTCTATGTAATATATATAGCCTCTTAGGCAGCCGGTGCCGCCTTTAGGGATCCGGCCTAAGTACACTATGAAAGAACAACCATCGGTTTCCTTCTCTATTATTTTCTTTAACCATCGGTTTCCTTCTCTATATTATTTTATATGTCTTGTGTATGCTAATCTATAGCTGCTTGCAGTGTTATGCGGCGCGCATGGGCACGCGCAAATCACTAGTTTTTTTATTCTGATCCGAAGGCCCTTTTTTGCTCTACAAACTTTGCGCGCAGTGAGCGCACTGAAGAGCGAAGAATGAGGAGTTCAGAGAACCTGGAGCCTACCCAGACCAAAACTTGCTTTTGTTTTCTTCTTAGGAAGCATGCGTGAGTCACCCAACAATCTTTGCACGGGACACATGCACGCCCACTCCCTGTGAGCTTGTGACTGTGCATGGTCATGGTCATGCCTTGAGCAGGCCGGCCGGTCCCATGGCGCTGAGGCCTCCGATCCCTCTCCTCTGGCCTCCCCAGATTTTATTTTATACGTACTCCACTGCTGGCTGCACGGCTGCACCTGCCATTTCCTCTGCTCGTCTCTTCTCCTTCCTCCTCCTGTGAGCCATGAATGAGCTCTGCGACCTCAAGGTGCACATCAATGGCCATCACACGCTTCATCTCCACCAGGCATGTATCACTCACACACCGCCAGCTTTTGTCTTGTTTCTAGCTCTGATGAAGTGATCTCATGTGTGCAATGCAATGCAAAATGTAATGTAACAGAGCGTCATGTGTGCCTTCTCGGGGACGCTGAGGACACTGGTGAGGCAGGAGAAGAAGAAGGGCATCAGCAGGAAGGAAACCGTGTCCATCAAGCTCGCCGGCTTCCCGGGCGGCGCCGACGGCTTCGAGCTCGTGGCCAGGTTCTGCTACAACAACGGCCGCGTCCTGCTCTGCCCCTCCAACCTCCCGCTCCTGCACTGCGCCGCCGTGTTCCTGGAGATGACCGAGGAGGTGTGCGCCTGCAACCTGCTGGCGCAGGCGGAGGCCTTCGTGAACGGGCTCTGCTACTGGACCTGGGCCGACGTGCTCGCCGCGGTCAGGAGCTGCGAGCCCTTCGCCGTGGCGGCCGACGAATCCGGCCTCCTGGAGAGGCTCATCTCCGCGCTCTTCTCCAAGATCACCGCAAGCCCGGAGACACCCATCGCCGCCGCCGCCTCCGGCGGCGTGGGGACGCCGAACCGGTCCTCGTCGTCGTGCTCCTCGTCGCCTGACACGGTAGGCTTCGGGCGGACGTCGTTGTCCGCCACCAAGACGCCGGAGTCGATGCGGCCCTGCGCCGGCAGGGAGTGGTGGTTCGACGACATGACGGCGCTGTCCCCGCCGACCATCGAGAAAGCGATGCGCGTGCTCGGCTGCTACGGCGTCGAGAACAAGAACCTGATCCTGACGCGGTTCCTGCTGCACTACCTCCGCGCAGCCACGCGCAGGCCGCTAGCGCTCGGGGGCGAGGAGGGGGAGCGGGAGGGCGCCGCCGCACTCGCCGGCCTCGCGGACACGGCCGTCCACGGCGTGGCGCTCGTCGGGGCACCGCGTTCTCGTGCCGCGGCCTCTTCTGGGTGCTGCGGATCGTGTCGGCGGTGGGGCTGAGCAGGAGTGCCGGCACAAGCTGGAGCGGCTCATGGGGCTGATGCTGGACCAGGCCACGCTCGACGACCTCCTCGTCTCCGGCGACGACGGCGGCGTGTACGACGTCAACCTGGTCATGAGGCTGGTCAGGGTGTTCGTGGCCTCCGAGGAGGAGGCCGACGCGCCGTCGCATAGGATGCGGAAGGTGGGGCGCCTGCTCGACAAGTACCTCGGCGAAATCTCGCCGGACCACGGCCTCAAGGTGTCCAAGTTCCTCGCCGTCGCCGAGAGCCTGCCGGACGCGGCCAGGGACTGCTACGACGGCGTGTACAGGGCGCTGGACATCTACCTCGAGGTAAAACTGAACCACTCTGCTAATGACATGCTCTAAAAGAAGCAAAGAACACAATTTTGATCCATCAATCATCATCTAAAAACAAAGTCGAATAATTTCATTTCGGGCTGTGTTAAATAATTGCTGAAGTTGCACCAGCTGAAAATCATCTAAAACCACATTGCCATATTTTTTTTTTCACCCTGGTACTGGTAGTGGATTTGTTTCATAGTACTCCGTATGTTTGGGATAATGATTCGGACATGATAACTTTTGAAAGCTTCAGGCTATTGAGTAGCTAATCATAGGGTCCTAGGGGAAGATATGGCGGTATTCCTTTATTGTAGCATACAGTTAGGGGGAGTAGTAACTTCACAAATTACTGCTAGTAGAAGCTAGTACTACTACTGAAATTTACTCTTACCCTTAGCAATATTCAGAATTGCCTCTTTCCAGCTTCGCATTCTGAATTTTCGAAAATTCTGACCTCTTTTCACCTGGCGCCAGTTTACTCACGTGAGTCATGGTGGGTCCTGACTGAGAGTGGCTAGGCTACGATGGTAGCAGACATAACAGTGTAGGGCACCGGGATTTCAGATTTTACTAGTACGTGGCAGCGAATATCCTGTCAGTTTATGATTGGTGTAGCGACGAACACTGCACTAATCTGTTCAGCATGTCGCTGACGCTGATACCATTGGATGAACTGACGGTGAAATCTTAGATTCGGGGGTGTATGCGGTGTACAGTACTTACTGTTTGAATACAGGCATCAGAGCATTTTTGTACTCCTCTTCTTGATGCATGTAAGCCTGTTTTGTTTGCACTCTGTGACATCCAGAAGGATGCGCTAGGGATTCAAAAAAATTGAAATCCTTGGATTGATGAGATAAATTTGCTAGGGTGTGAAGCAAATAGGCCCTCACTGATACTGTCTCTGTAGCAGTAGCATCTTCCGTTTTACTTTCAGACATTGCATATTTCTTTTTTAATTTCTCCCATTTGTTGGTGACGGTTCCTCGTCTAGCCTATGTCAAAGCAGTTGAATAAAGTTCGGCAGTAGTACTATCATAGTATCATGGGATGCTAATGATGGACAGATAGATCGTCTGGTACTTTGGTTATGGTGGGAACCTTTAATTTGCGACCCCCTTTAGCCCTTTGCATCGCGCAAGCGTGCGTTGTTGGCTCATCAAACCCACAAGCTTTGCCATTAGTTGTGTCTGAAGTAAGCTTCCATTCATGTCCACCAATTGAACTTACACAATTGTTCAAAGTTAAAGCTTCACCTTACTAGGAATTTCTATAGCATATGCTTCTTCAGTTACAAGTTGTAGTTCAGTTTTCGAACACCAAATCTATATCATCAAATTCTTCATATAATGTATTTTTGACGGATTTGAACATGTAGATATATATTATATTTTGTAAAATCATAATCAAGCTAGAAAGCCAGGGTGAACAATAATTTTAGAATGATATCACAGGAAACGAGTAGTAGTGGCATATCATCAGTGATTCAGTTCTAACATGCATACATTCTCTGCTGTGAATGGGTAGAGTATGGATGGAGTTGCAGCTCAGCAAGTTCTTTTTCTCTGACATGGCGGGCAAAAACTTTATCTGCATGCATGCAGACGTAGCTTTACCCTTTTGCCCTGTTTGCAGGGCGCTTTTGATCCATCTCGTCATGAGCCCATCGAGTTGGTTGCTTCTCCGTTTCCTTGATTTGATCTCTGGTTATTTTACAACTAAGATCCCGGCTTTGTTTATTTGTTACCTCGGGAACCTTTCATCAGCGGGCCTTGTGCCCGATTGCCTTTAGACTGCCCTTTGATGCTTTCCATGATCAAATGGATCTTCTTTAATCATCACCTTCCTTTGTGTTTGTGCACTGTAGTTCCCTCGCACCCACGGCTTTTCCTTGTTCAATACGAGCATGGTCAGATCAGACACGCCTAAAGCACTGAATAGTTATTGTGCACTGCACTTTTCTGCTTATGGTTTGACATTTTCCAATGCTTTCTGAATGGTTAATAACTCCAACATTTTAAGTTCAAAAAAACTCACATTTTGATCACCAGAATCAGCAAAGTTTATGCATAATAGTTTGGATTTTTGCAAACTCTGCTCTGAACTTAATTTTGGCGTTGTGAATGAATGAATGCAGTCGCACCCGGCACTGTCCCTGGAGGAGCGGACGACGCTATGCCGGTGCCTCAACTACGAGAAGCTGACGCTGGAGGCGTGCAAGGACCTAGCCAAGAACCGGCCGATCCCGCCGGGCGTGGCGGTGCAGGCGCTAGCGTCGCAGCAGTGCAAGCTCCACATCAGCGAGCCAGGCCCTGGCACGGCAGCGGCGGCGAAGGAGCGGCGGGCAGACCCGTCCACCTGCTCCCAGTCCCAGACGCCGAGGAGGAGGGTATCCCGCCGCGCCACCCGCAGCGTGGACCTCGGCGGCGGAAGGGGCGGTGGTGACGACGACGAGAAGGAGCTGCTGCGGCTGAACCTGCAGAGGATGCAGAGCCGGGTGGTGGAGCTGGAGCGGGCGTGCAAGGAGATGAAGGGGCAGATGTCCAAGATGGCCAAGGGCAAGTCCTTCTCCTTCGGCACCGGCGCCGCCTCCTGTCATCAGACCGGCGGCAGGGGCTTGCCTAGGCTCTGCTGATTGCTTGGTTTTTTTTTTTTTTTGTTTTTTTCTTTTTTGGTAATTGTCACATATAGCTTGCGATTTTCTCCCTTTGTAAAGCTGATTGCTTGGTTGGTTGGTGGAGCATTGTTTGGTCTTCCTTTTGTGTTGGGTGACTGTGATTTGTGATCAGCAAGAACGACTGAACGAGAAGGGTGTAAAGTTTTCACCGTTGCCTGCTTTTCCTCTCGTTGCTGTGAAAGTGAAACCTTTTTGAGCAGGTGAGTTACTGTCAGAAAAAACAGTGGACTGCAGCAGGTTTTACCTGCAACTCCGGAATGAATGGATCCACATCCACATCCATTGGGACCTAACCCAACCGCCGAATCTCCTGTTCCAAATACTCCAACAAGGGTCAGTCCAGATTTGCAGAGAGTGCGTGTGTGTTTGTGCGAGCCCGGCCAAGTTCCAGATGGACAGATAGTAGCTAGGACGGTCAATCCACGGCCGCCACGGTCGCCAACACGCAGCACAAGCCGTGCATTGGCGACGGACCGTTGCAGCAGTCACTTGCCGTCTTGCAGAGCCTTGCCGAGCAGAGAAGAGCAGAGCAGAGGCTCCGCTGCAAGCAGTAGCAGCTCGGCGTGGACCACGGGCACCGGCGCGACGGCCCGCCAGTTGGAACGTGCGCGCGCCGAGTCCCCAGTGCTCCAGCCCACTGGGTGCGGCGCCGGCGCGGCGGCAAGTTGGCCACGGGCACGGCCTCACGGGCGGGCTCTACCACTTGGCAGCGGTTCCCTCGAGATCACGCCGGCGCCCGGCGCGCCGTGTCGGACGGTCGGTCCGGCATGGTCAGTGGTCACGGCGTCACGCCGACTCCGTTCTCCTCGCCCTGGCAGACTGCACGGCGCTCGTGCGGATCACAGGCTCACCAGTCACCACCGTTCCTCGATCAACCCGCGTAGCCCAGCTGAAGCTCCAACGGGCCCGCTTAGCCCATCAGTATTCCTTGGCCCATGTTGTTAGCATTCCTTAATCCTCCAATTCCATGTCAAAACTCTCATCTAGTAGCCGTGGCCCGTGGAGGAGATGTGGTGTCATCTCATTTTGTGTTTTTGACATGACCGATCCCGTGGACAAGAACCATCGGTTCCATACAGAAAGTTGGACAAAAAAAGGGCTCGTGGCGCTGTTGCGTTCAGTCCAAACAGGTCGGTGCCTCAGTGACGTGTTCTCTTGCGTCGTTTTGTCAGCATCCGCCGTCCGGATTGCCATCGAAAGGCCTAACCCGACGACGCTGCTCCCTTTGCAGGCTTATCTTTTTTTTTCCTCATCAATTAATAATGGCTGGAATTTCCTAAATAAGTCTGAGATCTAAACAGCTTGAATCACAAGACGGCTGTTGTTCCTCTGATGATTTTCTACGACTAATGTTGTTTTGTTGTGAAAAAAAAAAACATTGAACAATGACTTTGATAAGTTCAGACCAACAGCCCCTACAACATCTGCTCACATGAATAAAGTAAAAAACAATAGATTAAATTTGTATCTCTTGCTTCATGTCATTGATGCTTGAAGCCACAAGAGAGCGATCAATTAATTCTATTATTTGATTCGATCTTCTAGATTATTAGAGAGGCAATCGGAGGTAATTTATCACGTTGGTGTGACATTTGAGACGAAACAAATAGTATGTGCCTCAGAGCAATTGCTTTTGTTATGTCAGTTTGGATATAAAAATCTTGTCTTTTAACAACCAAGCACGTTTTTTAGCAGGTGAAACTGAGATAACTGTAGCCGTCTGATCTTCCCCTCAGGCCACAGTGTTTAGGAGGAGTACCTTCTTTAGGTGACACAAGTGCCTTTATTGTTTGCCAACATCAGCAGCGAGAAACGACGTCAATGGCGTGACGATGACATTCTTTAATTGCTGGGCTTCCAATCCAGTCCAATCCGATCCAATACACGGAGCCAGAAGCTCCTGGAGGCCCACGTGTACCCACTCCTCCAGGTCCAGCACTCGAAACCGATAGAGACCCGACCGCCGACCCGGCCGGCCAGCGCCCAGCGGCCACACCACGACCACGAGCCGAAAGCCCAAGCTGGCTCGACCATGTACGCGTACGCCAGCCGGATCCGCGGCTCGGCTGCACTCGATCATTCACTGGACTAGTTTAAGGCGTTCACGACAAATTGATAGACGGGCACCGAAACAAAAGCAATTTTTACACGCGGGCCCTCGGCTTCGCCGGAAATCGTCTCGGAACGGGAGATCTCGTGGGCAGGCCGGCCGGCGGCGAGAGGATGTCCACCGCGCCCGCGCGGCGCGCCCACCCGCCGCTGCAGAACGGCGCTGGGGGTGAAGATGAGCGCGAGGAGGAGGAGGAAGTAGGCGATGACGAGGCGGAGGAGGACGAGGAGGAGGAGGAGGAGGAGCCGCGGCTCAAGTACCAGCGGCTGGGCGGGAGCGTGCCGGCGATCCTCTCCACCGACGCTGCCGCGTCCATCGCCGTCGCCGACCGCATGGTCGCTCTCGGCACCCACAACGGCACCGTCCACATCCTCGACTTCCAGGGCAACCAGGTACCCTTCGCCACAGGGCGTGCTCTCCTCGCGGAATTGGGGCTTGTGATGGGGACGGGGTTGGAGGGACCCGGGATCGTGGCATTGGGACTGCTCTCGGAGCTTCCTCTATGCTTGCTGGGTCAAAACTACTTGCCAATTCAATGATGGAACTTCGAGGGATTTATGTCCGAAACTGAATTGGCTCAGGGGTTGCTTCTAGCTCCTTCATCGCAGCTTGAAACCATGTGATGCCTATAGTTTTGACAATAATGATCACACCACTGTATAGTATTGTTCTGATTGGAATTTCACAGACTTATGGTTGCAGAAACTTTGGAGCCAAATAATGGCACATGATATGCAAAAAAAGTAGATTCAATCTGTAGAAATGCTACACTCCTGCTGATAATATGCATTGGTTTTCATCTTATTGTTCTTTACTTATGTTTTATGTATAGGTGAAAGAAATCGCTGCACACACAGCAACTATCAACGACATAAGTTTTGATGGGGATGGTGAATATATAGGAAGCTGCTCAGATGATGGCACAGTGGCAATAAACAGCCTCTTCACTGATGA
Source organism: Hyparrhenia diplandra (assembly GCA_015847255.1). Taxonomy (NCBI): domain Eukaryota; kingdom Viridiplantae; phylum Streptophyta; class Magnoliopsida; order Poales; family Poaceae; genus Hyparrhenia; species Hyparrhenia diplandra. Next base: position 16,639 of record JADLZK010007471.1, read on the forward strand.
AAAACTGAAGTTTGAGTACCATCGCCCCATGAAGGCAATTGCTCTAGATCCCAATTATGCCCGGAACTATAGAAGATTTGCTACTGGTGGTTTAGCAGGCCAAGTACTTGTGTTGACAAAAAAGTCTTGGGGAGGTTACAATAAGAAGGTAAGTTTTTTTTTCCCCCTTAGGATAACAGATCTAATGCATTCAGTGACCTCTGACGGTTATATCGTCTCTTGCTTGATGGTTATGTAGGTTTTGCGTGATGGTGAAGGGCCAATCCATTCGATGAAGTGGAGGGCGGACCTTCTTGCTTGGGCTAATGATGCAGGGGTGAAAGTGCATGATATGAGAACAGACAAAGGGATTGCATTCATAGAGAGACCAAAAGGCATTCCTCGACCAGAATTCTTGCTTCCCCACCTAGTATGGCAGGTAATTATATCCATTTTGTTAGCATATAAGTAAAATATTATTATTAGAAGGGTGCAAAAGCAACCGAATTTTGTGAAGTTGAAAGTTTTGTGATATATGCAGTAATTCAAATATTTGCTCTTAACTTTGGTGCGTGGAAGACAGAGGATATTAGGAAGAGCACAAAACACAGAGAAAAATCACATGATGCACCTGTTTTTTAATGAATTGAAATTGATTGTACTTTCAATTGTGCGAAGGAGCATGATAGCCATGTTACTTTCTGGTTGATATGAAATTATTCATGACTTCACGTTGTTAGTGTGTCTGACTTTGTCTAAAATTTTATTTTTCTAGATTATAGTTTGATTTAAAAAGTACATGTTGTGTTAACTGATCTTTACATGCTTAGGATGATACAGTTTTAGTTATTGGATGGGGAACAAAGTGTCAAGATTGCAGCGATTCGAACAGATTTATCTCAGGGACTCAATGGCCTACAAAGGACTATCATCACAGCTAGTTCTGAGAAGTATGTGGACATTGTAGGCTCATTCCAAACAGGCTACCACATATCTGGGATTGCTCCATTTGGTGACCTTTTAGTTGTACTTGCCTATATTCCTGACGAGGATGAAAAAGAGAGAGCATTTAGTACTTCTGTTACTTCACGACAGGTAATCATCGTAACTCTAAATATCTATTACCTCTGCATTGCGTACCATATACTTTGGCTTCTAAAATGATGATTCTGAGATTCATACTTGTGTTATGTTTCTAACATTTTGCAGGGAACTGCACAGCGTCCAGAAATACATCTTGTATCATGGAAAAATGATGAACTTACTACAGATGCTCTGCCTATTCATGGTTATGAGCATTACAAGGCAAAAGGACTATGCTCTTTGCGCATGCACCTTTCTCAGGTTGATTAATCGTGCTCTAACATCAGTGACATTTCTTTTCTAATTGACGGAACTTTTTCTAATGAAAGAACCCTGATTCTTTTGTCCTATCATTCAGGAAGTAGCAATGCAGGTGGACAGTGGGCTTCTGGAGATGAACCTTTGTATTACATTGTGTCTCCTAAGGACATAGTGGTTGCAAAGCCAAGGTTTGATACAAAACAAGAGCTCATATCAAACCCCAATTTACAATATCTAATTTTTTCTGATTGTCACTTTGAGGATATTATATTAATTGAAATTGAATGTGTAAATCGTGATACAGAACTGAACTCTGCCGACAAAATTAAGAAAATGTCAGATGTAGTGCTGTTTCATTTCTTAAAAACTACAGCGGTATAGATATGTTAGTTAAATGTTTGAATTTCTTTGGTATTGCTCAGTAAGCCTAGGTTTCTGTCCTTTCCATACCAACAACAGAAAATTTTCCACAGGATACAAAAACCGTCACTTTTGCAAGAGACTGAAAAAACTGATATTTGATGCTGGACACTACAACTTGGTGTATATTTCTTATGTGGCACGGGTTAGTGACCTCAAGCAAATGTTAGAAAGAATTGATCTTTTCCTTACATTTTCCAGAGGACACTGAACCATGTCCATCAGCGAATATACAGTAGTGTCCAGCAGCAAAAATCAGTTTGTCCAATGTCTTTCAGTAAAAGTAAGGTGTTTTGAGGGTCCTGTGGCAAAATTTCCCCAAAAATTATCCCATGACTGATATAGTGTGCACCTTCTGATTAGAGATGCTGAAGATCATATTTCTTGGCTTCTTCAACATGGTTGCCATGAAAAAGCATTGGCTGCAGTTGAGGCAGGGCAAGGACGCACCGAGCTTCTTGATGAGGTAAACTAGAGAAATAGTTAAATAGCTCTCATGATGATTGAGTTCTCTTGGTATTTGGTTATTATACCATATATTTAAGATGATGGTTAGCTATTCTTCAAAAAATGAGACCTGTATATGCACAAATAGATGTTTCCTTTCAAAACAGGTCATTTTACATCCTTAAAGAGTGTCACGAAACTATCCCTACTAATGCAGATAAAAGAAAAATGTCTCACTTTCCCTTTATCTTATACTTGAAAACTGTCCCATGTATGTTCAGAAAGCTAAAAGTGTGTCACATTACAGACAATATATAAAGGTCTACCATTTTTAGCCCATCTATGGGAAGGACCTGTCCTTACAAAAGGACACCTAATTACATTAGAAATACTTTATGCATTGAAGTTGTTTCATCCATGTTGTTAATCCAGGTGGGGTCAAGATACCTTGATCACTTGATAATTGAAAGAAAATATGCTGAAGCTGCTCAGCGCTGCCCAAAGTTGCTGCGAGGATCTCCTTCAGCATGGGAGAGGTTAGAAAACATGTCGATACACAGATATCACCTTTTGTTAGATATCTAGTAATAGCACTGATGAGTTTGTGAGATATTGATGGATCTCCTCCTCTGCGTTAGTTGATTCCTTTTTTTAACAAAAACTTTTATGCAACAGATGGGTCTTCCACTTTGCTCATCTTCGCCAACTTCCTGTTTTGGTCCCTTATATACCTACAGAAAATCCTCAGCTGAGTGATACTGCGTATGAGGTGTGGTGCTAACTTGTAAGTTCCATTACTATTTTAACACTTTTCTGTTGTAATTATTCTGATTTTCCTGTGTAGGTTGCCCTTGTTGCTCTAACCACCAATCCTTCTTTCCATGAACTTCTCTTGACTACTATAAAAAATTGGCCACCAACATTATACTCAGCTTCACCGGTCATATCTGCCATTGAGCCACAGCTAAACTCCTCATCGATGACTGATTCATTGAAAGAGGTGGGGAGGGACATCGCTTAATGGATGTAAGACATATATATACTTCATTTGATTTCACTCTTTGATTGATATCTTTGTCTTATGTTCCATGTAGGCATTAGCAGAATTGTATGTGATCAATGGTCAATATGAAAAGGCACTTTCTCTTTATGCTGAAGTAAGTAAATCCTAAATTGCTGTATTTGTAGGCATATCTGATTTTTTTAAAAAAAAACCAAAGTCTTTCTAATTAAATTTAGCCTACCCCAACTAGCTTGGGACTAAAGGCTATGTTGTTGTTGTTGTTGTTGTCTTTCTAATTAAATTCATTTGGTTCAGCTCCTCAAGCCAGAAGTATTCGAGTTTATTGAGAAATATAACTTGCATGATGCCATTCGTGATAAGGTACCAAAATGGACGAGTCCAGTTTCTAATACAAAGTTACAATCTATACAGTGAATATTCTCCACTTAAACGCTTATTTGAATATTCTACAGGTTGTCAATCTTATGTTAGTGGATAATAAAAGAACAGTTCACCTACTGATCCAACATCGTGATATCATTCCCCCATATGAAGTTGTGGAGCAGTTGTTGCATGCCAGTAAAAACTGTGACAAGAGATATTTGTTACACCTATATTTGCATGCTTTATTTGAGATAGATATACATGCTGGAAAGGATTTTCATGATATGCAGGTACCTTTTTTTTGCCACATTTGAACATAGGGGCCTTATAAAAAATGCCGCGCTCATTGTTATTACCATTTCCCCAATTGTTTTTTTACATTTACTTTGTGTTCTGATAATAACTTGCAAGTCAAAACTGTTTGCGTTATATAGGTGGAGCTTTATGCAGAATACGAGCCAAGGATGCTACTACCCTTCCTCCGTACCAGTCAGCATTACAGGCTTGACAAGGTCATTGTTTCCCCAAAAATCACATCATAAATTTTTTCTCTTTAGTTAATTATAGGCTTGATAATTTGTTATTTTTTCAGGCATATGAAATCTTTGCACAAAAGGAACTTGTAAGGGAGCAGGTTTTTGTCCTTGGTCGAATGGGCAATGCTAAGGAAGCTCTTTCAACAATTATAAACAAACTGGAAGACATGCAGGAGGTTCTAACTTGCTTATCCATTATATTAGTACCATTTCTGAGACATCCTGTTCTATATTAGCCAACTTGATATATGGGATTGAACAGTCACATAAATCTTGAAATGCATACAGGCTGTTGAATTTGTTACAGAGCAACATGATGATGAACTGTGGGAGGAACTGATTAGACAATGCCTCCAGAAGCCTGAAATGGTAACTGAAATAAACGGTGCTTAATCTTCCGTAGACTTAGGCATCTTTGTTTCTTAATTTGATTTCTATGACTGTTGAGCAGGTAGGGAATCTATTGGAACATACCGTTGGCAATCTAGATCCTCTTTACATTGTCAGTTTGGTTCCTGATGGCTTAGAAATACCTCGGTATGTTTTCATCAAAATTTATGAGCTACAAAATTCCTTACATGACTGAAACCTTGGCAGAGATGCTCTAAATAGTCTTCATGATCTTTAATACAACCATTTCATCCCCTGGTTCAAGTGTTCACTCATGCTTTTGATAGGTTGCGAGATCGTCTTGTGAAAATTGTGACAGATTACCGGACAGAAACTTCATTGCGAAATGGATGCAATGATATACTTAAGGTTAACTTTCTTTCCTATACTGTGCTGCTCCATATTTCAATCATCTCGAATTCTGAGTATTTTCCATCTGAAACTTGCCTTGTTCAGGCTGACTGTGTTAACCTTTTGGTTAAATACTACCATGAGGCTCGGCGTGGGGTCTACATGGCAAGCATGGACGAGGAGGTACATGGAAACAGAGCTGATGATGGATCCTCACGGGGCATGAGAGATCATCTAGCATCCGGGCTCTAGATATCAAGTCCAGAACGAGATGTGGTGCCCGGTGTTGTTTGTGCTTTGATCCTTTGCCTATCCAGGACATCTCTGTCATCATGTTCTACTGCTGCCATGCATATCATCTGTCTTGCCTTGAAGGTGGTTTAGACTCGATGAGATCAAACAGTAATCAGGATAGTGACAGCGGCACGGATGATGAGGATGGTTCCCCATCAGGCCAGTCTGGTATGCGCTGTGTATTGTGCACTACTGCTGCTTCATAATTTACACCGTGTTGGGTAGTATACACTACCTTGTGTTGTTGTAAGTTTTGAGCCATGTAATTATTGTGTTCGTTTCGTGTGTTACACATGTACAATAGCGTGATTCTTTTGAGGGAAGCCCATGTCCTCGGCAAGAGGAGTTTTGTGTAAATTTGATGAACCAGCATGAGCAAAGTTGTGCGGCATTTCCATTTTTTGTAATGCCACGTTTGCCAGACAATCAAAAGTTCATTAACACACGATGCAGAACTGTTCTTCCTTAAACATCACTCCATTTTTACATCTTATTGTTAGTACTTGCCTTTTCAGTTTATCTCCGATCCCATGAAGCTGAGGGTAAAGCTGGGTTTATGGCCTTCTAATTCTATCTGAAGAAGTGCATTCGTATATACTAGACTAAAGCAGAATACCAGTCAGAGTTCAGACTACTTTTAAAGCGGTGAAGTAAATCTCGGGGTTTAAATCATATCAACCCGTTGGCATTCCAGAGCATTGCTCATCAACATGCTAACCATACTTCGAACTTGCTAACGTATCAGTATTCAGTTACATTAGGTCTGGGTCATTACGTTATTCAACTGACGGAACCAAAGATGAAACAAATACAAGTTCATACACTGCTCTTTTTTGGGACTAGGGCATGGTAGAATTCCCCAGTTTCTTCTCACTTCCTCCAGGTCTTCATGAAAGTGCTTCTCGTAGTATACGGACATCAGATCAGTACACTTGAGACCAGCTTTTGTTGCCCATGGGAAGTAATGCTGAAAAAACAGCGTCCTTTGTTTCTCGCTAAACCTTGCAGATCCCCCGACAACCGACAGCATGCACATTGGCAGGAACATCTGTTCAAATTCTATCACCTTGAGGGCAGTCTCCCCAATCAGGTTTGTTGGAAGGCCAAACAGCACGTGCCAAAAGTCATGCACCTCACGAGCGCGGGTCGCAACATATGCAAGCTCGTCGGTGTCCATGAAACGGACGGGTGGGCGATCATCTGGTGAGAAGTTCCTTGATCCCATGAACTGAGCATATGCCGCACCAAATGTGTTCTGAGGCATGTCCCAGGCATGGGAAACCTGAGAGGATATAACGCGAGGACGCTCCAAAAGAACTTCCTGGAGGAATAAGTCTGTCAGTAACATGGACTGGGGGAAGAAATACAGGCCACAATATCTTATGAAATTGGTAATATAACTGCAAGTAGACATTTGTTTTTCTTTTGGCATATCTTAGTTGCACATGAAATTGGTAACCCAATGATGCTATTGAAATCAGATATGCTTTGATTACACCAGCTTGCTAAAAACATCCAGGGTACGGGGAAAAGGACACTCTCAACCATTCTAGAAACAGAGTATTGTCATGTTGGCGATCGTTGCGTAATTTCATTCTCAGATGAGGAAAACAACTGTGTTAATGTGGTAATTCTGCACATGATTTGCAAAACCTGCTATTCCCAATAGCTATCAAGACAACTATATAGAATGCAAAAGAGGGGGGACAGTGTGTTTACCCTGCCTTCTGCACTGTTCTTCATTCTTTGCAGCACACGCTCAAACGCTGGCTTCCCAGTAGTCTCTCCAAGAGCAGCTATCAGATCAGCCCTCCTTGGGTCAAGCAAGGCCCCAAACGCAGAACCAAATGCAACAGCCGCCTGTTGCCACCCCTTCAACTGCACACGCGCGCCCAGCATGGCTCTACACGCACCAAGACGATTGTAATTGATCAGATCGGATTTCGATACAAGTTGCTTGGGTTTGGATGCTCGGTTCCGCACAGCAGTAAAAGGAAGAGGAGTGGGCCGTGGGCGTACCAGGTGGGTTCTCGTCGCCGGCGATATGGAGACCTCGGCACCAGGGGTAGGGCGACGGTTCGTCGCCGCCACGAGCACGAGCTCCGGCCGCGGGTACGGGGGCGAGGCTCCTGTCCCGGGCGTGGGGCTCCGATCGCTGGTCGCGGGTGCGTGCTCCGGAGGGGCGAACGGCAGCGGTGGTGGATGTGCAGGCGGCGGCGATGCGCACGCGGCGAGGCGGCGGCGAGGCGCACGACTGGATGAAGGAAGAAGAGGTTTTTTTAAATATACCCCCTCTCGAATTCCATAAATATTAATGTTATTGTAGTGTCTAGACTATTTGTATATAAGCCCGGCTATTCTTTCTATTTTAAGCAATCAAGACTTATCTTGGTAAGCGGGCATATATCCATACTCGTTTGGATAAATATGAGACCTAAACAAAGCTTTTTAAGGACCAAAATGACACACTTTATAAGGTTATAGACAGGGGATAACACCACTGTAAGTTTAAACACTGGCCATGCACTTTACTCAAAAAGAAACATTGGAAAAACCCTGACGGTTGGATCTATTTTTGTAAATGCCTTATTCCACTTATTTTTTGTTGTCTTTCTTCAACCAAAACAAAAAAATTCCTCCCTTCTAATTACACTGGACGATATCCTGCTACTCCTGAAAATTGAGACAGGATGATCCCATTCTACTCTCTCTCAACCAAACACAACATAAAGGCTCTGAGTCACTAATCTCTTTTTAGTAGACCTCAAAATACCAAATCTTTAGCAACAAATCAGCAACTACATATTTGGATCCATCACTGTTAATTATAGTATACTAGATATTAGTACTCACTCAGCAGTGTTTTTTTTTTCATAACAAATCAGCATCAGCAAAAAATCAGCCAGCCAGGAACGATCCAGTGAACAGGGGTGTTAGAAAAAAAACAGGTTCTTTTAGTGGAACATGTTTTATTTTTGGGTGACCTGACCCATTGTAGCCTAACGCTGAGTCAATTTATTTTTGGCCCACTGACCCACGTCCACCAGACAGATGCATACATTACATTCAAGAAGATATTGTTTGTCGATTTCTGAAAGCTCAAATAGACACGGTTAGTACTGCACCCACCGACTTCAACAGGCAGGGTGTCCAGCCTTGTTGTGTCTGGTTTTATGCCAGATAATCCGAACAGAGCAAAGTGTGGAAAAAATCGTTTTCCTCATAATGTTCGTCTTCTAGCCGAAGTGTTTTGACCGTGACATAATGTGCTGCAACTCTTGGATTTTGAGAGTGGTATATATTTCCTTCACTCTAACTTTAGGCCTAATTTGAAATAATTTTGGTCACATACATCCTCTGATGTAGAGGCCGGGACCTTTTTTTTTCATTTGCGTAATGAAAATAAAATCCCTTTATCTAAAAAAACTTTAGGCCTAATTTGAAACAAAACTATAGGCATCCACTCTCCCTCACAACTCTCCAGAGCTCATCTTGGTAGGATTTTATTGTGAGTTGGTATCTGGGAAATGATTCAAGGCGGATCTTCACTTCCATCCGAGTAATCATGTCTTCCAATCCAGCACCAACTGTTCAACATTCAGAGAATAATTGCTGAAAAAGTGAAAAGTAAATGCAAACTTTAAAAAGAAAATATGAGAGAAGTTTCCTTATATGCCTAACTATAAAATTATTCCACACTTAAACTATCAGGAATGTAATCTTTAGACAGAGGCAATCCAAGTGGGAATCTAAACCAAAGAAATGAGTCACAGATATAGACACAAACTTACCATGGATTATCATGCATGAAAAAAAATCTTTCTATGTATTTCTTGGGTACAACAAGTCACTTCACTATCCAGTAACGAGAGTTTTCTCGAGTAATAACTTGAGGTCCTCAAGCCTGTAAAGATATAACAGCTGTAATTTATTTGACACACAAAAAGGTCTGAAATGCCAATCGAGCAGAACCTACCTGACATTACTAAGGTCAGGATAGGTAGCAATTGCGTCCTTGAAATCCTATGAAGAAGTTAGCAGATCAGGATACAGTTGAGTTACAGTGACAAGAACTAGAACTAAAGAACAATCCTACTTGGCTAGCAGTTGAAGATGTATATGTTATTATACATGACATCCCTGCTCCTTTTGCAGCCTATAAAAAGGTAAATGTATCTCATAGAGTCATAGTCAACAGGATTAGTGCGGTTAATCAAATACGCACTTGGAAGACTTACTAGTAATCCAATAACACTATCCTCAACCACAAGGCAATTCTTGCTTTCCACACCTAATTTCTGGGTACAGCAAAGGAGGTCCTTAACGTGATCAACTCTGGATATATCATATGAAAAAAAAAATAAAGACTTGACACAAGTGTTCACTACCTCTGATGCTGTTATATATATTGTTGGATCAGGCTTCTTTAGTTTAACATCATCACCTGCAATGGAGGCAATTGAGAATTGTGCAATTTAATGACTGTTGTCTTTATCGCAACCAGAACCTTAGTGACTCCCAGATCCAAATAACTTAAGTTTGACAACTGACAAGGAATGATCTGATATTTCACATTTGGGATTTTTTTTTTTTGCGATACATTTGGGAAATATGATCCAAAGCATCCTCAACAATCTATTGTTTACAGGACTTGCTTAACTGATGATATATTTTTCGTAGTTTTGATATAGTTTAAAGGCATTATACTGTTCTTACAAACTTACAAGTGCTACAAATGCAACCACTGTATATTCCTTGTTTTTTCAACATTAAGTACAGCAACGGAGGCCCCCACTGTAAAGGCTTTTATTGAAAAGAACCTGAAGAGGTTTGTACTTGCTTTTGTTACTGTTGCCAGTGAAATTCAAAATACTGAAGGTAAAAAATACAAAAGAAGAGGGAAAAACAGAACCTTACCAGCAAGGAAGCAATCCAAGCCATTAAATCGCTCCTAAGAAACAAGAGCAACAGTGAGAAAACATAAAACCAGACAACACAGCAGACGTCTTGGGGCAGACATATGAAAGCAACATAAATCATAAATTTTAACTTACAAGTCCAATAAGGTTTTCAAGGCACATTATGACTGAACTTTTAGTTGCTGCTGAGCAAACAGCAAGCTTGATACCCTACACCATTGTATAAAGGATAAAAATCACCTCAAATTACCAAATAACTGTATTATTGAGAACTCACTGAGGTCATGTGACGAAGCATTAAATTTTTATGAAAACACTAGTACACAGACACCGAAGATGTTACTTTGAAAAAAAAAAAAAGATACTCCAATAAGTTATATTACGCAGCCTTGACTTCATCCATCAACCGCAAAACACCAGGTCTAGGATTCACCTAACAATAAAGAAACCCAAATCAGGCTCAGACAAAAAAGAGATGACTTGTTATGCTTATTAATTTTAATTATGATGTAATTTTTAGAAATAATGAAGGCATTGAACTTACAGTTCCAGATTTTATTATTTCTTTGTATCTCCCTGTTTTCCAATCCTGCAAAATTAAGTTTTACAACTGTAAAAGTTTTGAATTCACAAGGTAAAATGGTGTAAGCTGTAATAACGTCTTTTTCAAGGATGCACAAAACACTTGCACACTGATAGATGTTAGAGAAGGAGAGAACACAACTGAAGTTCATAGCTGAGATTCCAGTTTTTTTGGGATAAATAACATGCAATTGAAAAAGTATAATTGAATGATAGATTGATAAAAGAGATTAGTATTTGTGTAAGAACACACAACTTTTGAAGATACCTTTAAATTAGTGAATGGCTCAAAGTATTTGTGATCCTATCCAGCAATCCTCAGAAATGATATTAATGGACAACCCAACACGTTATAAAACCCAAAAAATATAAAAGACCTGAATTATGTCAACCAACTTCTCCTTATTGAGTCAGTCGAAGGCGGTGTCTCAAATATATTTGAAGAAGGCCACCCATTTTCTCCAAAGTACCTGTCAAATACCAAGCCTCAACTAATTCAGAACCAATCATCACAAAAGATCCAAGTATTAACAAGACATCATCTACAGGATTCATTAGTAATAATTACTAACTAGTGCTTTATTTGTTTGCCCTCTCTTCTTTTGCTCACACCAATCCGATCAACAATTGGATTGTACAAGGCTTGTAAACTTCTTACGTGTCCATTGCAGAAACGTCGATGTGCCATGTGAGCATCCTAGAGTTAGTAAGTTCATAACACTTACGATCAAAGCTTGCATTTGCACAAATTATTAAACCGCAGATATCATTGGCAATTGGCATCCCACTAACACATTAGCATGGACATCGCCGATGCCTTTTTGTGCAAAGCACCAACCTAATGAAGTAATGATCATCACAAGCAATTAATCAATTCCGTAACGAAATAAACCAAACTTCGCACGTACCACCGCATTTTGGGTTTCCCTCCGCCGATGCGGTTCTGTAGGTCGTCGTAGAAGGCCTCGTCCCAGTACAGCGGGTCGGCGGAGGCCGGCGGGCAGCGCACCCCGAAGTTCGCGAACGCGTCATTGTAGGCCTGGCGGTGGAGGTGCTCTGACTCCAGTATCACGCCGTCGCAATCAAAGATGAGGGCCTCGAGAGACGCCGAGGCGGTGACCATGACGAGCCGGGGCGCGCGGCGGAGGGTGCGCGGTGGGGACGCTTGAGGGTGATCGGTTGCTGAAGAAGGCATGGCGGCGAGCGCCGGCACGGGCGGTGGTGGGGAGGGCGAGGGAAGTGGAAGGCATCGTAGCTGGAGGATGGAGCGGAGTGGACAGTGGACTGGAGCAGGCGCTAGGCGCCAACGGTTGCTTATCTAGCTGGAAAAGCTTAAAGCTCCCCTCCTACCTCATCCAGAGACGAGAGGCCACGCGGCGATGGCGATGGCGATGGCGGTGGAGCGGGTGACCAGCCTCGGCCTCGCCTGCACTCCCCGACAGGCGCAGCATCGCCGCCGCCATAGCCTTGCCCGGCCGCGCGCCTCGGGTGCGGTGGAGGTGCGGGTCTGCACGAACCGCACGTGCGCGCGGCAGGGCGGGCGTGAGGTCCTGGCTGCGCTCGCGGGCCTCGCGCCGCCACGGGTCGACGTGGGCTCCTGCGGGTGCCTCGGGCGCTGCGGCGCCGGGCCCAACGTCGCCGCTTCCGTCGCTGGGAGTGCCGCGGTGTTCGGCCACGTGGGCACGGCGGCGCGCGGCGCGCAGCTACTGGAGCACCTCCTCGGCCCCGCGGAGTTCGACCCGGCCCTGGGGCTCACCGCCCTGGCCACGAGGGGAGAAGGCGGAGGCTGCCCTCGAGAAGGGAAACGCGGACGAAGCGGAAGCCCTTCTGACTGAGGTCTGACTCGACACACGGGCCACTCTGTGATTGTGCATGCTCCCTCAGTTGCTGGATTCGGGCTTGATGATTACATTTGTAATGTTTGCATAGGTTATTGGGTTCAGTGCTTGTGGTGGACTGCATTTGGTGTACAGGAGCAGGTTTGCTCTGTTGCTTCGAGTTCATTGTGCGAATTGGTGTCTGTAAGTGTAATTGTGTACTTCGTGTAAGTTTCCCATGAAACATCCTGTGAACATTATGCAGGTCTAAGGCAAGATTGACAATGGGAATATCTCTGGTGCACTTGAGGACGCTGAGGAATCCATAAGAATAGCTCCCAGATTTCCTCAGGTATTTGCTTCACTTAGAAGTTAGAACCTTTCTGAATTCTTGTACAACCATATTCATGTTCTTACATCCATGGGAGGATATTAGTATAAGGTTGAAAAATACCAGTAGTTGATACAATTCAATGGAATTCCTTTTTGTTTTTCTTTAGATCCATGGGAGGATATTACAACCATATTCATGCTCCCAGATTATTATTGTTGCTATTAAGCATGTCATGGTTTTGCAGCTCTTATTGACCATAGCTTTGCAGGCTCACTTATTGCGAGGCGACGCACTTTTTGCAATGGGTGAATATTCTGTTGCGGAAGATGCCTATGCAGATGCCTTGGATCTTGATCCATCTATTCGCCGGTCCAAATCTTTCAGGGTTAGCATTAGAGATTTGCGCTGTGGACACTTCAATCTTCTATTCCAGCTATAGCTACATAATTTAGCTCTGAAACCTCAATTACTAATCATTCTGTTGCATTCACTTGTTCAGGCCCGTGTGGAAAGGCTACGAGAGAAGTTTGTTAGTGCCAGTAATCCATAGTTCATTTGAAGCTTCCTCCCCATCAGAGGTTCCATCCACAAGTAATGTAGATATGCTGTTGTTAGGTCTGAAATGCTTGATGCAACATCTGGAAGTAGTATAAATAGATAGCTGCATCCCTTTTTGGTTAGCAGGGCACACTGTACGGTTCTCCTCTTTTTTTCTCTAGAACACACAGCAATAAAAGGGATGATGAGATTAAGATGTTAGCAAATTGCAATGATTTCCGTTTTAGGTTTTTTGAATATAGGATGTTGATGATTGAACAGGTGAAGGTAAATAATGCTCACGCGCCGCAAACCACTGGTAAGGAATTGATTGTTGCCACAGATTGGAGGTATTAAAATACATAAAGTTTAATGCCATAAGTCTAGAATCATTATGTATGAAGAATCATGTAATCCCTAAATAAACTCTTGCTCAATGAATGTAGGGCATTCTTGTGTTGCCCACCTGAACTACACTATGATCTACAAACTCAGAGTAGTCTAATAGATTTTATTGTATATTTGTGTCTACCAATGTAAGCTACTGATTTCCAAACCATGATAGTATGTATCAAGATTTGAGAGCCATTCTCATTGAATAGCGGATTCAGCCCCCTGACAAAAATAACTGAGTTTTGCTGACTGGTGGCGCAAGATGATAAGCAGAGTTAGCAAGGAGCAGAGAAAGGAGTGAACTCTTTAATTATTCTAGGGGCTGGATTATTTGGAAACATAGGAATGCATGTGTTTTAAAGGGGCTTCTCCTTCGATTAGCATGATTTGGAGTGAGCTGAAGAATGAGCACAGCCTCTGGTGCATGGCTGGGGCGAAGAAGCTACAAGGGCTAGGATTGATTCTTGCAGACTAGGAACTAGGTCCTTCTAGTTAAGGTCGAGTTGTATTTGTTCATTATGTGTTTAAACCATGGTATGTGTAATCACCTCACTCATATCTGGTCCCTATGAGTGAGGATCCTGTTAGGGACCCCCCCTCTATTTTTCTTCCATATAATACAATGAAACACAGCTCTCTTTGCAGTTTTTAAAAAAAGAGAAAGAGTCATTCTCATTTCAGAACATTGTTTGGTTGCACTCTCTGTTGTTATGATCTCCGCATTCTCATTTGATTAGCATCTATTTATTTTCATTGTTAAATGGGAAATTTGGAATACCACCCAAGGATTTAATGTTGAGCATCAAAAAAAAAAACTTGACCCCACTCTCTATTCATTGCACGATCATATTTGATTCATTAAAAGCGATATACAGGATATCTAACAACCTCTTGGAGTTCATACATAATTCTCCCGGCTTTCTTTTTTCACACAGTCAAATCATTATTTTCTGATATCCTGTCAATTGCCTCAGTTCAGTAGGAGGGACTAACCTTGTGTCATGATTTGTTATTCTTATGGAACATATAAGGTTATCTACCTTTGCATTTGAACAAACTACTAAGTTTGAACTACAAGTCCTTTGAAGGTGATGGCAATGCAACATGGTTATTGGCTTGCACTTAGCTGATATATTCATCTGTTTGGATTCATACCGAACAGATGCTGTCTAATATATGTTTGGTAAGTATTTCCATGCTTTTACTACATGTGATCTAAATTTAGTATCAAATCAAGTACTTCTTTAACCTGTATTCATTTCCATTTTGTACG
The DNA here is from genome assembly GCA_015847255.1 of Hyparrhenia diplandra. Classification (NCBI taxonomy): domain Eukaryota; kingdom Viridiplantae; phylum Streptophyta; class Magnoliopsida; order Poales; family Poaceae; genus Hyparrhenia; species Hyparrhenia diplandra. Next base: position 31,642 of record JADLZK010007471.1, read on the forward strand.
TAGAAACTATTCAGATCTTTTTACAGTTTCTGAGAAAAGTTGCAGTTTTTATTCATTGTGCTTCTGATTATTTGTAACCATTGATGTCCTTCGCAGAAAATAGTTTAGCATCCCTTTGATTGTAGGAGTACCTTTTATCGTTATTTTATCCCACCTTGCGTTTTTTGTGCATCTCTTTGGTAGAACCTTTCTTAATCTTGGATCCTTTGGGTGTTATTCTGTGTAGTGGTATCTTTTTATGTCCTGTTACGTATACCAATAATCTATGAGGCTTATTTTAAGTTTTGGTTTAATTAAAAATGGTTTGTTCTCCGTTGGCATAAACAAACAAAGAAAAATGTTTTAACAAGGCTTGTGATCCAGACGACTAAGTTTAGCATATACATGTGGTACACATGTTGCTAGCAGACGGCCTGTGCTCATTTTAAAGGACACTGGCATCTGAAAGACAAAGAGGCCTTTCCCCCTCTCTTTGTGGTGTGGCTTTCTGAAGTTACAACTAATTGCTGCACATATACATCATGAGAATTTGTATAACATCCTTCACTGCCAGTTTACTTTTTGTTGGCGTTGTGGTTAGTATTTTGACAAAACATTATTTGGTGAGTTAGTTAATACATAAACTTGTCTGATGCTATTAAACATAAAAAATTGCTGGTCTTTTCACTTATGACAGCCGTTTACTCTAAGCATACTAAAATAATGGTTTCTCCAAGCTTGGTATCTTAAGCTTTCTCTCAACTGGACTGATAAGGAGAAAATATGATGGATCCATGGAGGTCAGTAGTTACAAAACACATTTAGTAAATCTAATAGCCAAGCATTTACAAAGCAGCATTGAGCACTGGTTTTGTAGGATTCAAATTGAGCAGCTGCTTGATGCCTGGCCTTTTCTATTCCTTTATCTGTTTTAGGTGTTACATATCCCTTTTTTTTTGTTTATGAAAGTAGTTTTGTTCCTATCAAGTTTTATCTTCATATCTGAATGCTGACCAGAGTGGACCCCATAAAGGAACCAATCCTTTTTGCACCCGTATTTTTGGGGAAGCTAGCTTTTTTTGTCCCCAAAATCAGTTGGCATATACATTTTTTATAGAAACAATGATATGGGTCTTCATATATCAACGGTTAAGTCTGAACTTGCAATTCTGGTCTTCAAAGCTGACCAGACCAATTTGGCCTTGCTGCCAGCAAATTGCCACCTTGCTGAGATTTCACACCAGCTTTAGAGATAGGGAAACTAATTTCCTTCGTATCACAAGTATTTTGGGGCTCCATCAACTGGATTGGTTTAAGCACATGATGATGAGAACATTCATGCTATATTTATTATAAAATTTTAATAGGGAGGAAACATTAGCTGTTCTGATTGATGTTCGGCTGATTGGCTGCCTGTGTTATGCAGTGTACAGGAAGAAAGCTTATATGGATAACGTTGCTGAACCCGCACATTATCATGCTGGCTTTGATTTGGTAAACGCCAAGTCCTGTCTTAGACATTAAGATCTTTGAAATTTTCATACCATTTATATAGCACACCAAATAATCGTATCAAGGCCAGCCATTATTTTTTTAGCTGCAGACATGCCCTCATGATACCTTTTATGATGCAGCCATGCATAAACAAAATCTATATGTGGTTGACTTGCACCACCTGTATAAGAAAAAAAAATGGTAAGGTCAAGGCTGTAGCAAATTCATTTTCTGTCCCTCTGCTGAATCATCTGTGCTTATTGCATCTGCTGTTCTGATCCCTTTCCCCTTCACAGCATGTTAGCACATCCATTTATTACCCCAAGTACTGCAATGTGTTACTAAACCAAAAATGCTTCAGAAACCATTGCTGTCATAAACTCATAATCCCTGTGAACTTTTGTGTAATATTGATATGTGAACTTGTGTTACTTGTGAGGTTACCGTAGTTCAAGGCTGCACATCTCAAACTTGAGGTGCACCCTTCCCCAGCTCCCCCTCCTGTAAACAAACATCAATACAGTACAATACAACAGAGCTGAATGGTCTGTCTACATCAAACAAGCCCTTGATTCCAAGCTTACACTCTTTCTTAAGACTTGTTCGTCCTCATTATCCATGTGTTGTGTACTTTGTGTGCAGCTCAAGCATTGCCTGAGGTCAAAATCGATGTGCGGCCAAGTGGCCGGCCAACCCACGAGGCCAGAGGCTCCGGCGCCCACGTGTTTTGGTAATGCGTGGCGGTAAAGCCAAGCATTGAAGCATGCGTGGAGGCAACTGTAGCCATGCCAGACGGGCAGCTGTAGTACTGCAGTGCTACTGCCTCCATCCAAAAAAAAAATATAGATATACAATTCAAAGCAAATCAAGCTTTTTTTTTAAAGTTTAATGAAGTTTATAAAAAAAAATAGTGTTACTATGTGTCTCTGAATAGATTTTCTATATAAGAATGTATTTCATAGTTAGTCTAATAATACTTATTCAGCATCACAGCTTTTTTAACAAATTTATTCTAAATCATTTGACTCCTGCCTCCTGAGAAGAGTTGTGTCCTTTTTGGGATGAGGACTAGTTTTTTTTCTTTTCTTTTCTTTGGGGGGACATTTTGAGTCCGTGATTTTAATTAAGTAAAACATTTCCAATGTTGACCAAGTTTTTTCAAACAAAAAATGTAGGGAGTAATAGTTGTTAAAGTTCCTGTCTTAAGTTAATGACTAACCAGTCTGCTATATGAATCCTTTTCAAAAACAAAAATTAGTCCTTTTCAAAAAAAAAAAAAAAAAAGTCTGCTATATGAACATCTACAGTTCAAATAAATGCACTGTTTCATAAATAATTCGACGAAACTACTTTAGTGTCACGGCATTGGTGTATTTTTCTATGTACTTATTAAAAGTAAAAGAAATGTGACTTCTATACAGAATAAAAGCTAAAATAAATTATAATTTGGAACGGAGAAACTGCAGACTCAATGAGTCAATGAGCAACTGGCCTATTTGTTGCACCGGATGGCACCATCCGAAAAGGGTACTAGTACTTCAAATATATTTTTTTTAAAACATTAGTATTTCAGATATCTGCGGAACTATCACTACTACTACTATTTCAAATATCTGCGGCACTAACTGCTACCTACCCCTCAACAAAGGGCTGAACAGGCAGGCGTGACGGCCTAACGAGACAGGAGGTTAGTTCATGTGGGCACGGAAATGGAAATATCTGGACGTGCCACGGCCTGCTTTCAGGTCGTTGCGTCCACGGTAAGTATGGAAAAGGGCAAGTAATGGGCAGGCATACCAGCGAAGTGTCCGATCGATCCAGGGGGCAAAAAATCATATGGCGATGTCAGCATGTTTTTCACGCTGGCGTCGTCGTAGGATATGCTCAGATGATCAAAAACAACCTCGTACAAAGCAGGGGGTGTGGAGTGGTCGTGTGGAAACTGGAAAGTGGTGGTTGCCACTCCATTTTGAATGTTGCAATTTTTCTCTAATCCCATATATTTTGTATTTTTTGTAAACTTCCTACTTAAAACAAACTAGCTCGGCTCAGAGGAGACTTTATGAGTGATGACGACCGTGACTTTGCGAAAGTGATCGAGCACAGAGCAAAGTCTCTCGCGTAGGAGGGCACATTTTGTTCCTTCCTTGATGAGAATGAGATGCACAGCACACCAAATGCGAGAGATAAAGATTCGTGGCCGTGATGAGGTGAGGTGTCAAGTGTCATCCGTAGCACCGTAGCGTACCCATCTCCTATTCTCCTCCTCCTGTCCTGTAGTGTACTCTACCTCATTTTAATTTGGTACACTTGGCATTCCACAGTAGCTTATTCGGCCCAGTGTGAATGAAGTACATA
>JADLZK010007473.1:0-269878 GCA_015847255.1 Hyparrhenia diplandra
GTAATTAATCAGTCAGTGTTGGGTTTGATGATGATCACTTGAGGCTTGACCTCCGAACTGATGTTTGGTGGAGGATCGATCAGTTGAGGGATGAGAAGCTCCAGAGGTTGATCTCACCTTCCTCCTCCCACTCGTTGGCCGCGTCCGTCGCCATGGGCGCTGGTGCGAAGAACGTGCTGCATGGGTCCATCATGCCGTACTCCATGCACTTGGGCGACTGGAAGAAGGCCTCGATGTCCGCGAGCGCGGCCAAGTCGGCGTCGCCCGCCATGTCCATGCCGTCGTAGCACAGGTCAGTGTTCCCGGTCTCCGGGGAGCTCACGCCCGACGACGCGTCACCGTAGGCGCCGTAGCTGCACGGAGGGGTGGCGCCGCCGCTGGCGGCTGTACTGGAGGCCGAGTAGGGCGGCGCCGCGCCCGCAGCGGGCTGCAGGTAGCATTGGCGGCGGCCGCGGCGGCGACGCGCTGGATGGACTTGGGCGACATGGCGGCGGCGGGGATGTGGAACGGGAGGTGCACGGGGAAGTTGAGGTCGGCGGCGGAGCCCTTGAGGCAGAGCAGGGCGGCGTCGTAGGCGCGCGCGGCGGCTTCGGCGGTGGAGTAGGAGCCGAGCCATATCCGGGTCTTCTGGTTGGGCGCCCGGATCTCCGACACCCAGGAGCCCCAGCTCCGCATCCGCACGCCCTTGTACTGCCTCTTGCCGCCGCCGCCGCCGAAGTTTGCCGGGGCGCCGGCGCCCTGCCTCGCCGCCACCGCATTGCCAGCGGCGCCGTCGACCGCCGCGTCCTGAAGCTGCGCGCCCTTCACCATGTCGCGAACCTCTCGTGCGCCGGCCGCGCTGCTCCTGGCTCTGATGGATGCTCTGGCTGCCAGAAAGTTCGATGCGTGATGTCGATGGTTAGGAGTGCAAGAGCTCGATCTTCCCAAGAAGGCAACTATGCAAGATAGCTGGGGACTGGGGTAGGTCAGTAGTTGTGTGTGGCTTCCGGCTGCTGCGAAGTGCAGCGTCCGATGTCGTATTTATAGGACACAACCACATCCGACTGTGCACACACACACACACATATTATTAGCTGTGCGTGTGATGCGCATTTTTGTAACGATTATACTCATACATCACGCTGAGATATTGCCAAGGCATTTGTTTTTTTTTTCCGTCCAATACAGCATCGATATTCGACCGTACTTCATCAGTACCAGTCCTGCCATTCTCTCCGACTGCAATAATTCAGATCAGAGGAAAATACTAAGATATGGATGGAGGGACGAAGGATCCTACTACTAATTCCGACGTACTCCTACGCAGCATGTCAGCGACCATCGAGGGTTGGGTTGCCCCGGCGACAGGCTGTATGCTTCAAGTTTACTCGATCAAGCGTGGATAAGCAGCTATGACTATGGGCAGCTGCAGAGCACTGCCACCATCAGCCCCCTCAGCATGCATACATGATAAGTGTAATTAGTGCTGGCGTGCCGTGCAGTGGCTTGCTCGATCGATCATACCTCATAAGGGAAGGAGAATCTCAATCGATCGATCATCATTTTGTTTTGTACACATGTACAAACTGGACTGGACTGGTTGGTGTGTCGTCATAGTGTGCCAGACCAAACGCTCGATCGTCGTGTGCATGTAGATGTGCTCGAGCTACTAGCTCTCTAGCTAGCAGCTATCCCGACGGAATGTAGAAGTTTTTTTATCCCATAGCACTGTAATTGTTTTTTTTTTTGAATTATGAATGTAATTGGTTCTGAAGCGATAAACGTAGCAATTAATTTCGAAACAAAGGAACGTTGGCACGTTTCATGTTCCTTTCGAAGCTTGATCTGCACACTGATTTCCTGAAGACAATTTAATGATGGATGATACTCACTACTAGACCTCGTCGCACTAATCACGTCCAAATCGATATAACCACGTTCAGTTCAATTGGTTACTAGCTACACGACACATATAGTCGTCGACGTCTGTGTACATGGCCAGGCCAGGCCAGCTAGCTATACACGCAAGCAAGACAAGCTTGAGGAAGGAAAAAGTCTACACAGTCCTTACATTCTAGATAGAGGAGCGAACTCATTACTCACCCATCAGGGCCCATGCATCACCCACACTCATCATCAGGGTCTTAGTTAACCATGTGCTGATTACTTTCGACCGTGAACGATCCAACAGCCGTCGAGTTGACCACGCACAGGAACGCGCACTGTGCACCGCCCATCCCCTCCGACCCTCCCCCGTTCCGTTCCACACAGAAAAGATACGCAGCCACAGCCAGGCACATGCACATGCACGCCCGACACACAATAATATTGAGCAAAACGAAACAATGGACATGCCAGATTCCACCGATGGAGCGGTAGCCGTACGACACGAGCGGCGAGACAGCGATCATGCACGGGCACGCGCTCGCGCCCGACGACCAGTGTCCCCGGCGCGCGGCAATGCAACTGGCAACTGCTCGCGGCGCAGTTGGCAGCCCGGTCGGTCACGGCCACGCGACAGACCGTGGTGCACGCACGCAGAGTCGCAGAGTACTACAGTGGTGAGAAACCACGCTGATCGAGCGGAGCTGGTTGCCAGGTGGAGCGCGTACCAGGTGCCGCGCCACCGTACCCCTAGTAACATGCGCGGCGGGGGTGCGCCTTCGCGCGCAGCTTCGTCGTCCCAGTCCCAGATGCAGCAGCCGAGGGCGGGCGAGGACGCGTGCGTGCGTGCGTTGCGCGGCGTCAGCAGACGGCGTTCTGGCGCGACCAGGCACAAGCACAACAACCAACCAACAACCCGGCGCCGTACGGAGGTGGGCCGTGGGGGTCAGGGGTGGCCTCTGGTCAGACGGGGGTGAGGCCGGGGAGCGAGATCGAGAACGAGCCTGCTCTGCTTGCTAGCTGGAGTCGAACTGGCCTCCGACCGCGGAAACCGCGTGGAGGTGATGCGGACGGAGAGATGAGATGATCGAGACAGATGGTGAGAGGGATATGGCGGCCTCATGTCCATGGGTGTTGTTGGGTGGTGGCCTGGCCTGCGCCTGCTGGTGGGGATTCCGGGATAGCGACGCTTCTTCCATGCTCCCAGTTCTCGCTGCTGACGTTGCTCTGCGTAGGACGACGGGGGCACGGGGGGACTATCTGGGCCTCGGTGGTGGTGGGGATCGTTCAGTACGTGATCGGCTGGCACTGCCACTGCCTCTGCTGACAGCCGTGTGATCAATCTGTACGACGTGAGACTCGAGCACATGTTTACCGTACCATCAGACTTGATAATGCATTGTATCCACGGAGGGGACGACAGGAATGTGTGCCGTAGCAGTCTTGCAGTTGCAGAGGACCGGTTCGTACAGCCGACGGTGTGTGTGTGCGCGTGGCGTGTCTCGCCAGCGGCAAAGCCGCCTTGGTTGAGATAGGGTGCTTCAAAAGCTCGAGCAGCCTGTGTGTTTGAACGCACAACTATCGTTGATCACATTCACAAGTATTCATTCTCTCGCCACAGAATTGATGGTTCACGTACGTACTGATGCAATGCAACAAACACCAATGAATGAGCTCACAGCCGCGCATTGAACCTCAGCTACCAATCACCAATTGAATGATCCGATCCACACAACGTGAAAAAGGAAAATGAATGCGGTGTCAAGCTGAGAGCCCCGACTCGCCAGATTATTACCAATAACAAGCACAAACAAATGATCATTTTAGCCTGCATCACTTCATCCCATTCCACACGGTGCCAGCCAGCAGGCATTCAGTCAGTGGTCCTACAGTAACCCGTACCTTAAGCATAAACAAATGGTCATTTTAGTCCAGATCGAAAAGCGTGGTTAATTGGTCGGTTAGTCCAACTCCGGGTCCGGGGCCCCCCGGCAAGGCATGCCGCCGCCGGCGCCCGTTCCAGCCAGGCCAGCTAGCTGCCGCCCCCTCCCCTCCCCCGATCCCAAACCCCACCGCGTGCACGATCTTGACTTGGGGCGTCCTCTCCATGTCCCTCTGTCCTCCCCCTTCATCCGTACACACCGGCATGCCATGCCTGTTGCCTGATGCCATCATGTCCCAGGCCCTGCTGCTTGATCCGATTCCGACTGCCATTTCTTGCTCCTGCTGCCATGCATTGTCGTCGCCGTTGAACTGAATCTAGCTAGCTAGTAGTAGCAGCCAGCTCGATGAGGCAGGGCAGCAGCAGCAGCCACAGAGCACACAGAAAATCTCATGCTTGGCCTTGTTTAGATTGCTAAAGTTTCTAACATTTTTCCCACTTTCTCTCCATCACATCACATTAAATACACCAAAAGACATATGTTTGGAGTATTAAATGTAGGTAAAAAAATAACTAATTATACAGTTTAGATGTACATTACGAGGCGATTCTTTTGAGCCTAGTTACTCCATAATAGGATGATATTTACCACTAACAAAGCGAAACGTGCTACGATTAATGCGATGTGACATCACAGTTCCAAAATTTTAGCCATCTAAACAAGGCCTTAGCTAGCTGAGGGCCTCGTTTAGATGGCAAAATTTTTGCCAAAAATTTGCTACTTTTTCAACTCTCTCTCCATCACATCACATTAAATACACCAAAAGATATATATTGGAGGGTAAATATAGGTAAAAAAAAGAACTAATTACACGGTTCTGTTGTACATCACGAGACGAATCTTTTGAGCCTAGTTACGCCATGGTAGGATAATATTTACCATAAACAAGCGAAAGCGTCTTCTGAGTGCTACATGAGTTGGAACAGTTACTTTTACGGATTTTTTGCCATCTAAACGTGGCCCTGGTCTCCGTGTGCCTATGTCATGTGATTGGTGGTCTAAGGAAGCTACCGCTGCACTGCACTGCATTGCTTGATTCTAGTTCTAGTAGTAGTAAAACAATATGGATTCCCCATGACCTGCTGAGGATGAGCTTGTTTATTCAACGGTAAGAAGAGAAGAGATTCCGTACCTTGCAGCTCTGCTGTGTGTAGCATATACGTACTGGTGTATTGAATTAGTGTAGGCAGTGTTTATTTGCAACGCATTCATTGGGCTGGCTTGCTGGGGTTCTGTTGGTCCAGGATGCCTGCACCAACTTCTTTTATAATTAGGACACTGGAGTAGAGTATATCTAATTACCGACCAGGGCATTAGTTAGTCAAAGTAGGATGCATAGGGCCGTGGCTTTTTTTTCTTTCTTTCTTGGCCTCTATGATACTAGAAGGAAAGAAAAGGCTGGGCAAATCGCGTCCAAGCATGATTGTAATAGACAAATGCTAAACAACACTCGGTTGTTTTGGAGCAATTCAACACTCGATTTCTTTGGTCTAGTGATTAGATTGTTTATGGTTTGTGGTAGCATCATTCATGGTAATATCGTTCTATAGCTAGTATATGAACCAGCTCCCACTCTCAGTTTCTAAGATGGCTGTCGCGCACCAGTCTCACTCTCTGCTCTGGTGCACATTGTGTGAAAGGCACAACCTGCCGACGCATTATAGCCCTTGGCATATATATCAAATTCAGTGCTACCACTTTCAACTGTCGAGTAAAAGATGCAGTGAACATGCTGCTTACGATCATGTCATGATCCAGCCTGACGATGACCATTCCGTAGTTTAGTACCGGTAAATGTTCGACTACCTGTTTGCCACGATATGTATATATAGATAACAAAGGGAGAGAAAAAAGACGGTCTTCTGTAACTCTGATGGACAAACCTGAAATCCAGGAGGGTCAAAAAGACAGGAAGGCAAGCTAGCGACCAAAGCCCGCCACAATTTTCAAACGAAATTAACATCACATCGCGATCAGATACTATACTCGATCGCTAGCACTACATTAAATTTGGACAACATTGCTTTCAGATCTCCCTCGCCTTATCGCGCTAGAAATGCAGCAGCAGACGTCCACCTCAGACAGGTGTCCCGTGGAGAGGAGGATGAAGAACAGGTCTTTGAGAGGTCAGCAAACTGCTCATAAATAAGGCGCGCGCGCAAGCCAACGGATCAGCTGCCGTCAGTCACAGGCCCACGACGACGCGGTTTAACAGCCTAGCTCGCAGAAGCAGCAGAAAATGCCCCCGATATGATGCCATCACTTTAGGAGCCATCCGTCCATATCTATCAGCTCGTGGTTTTTTCAATCTTTTTCTTTTTTGGGGTTCGATCGTCGGAATGGAAATGGATTGTCAAAGATGAGGGAAATGGACAGCAGGCCGGAGTGGTTAACCCTTGCATTTGCAGGCGTATCTTTCAGGCCTCGCGGCAAGGAGCTGGACTGCATTAGGAGCAGGGGACAGCAATGGGCACGGGGAAGCTTCCTGTTACGTGGTGCGAGTGTGCAAGATGATTCCCGTCTTGCCTTTTGGACTTTCTATTGCGCATGTGAGGGGAGTGTTAACCTGGCTTAGCTAAAGTGGCAGAGAATTCTGCCGGCTGGAGGACTTGCAGGGCATCGATTACCTACTTGCTTGCCTAACAGTTGGGATCCCTGGAGCAAGCAAGCCACGCATTGCATTTCTGTAGCTTCGTTTAGGTTTCAGATCTCCTGCCCAACTTTGTAAAGTTACTATTTCCAGATATGCATGCATGCATTCAATTGATCACATCGTTCAAAACACCCATCTAGATCCAGAATCTGTGACGCTGGAATTTCAGTTCTTTTGTACTTTTGAGCCTTATATCCACATCAACAAGACCATTTCAAAGGCCTTATAGACAACTAAACAAGGCTATGTTTCAAGAAGAATTAAAAATAGCGAATTGGCTTTGTAGTCAATGGTAGGGCCGGTCCAAATGGGGACGCTACCCACCAGGGTTCAAATCCTGGTGCTTTTACTTTTTTTCCGGGATTTTCCCGGGATTTTCGGCGTTATGCATTAAGTGGTAGCGGCGTTCCGTCGACGACGAGGCGCCAATGGTGACTTCGAGAATCTCCAGATCTGCGGGTGCTCGGTCAGCCGAAGGTGCTTATAGGGGTAGGGTTTTGTGACGTGTGTTCATAGGGGTGAGTGTGCGTGCGTGTTGTAAGTGTCTGCGCGTTATACTTGTGTCATTCTAAAAAAAAAAAAAAGAAGAATTAAAAATAGATAATAAATATGTCCTGCAAGCTTTCAGGAATTAGCGACAGCTATCCTGAAAAAACTTTTGCATAAAGTGATTCGAACTAGTACCTACTTTTACAATAAAACTACCTAGAATTAGTGCTTGCAATTATCACATGAGTGATCTGACTTTTACAATCACTAGATACTGGTGCTAACGAGTCTCTATCTCCACCATGATATGGGCCTGATATGGGCCACAGAACTACAACCCATGGGCACAGATCAAGGTTACTTTTTTTTTTCTTTAGACATTCTGTGATGAATTTGTTTAAAAAAATGTTTTTTTTTTTACTTCAATCACTTTCTCACAGGATCTGTAAATGTAGTGCATTATTAAGTTCTAATAATAGGTACTGAATGGGGAAAGTTTTGTGGTTGCAGCTTTACAAGGATGCATCGTGGCGAAGCATTTTGACCGGCAAGGGAAAACACCATGTCCTACCACTCAGAAATCCAATTTTTGTCAAAATGAAACACCCATTGTCATATGTTTGTTTGGATATATTCTTGGTGCGGTGGTCCCTGATATACAAGTTTGATGTATGCCTTTTCTGTGCTTTTTGTTTCAGCAATATCTGGTACACCTCTCCCGAGTCCCGTGGGCAGCAAGCAGATGTGTATCAGCAATGAGCCAAGTGAATAAGCGTCCAATCAGTGGCAATGTGCTAGTTGGGCCTTGTGTTCTACGTTGTATTTATTAGATACAAATTTTTTAATATGTATATATCTAAATATGTCAAAATAACGACCTACAATTTGGAACAAAACTTGCAAAGCAGTTGGTTGAACCTGAAACCTTCCTAGCTAGTATGAATACCGAATGAACCATACATATGACCAACGTCTTTATCCTAAACCATTAAGTTACAAATAAGCACCACGCATTGACGCATACATACCAACATTTACCCTAAATAGTTGAGAGGGTTTAATAATTAGAGCTACATATTTCTAAACGGAACAAAGGTGAATAAAGGAGTGGCTTTGACAGCAGATCTAGTATTTTTTTGGGGAAAACAATATTTTACCTTTCTCCTGAGGTGGTTTAATTTATCCGCAAAATGCTTAGTGGTTTTGTCCCTTAACATGATCTCTCGTGTGATAAAGATTTACCGGTCACTGTGTCCTGCACGCCAACAAGCTATGCAGGGCTCGCAAACGCAGAATGATTGAGGCCAGAAGCTGTATTTGCTTTGTTATTCAGAAATAAATTTATCACAGACGACCGGACCGGAGCGATAGTACATCACATATAGACATTTTTTTTTCTCCACTCGGATAATTCCATTTCAATTTAGACAAACGGAAATACATATAGAGATACATCAGAAACGCGATCTAAAAAACATACTCTGGCAACCTCAGGCCAATTCACAACCACTGCAAAAGCTCTGCTTTTGATCAGATGATATCTGCTACTCAACTATAACCCCTGGACTTAACAGTATTCAAACTCCCAACCGCAACTGACAAATTAACGTGTTCTTAAGCAACCTACATCACATATAGACATATAGTTTTATTTTATTGGTCGCTCCTTAAGCTTGCAGTAGTTGAGTTGGCATCGCCATGCCCATGCGCATGCCCTGCTGCGGATGAGTTACTCCACGAGCCAAGTGATGGCTTGGGAGCACGCACGGTCTCCTGGCCACAGAATGAACTCGATGTACGTCTCGGCATCAACCCTGGAGACGATTTTGAAATTGCCGCGCTTCAGCTCCAGCGCTTCTTGTGAGTTCCACTGGCCGTTCGTCTGGACGTCGATGAGGATGGCGCATGACAACCTCCGCCAGTTGACGGTGAGCTCGGCGAGCTCGGCAATCCAGGTGCCGCCGTGCTTCCATCCGTTGTCCACGCGCATCATGATCGGCTGGAATCGCATCGCCTCCAAGAAGGTCATCACCAGGATGGCCAGCGCGCGCGAGACGCATCCGATGTCCTCGGCGGGGCCCATGTGTTGGTACTCGGCGATGTGGGTCAGCGCCGCCATCGTAGTGTGCCTGCTGACGCGCAGGCCACTGAGCTGACGCCAGCCGTTGACGAGGTCGAAGTAGGAGTCTCCGGCGCGGTACGGGGTGGAGCCGGAGATGTGCCAGCGGGGCTTGTTGTTGAAGATGTACCAATGGCCGCTGGCGTCGGTGAAACCCTCAAGGTACATGTTATCCTGCCGTATGGCCAGCATGATCTTGGTGTCCCCGTTGATGAGCTCGAGGAAGAGCCATTTGAAAGGTCTGTTGTTGACGTCCTGCTTGTGCAACACCTCGCGTACTGTGTCCACCCTGTTCGTGCTGCCGTGGATGAGGACCGTGTATATCTCCCACATGCAGTCGCGGTAGTCGCCAGTTCCAACGTCGAAGCTGATGAGATCATGTGGCTGGTGCCACTTCCTGCAATCATGAGGAGTACAGGACTAGATTAGAAAACATATACGAATTGGAACGGACGAACGCCCTAGCTAGGTAATCATCATCATCAATCATATCTGATTCATGCAACAAAGAGGGCCAACCAGCGGCTTTTCCGGCCGTTGGATTGACTGGGAGAACGGTTCAGACCGTGCTCTGGTCTGGTTAAGAATTCTCTCCATATCCGGCGCTCCCAGGCGGTGCGCGCGACGTCGAACGCGGTGGCCGCCCTCCAGCCCTGGGCCACGAGCGAGCCTATGAGCGTGGACGACCCTCCTCGGCGACGCTGAACCCCCGGTGGGCCACAACTCTCTCCTTCCCTCAGGCGTGATGTGCTCGCAGCAACCACGCCCCCGGCGCACGGGGCTGTGGCGCGGTGAAGCATGGGCCGTGCGCATGACCGGCGGCACGGGTGACGGGTCCGCGGAGCTTCGGGTGCGCTCGGCGCTCAGTGTCAGCAAGCAATTAAGGTGGCGGCATGCGGATCAGGAGCGCTCGGTATAGGCGGCTCCGGTGCCCTACGCACTGCTCCGGACGGCCGCCCCTGGCTCTTGCCTTGCGGTCCCACCCCGTCCGCCGGCCTCGCCGTCGGCACCTGTAGGTACGCGCAGATACAGTGGCACAGGCAGCCCCTGGCACGCCTCCTTCACAGGATCGCAGTTGCAGCAGCCGGTCCATAATATAATGCTAAAGATTAACGCGGATGTCACCAGTGCGGTGAGTCCTAATTAGCGTCTCCAATCCATTAGCGTCCTTGAGGCTGTCCGGTTGGGGCAGAACGCGAGCATGAGGGAGTTTGACTTGACCAACTGGTTGACGATGGCGACGACGGAAAATGGGAATAAGATCGATAGAGCTCTGACCTCACCATGATGTCATGCCTACATGATATACTGCCGTTTTTCTTAAGAACAATACTGTAAATCTAGAAATACTTATCCACTAGGACGACATCCCCGCGTGGAATGGCACAAAACAGTATCCTAAACCGGAAACACAAATAGTTTTTTTTTTAGAAAGGACGGCAAAAGCTTTGCCGCGATTTCTATTAGACGAAAAAAGAGAAAAGGCAAGTGCCAGCCCAGTTTTTTGACTGGAAACCGGGCCAGAAAAACCATACAAATAAGGAGGGTACCCTACTCCCCATGCACACCTAGGTACCAAAACAACTCGACTCATGCTACAATTAGCGCCCACTCAAACAACTTAAACAACTCGACTAACACGACTCAATGGGAGCAAGATATCCAACGAAAACCGCTCGGTTGGATTGGGTCATCAACACGAGGCTCCAACACTGCCGCTCGGTCGGATTGGGACGTCGACACGAGCCACCACTCGAAGGCACCAAGAAGAAACAAAAAACAAAATCCACACAACACCGCACCACCACCACCACGGGAAAGAAGCCGAAAGCAAGCCGATGAGAACTGCGCCGTTGTCACCAACGCCGTGTCACGCCCGAAGCCGCAACCCGCCGCAAACTCGAACAACCCACGGACTCCTCCGCCATGGGGCTCTCCACCTCAAGCCGCACACCCGATCGTCGATCTCGGCTCGGCGTTCGCGGCAACAACCCCTCGCGGCGCCATTGGAAACCAGCGATCCTAGCCAATGCGTGGGGCCTGCGCCCACCCAACGCCTCACTCCTTTGCTAGGGACTCCGGACATCCGAAACCGCTCCGAGAGCAACCTTCGCATTTCGGCCGTCACCAAGTTCACCACAAAGACCTTGCGCGCCAACCCAAGACTTCCGGCACCAAGGGGCCCTCTGCCCCTTCCCCGCCAACACGGGCCACGCACCCCCAAGGCCTTCACGCATAGGCGACACCTCCAAACCGACCACCACCACTACCACAAGCGAGACGGGTCTCCAAATGCGGCGCCTCAAAGGAGGGAACAGCGCCAATGGCGCCGTCGTCGCGCACGTCCATAAAGGGGCGGGTTTTCACCCCGAGAATCCCCAAGCGGCAAAAACACGGTATCCTTCAATGGTGCCCCAGCAGGGAACACGACGCCCCATGGGCGCCGCCACCATTGCCACCGCGCAGGGGGCTTCACCGATCAAAGACCATGCTTGTCGCCCCTCACATGGCCATGGCAGCAGTCCACAGCCCGCCCGCCACGCCACTACCGGAGAAGCCCGGCACAGTCCAGGCACCACCATGGCACCGAAGCAAACACCGGATCGCCCCAGCCCCACCACCAAGGCGGCGCCTACCATCATATCGCCGTGGAGGAGGAGAAGGGCATCACCAACCAACCCGCCGCACACCATCGCCCGCACAGGACGCCCCTGGACCCACCATCATCGGGCCGCCACGCCGCCGGAGAACGCGACGCACAGAAGGGGGCCGCCTCGCACCTGCATCGCAGCCACCACCGGCGCCAACCGCGCCCGACCGTAGCCGCCCCCTGCGCGCCTCCTCCACCGTAGTCGTGAGCCGCCGATGCACGCCACCCACAGCCACCGATGGGGCTGCCCGCGCCAGGGGCCTGCAGCCGGCACCGCCGTCGCCTTTGCGCCGACCGGGCCGCCCTTCCCACGCGACGACGCTGGCGCACCCGCCGCTGCTAGCGCCGGGAACCGCCGGGCCTCACCGGATTTGGGCCACCTGCCCCAACGCCGGCACACCGCGCCATCGAGCAACACCGGTGTCGGCCGCGCCGGATCCGGCCCGAGGAGCTCGGATCCGCCGCCGGGGCCGCCGCAGTGCCATGGCGGCGGACGCGCCATGGCCGCCTCGGCTCCACCGCCCCTTCGGGATGGACGCGACAGGCCACCGCCGGACGAGGAGACCCCGCCGCCACCATCCTAGGGACCGACGCGGCCTCCGGCCGGCCCCTCCGGCGGCGGCAAGGGCTGGGGTGGCGGGGATTTGTGGCGGCGGCGGGCGGTGTTTCGTCCGCCCGAGTCGCGAGCGCCGGCGACCGAGCGGCTGGGTAATGTTTTTGAAACACAAATAGTAAATAAATTAATTAACACAAGAGGAATCTCATTTTCCAATAAAACCAATCCACATTCTTTGGAAAAGGAACCTCCATATATTTCATAGAAACATATCCCACAGCAATTTTGACACCCTATTTTCAATTTATCTACATCTCTTGGTACTAACCCTACAACAAAACGATATTCTTAATACTGACTTACTTTTATAAAGAAAGTAACGCAACAATCTAAGATTCGATTTTTTTTTTTTTTTTTTTTGCTAAATAACATCTCACCATTGTTCTTCTACGCCTTTCATGCTAGCTCTGCAATAACGTGTCATATTTTAATATTACTCCTACTTCATTAAAGAAAATGTCATCAATGTATCTATGTAAAATTTCATTATTCAACATTAAGTTCGCCTGATTTCCCGATTACATTAAGGTTCGCTATCTCCTTAATAAATACTTGCATCCCTCCTTCTTTCTCCAAAATAAAAAATTGCAAAAAAAAAAAAAATGTACGTGATACTTTCATGCATACAGTACTACAATGGAATATAACAACAGGCTGACCCATATGCGGAAAATAACGAACCCACGAAGAATTTGTCTTATGTACGTCGCTTAAAAAAAGGGTACAACTTTTTTTTTTTTTGAGTTAAGCCATTTGGCGCCCCTTTATTGATCTTGAATAACAGTTACATCGTTCGCCAAAGAAGGGTACAACTTTATGTACAATTAATTATTTTTACTCTATATACATAATAACAAAGCCTACATAGTATCATTATGATTGTTGGTAATCCAACGTACGACAATATGAGGTTCAATTATAAACTCGTATCTGTTCAAAAGTTTCTGCCAACGTTTTTCAAACAAATTCTGCAGCCCTTTCCGCTTGCGGCCGTAACTAATTGCTATTCCAAACGCTTACAAACAGAAGATGATGTGAGTTAACAATTTATTCAACTTGAAGTTAATAATACCTCGATCTTTTATATATATTTTACCTCACTCATAATTAAGTGGATATATCACTGTGTACTTCGCAATTCTTTTCTATCTAATAAAGAACACTGATACTCTCCGCATACTCATGCATCTCGGGCTGGCTCAATATAGGTAACGAGACGCAATGTAATTAATGTGCATGCAGAGGAAGTGCAATGGAATGCTTACAGATTGGGGTCCAGCGGGTAGTGGTCGAAGGCCGCGCATCCCCCCGTCATGGCGAGGAGCACAGCAACCACCAGCACCACCGTAGTTGGCGCCATGGTGGCCTCAGGCAGTCGCCGGCGGCCGGGCGGACGGGAAGGCAATGCAAGTACTCAGGAGGGAAGGGAGACGAGGGGTGTGGAGCTAGCGACGAGTGACTAGTAGTAGTCCACAGCCAATGCAAGGCGCGGGGAAGAACGAATTGAAGCTGCATGCCCTCTTATATAGAGAGAGCGGCCGATCCTGTTAAGCAGCAAGCTACCCCATGTTTACTTAGATGGACGTGGAGTCGTGGACCCATATAAGTTAATCGAATCAAGTGGTGATCAGAGCCTTTCTAATCTTGGGCCTTCACTCACTTGTGCTATTCTTCTTATAATCTATACCTAATAATAAAGCACAAGTTAGGGCCAAGACTGGAAAGAGCCTTCCAATGCAAGTTATAAAAAAAAAGGAGAGGAAGAAGAGGCGCATTATTAATATAAATGAATCTTTCAACAGAGTAGGGAGCCAAAGATCTTGAACTCCAGCTTAACATTCCAGTTTGCCCTGCTCTACATATTTCAGATCAATCAGGCCTATAGCATCTAACTAGTAACAAGACCTCTTCTACAAACCCCTGCCCACATTATTATCTGCCTCTGCCTGATCGACTGCCTGCTGTGTGGAGTTAGAAATAGATTATGAATGCAATAAAACTAAATCCCGGCCGATCGATTCTTGATGCATGGATGGATAAGACTTTCCTGCAATGCTATATTCAATTTGATCTTCCTATACATATGGAAAAACTAATTAACTTAGCTACGTACAGAGAAAGACAGGCAGATCGGAGATAATATAATCCACCAAACTATATCTACACTAGCTAGGTGTTACTAGCTAGCTAGGGAAGCAGCAGACCCCCATTGGTCTTTTTAAGTCGGTTGGTGCAAATGAACGTTCCAATACAAGGTGCTTATCTGTTTTTAGATTACGTGTATTGTTGCTTAGCGGAATATGTAGGCGTAGACGCGTAGACTACACAACAAGCAACTTGATCCACTCGTACACGTATTGACAGTTTTGTGCACTTGTGCTGGATCACTGACGATCCCACAAGCCTTGTCTCAATTCTAGGTATTACCCCCCAGCAGAGAACCTCCCCATGGCCAGCTTTCATTTTAATCTAGATACATTAGAAAAGGAAGTGATCACAAAAGGAAATCGATCAGAATCAGTAAACCTTTTTTTCTTTCTATCTAATGAAAATGCTGCCATCGCTGGATCCCGGCCAAGCAAGTTGCCGGCTAAGTTAACACATACATAAAACTCTAATACATAGTATGGTGTATTGCTTACAACTCTGTAATAATAAATATACTTGTCTTATTGGTGGTCATATTTAAGTAGGCATTTTTATTTGCACCGTACAAATTTCCAACTGAGAAAAACCGGACCTGTTTTTCAAGCACTAAACAACAATTTGCAGGAGTTTCAACCTGTTTTTAGCATCTAGCCTGTGAGTCAAGTGTGGGAGCGACCTGACGACTAGAGCGACGACGACGTGGCCGTTGCTTGCAGTCCTTCCGCTGCCAGGCTTTGCAATGTGTTCTTCTTCAGGCAACCAATTAACAAAGCCCTCTATAAAACAAATTAACCCATGCACCAATATAATGGACCACGCTATTTCAGATTAGACAAGTATAGTAAGTACTCTGCCTGCCTATGGAGCACGTTATGTCCTCTACTACAAACCTCCTAGTAATTATGCCCTCTACTACAAACCATCCTGCCGGCTGTGCACGTTATGTAGTGCCACATTATCTGCCTCTGCCTGCCTATGGAGCAGTTTTTCGTGGAGGCCAGTAAAAATATGATGCAAAAAAAACCCGGGTCATTCGTGATGCATTGATGGATAAGACTTTCCTGCAATGCTATACTCAATTTTATTTTCCTATACAATATGAATGGAAAATAAACTTAGCTGTAGAGAAGAGAATGCGACAAACTATCTATTCTAGGTGTTACAGGCCGGGAAGCAGATGCGTAGGTCTTTCACGCAACTGAACGTTCTAAAAGGTGACTGTTGTAACGCCCCGACCCGGGATGACGGCTAAGATTCACTCTACACGTTGAGTGAACCACACCTGTTAATTAACTCTCTTGCGCTTTCGTCCTCGCTTCGCGTAAAAGGTTCGAACCGGAGTTAATACCATTCCCGGCCCCGGTATTTAAGTTGGTTCAGTTCTTCTTCAATTTCCGGTTTGGGACTATCCTTCGTCACTACAGTAACCAACATGCCGAGCTACAGTAACCTGGCCATTCGGCCCGGCCCATCATCTTGGCCCAAGAGCGGGTCTCACATCCACCCACCCTTAAGGACTCGATGTCCTCGTCGAGGGCTGAACCAACCTACGCGGGCGGGACAAACGCCCAGGATCAACTCTTTTGGCTCACGTACGCATTACCAGCTCCTCGGTCTATTTGCCATGCCCTCTACGGGCCATGCGCAACTTTTCCGAGCTCCCGATCCATACGTCCGTGAAACCGCGAGAGTTGGCTCTGAATACCATTTGTAACGCCCCGACCCGGGATGACGGCTAAGATTCACTCTACACGTTGAGTGAACCACACCTGCTAATTAACTCTCTTGCGCTTTCGTCCTCGCTTCGCGCAAAAGGATCGATCCGGAGTTAACAGCCCCCCCGGCCCCGGTATTTAAGTTGGTTCAGTTCTTCTTCAATTTCCGGTTTGGGACTATCCTTCGTCACTACAGTAACCAACATGCCGAGCTACAGTAACCTGGCCATTCGGCCCGGCCCATCATCTTGGCCCAAGAGCGGGTCTCACAACTGTCTTTTTCTAGATTTTGCGTGCAGCTGTTACTTTTGGAGATTCTCCAGCTTTTCAAGTCAATTGGTGCAACTGACGTTCCAAAAGAGGTGTTTATCTGTTTTTAGATTACGTGTACAGATGCTACTCAGGAAGTTAATAAAGCATCAAGCAAAGCGCTAGCAGAACAAACTACTTGATCCACTCTTATAGATAATTCTGTGCTGGATCACCCATCCTATGAAGGGTGGGCATTCGGGTAATTCAGGAAAATTGGGTCGGATGATTTGACTAGTTTGAAACTAGGGTAACTCCATACTCCGATAGTACATGGTGGTCGGTTCCACCTCTGCAATATATACACTTGTCTTCTTGGTAGTGTGATCTTCAAATAGGCATTTTTTTTTTATTTGTACTGTACAAATTTCCAAGAAACCGACCTATTTTATAGCGCCAATAAGCAAATTGCAGGCGTTTACATCCAATATATGAAATCTGCAGATGCTTTGCTGGAAGCACCAATTGCCAGGACGACATCAATATTTGGAACACTAACGATACGGACCTGGCGCCCGCCAACACGTCGAGCATCTCATGGCTTCCCTCATTGCCATCCAAATTCATTTTTATTTGGAGGAATGCCATCCAATTTCTTCACTTTACTTCGTTGTCACTATTTCTAAATCCCTTTTTCCTGGTTGCCAATTTCTGTCGCTTGACTGTTAAGTTGCTGTTATATATGTTGATATGAAAAAGATGGCTATGCCACTCCCAACAAATTGAGTGAATTTTGGTACCATTCTTCACATAGCACTGCACATCTCAGTGATCTTTGAGATAAATTAAGTGAAAAAAACAACAACGAACAATATGTTATATATGTACGCCATGATAGAAAATTGTGAATAACATGCATACACTACCGGAACCTCTTTGCCGAGTGTCAGAAAGTTTGCCGAGTGCTAATCATTGGGCACTCGGCAATGCCGTACTGGGCAAAACAAAACACTCGCAAAGGAGCAAAGAACAATACTCGACAAAGGGCAGACCCCTCCCCTGCCATCGCTACAGCCGTGTCGTGCGACCTGTATATCCCAAACGTGGGTCATGGGTCGCGGATGCTTTGCTCAGAGTCATGATCTACACTAGATTGTTTTATGTTAGCATGATCGAATCATTGGGTAGGATCTTCCCGGTTTTGCATTTGATAATCACATACTCTGTGGTATCTCTATCTCTACATAACGAATCTCGGATGCAAGCTCAGACACCCGATATCGCCACGTCACCCATATCCGTCAACTGTCGGATTGAGCAAGCAAGCGATCTTATCCATCCGGTTGCGGGTTGGTTCGGGGGTCGACTATCACTCTCCCATTAAGCTAGAGAACCACGGGCCTGGACAGGACCGCCGTGGCCTCCGCCTGTCGCGTCAATGTGGCGGACCGCGGCGGCGGTTGGGTATATGTAAAATAAAATGAAAAAATAGGGGAGAAAATGGCACTATAGAAATTTTATTGTTTCAAACGGTCGAACAAAAGAATCCTTGTGTCGCCATCAACAGTTAAATATTCATGACCCCGTGCAACGCTTCGGGTATGTATCTAGTCTCACAAAAAATCTTAGTGTACATTCTCACAAATACTTTTAGTGCAAATTATCGTAAATATGTTTTTTGGTGCAAATTCTCGTGCTAATTATCGTAACAAGATCATTTGAGTTCTAATTTTAGTAACTAGAATATATTTTTATTATTGTTGCGTGCACCAGGAACATTTGCGTGCTAATTATAATAACCAGAATATGTTTTTTCTAGACTTCGGGCACGTAGCCAAGCCAAGATTCTCGCATGCAACCGGATGAAAGAAAGCAGTAACATCATTGATCTCGCATGCATAATAAGCTTGTCACGCCACTGCATGTGCGCCCCGCGTGTTCCATGCGCCTCGGTCAAACACATGCCACCGTGGCATCATTTGTGTTCCATGTTAGCCTCGGTCAAACACATGCCACCGTGGCACCATAAAAAAAGGGTTTAATTTTTTAAAAATCCGGCGGTTGGCCGCCTTCACGCGACACGGCGCGCCCGCGCGCGGGCCTCTCCGGCGGCCGGCACCTCCTCCTCCCATGCCAGCGGGTCACCTACACCTACACGGGCGTCAATCCGTCCTCTCCTCGACGCCTCAGGGAGCTGTGGCCTGTGGGTGGTGCTCGTGAGCTCCCTCGTGTCCGATCTGCTGGAACTGCGAGCTCTCTGTCCCGGGTACCAGCGCATATAGTTGCGCCGAGAAGGAAGAATGATCCTGTCATATTGTGTACAAGCCTCTTTGGTTTGGTTGGTAACTGTGGAGAGGATAAGCTAGCTAACTGTTATTATTATATGTATGAAAACAGGAGACATTTGACACATTCTAGAAAACTTCTTTGTGCCAGTTCAATTAAAAATTAATTGGCTTTGTCAGTCAATTCATCTCTACTATAGTGTCCCATTTGAGGGCTCACAAAATCAACGGCCCACAAAAAAACGACAATTTGATTGGAGGGCTGAGATGAAAAAGTTTGATGCAAGGTCGGACACCCTCATCACGCGCGGCATCGCGGCATGCGAACAGCGTTCGAACCCCGGGTCTCGCCATCGAACAAATGAGATTACCGAAAATAAATACGCGAATTGTCGCCATCGAAAAAAATACGCGGAAACCCGACCGGAATCGGCGACGAACTGCCAGGTCATGCCACGAGATCTACGGCGGACTGCCCGGGGCACGTCAAGAGATCCAAAGCCGACTGCCCTCGCCACGAGATCGACGGCGAGATCAACTGCGCGCCCCCGATCAAACTGACGCCGATCAACGACGCGCGGCCACACATCTTGTGGAGCATGCATTCGTAGCGTGCTCCAGGAGGTCGCTGCCGAGATCCACGGCCGACTGCCCCTCGCCACGAGATCGACGGCGCGGCCCCGATCGTGAGGTTAGCAAACTCGCCAGTCCCTTTTCTCCTCTCTTGATCGTTGGTCCCTTTTCTCCTCTCTTGATCGTTGACGTTCATATGTCCTAACGTTTGCAGGATCGAGCCGCCGTTCTTCGCCTGCTCGCCGTCCGTCGTCTCTCTGTCCTTTGCACCAGCTATATATACGTGCCAGATCGAGCACATCATTCTTCACCGGCTGATGGACTGATGGTGAGCACATCTACTGAACCATCTCTGCCTTAGTCATACTTCCATACGTCGAAGCTATCTTTCACTCGATGCATGAACAGCACGCCGGCCATGGCCTCCTTCCTAGCTTGCTTTGACGTCATTGTTGCTAGCTCCATGACATCATGATGACAACGATATGTTTTCTGGCCGTTTTTTTTAGGAAAATAAATGTGCAAATACCATGGTAATACACATATACCTTCTTTTCTTTTCCCTCCTGATCAAACAAAACAGAATAGCCCTCCTTTTCTTTTTAATGTCAGCATTAAGGATATTCAATCATGTGACATAGTCTTGATTGCATATAGTTCTATCAACTATTTTTCTGAACTTGTAACTTGATGTTTTCATGCATATCACAAGTTGAAACCATCTGTCACCGTTAAATTGGATAGGCGAAATCATTGTTGACTTCTCAGATTAGTATTAGAATTTCAGGATCCATGATTTCGTCTACCTGAAATAAATCATATATGATAGCCTCACTCATTCAGCATCATTTATTTTGATACACATTGCATAGGTCAGGTACTGTCGATGCTCATCTCAAATATGTACAGGTTTTCTAGATTGATTTCAATACAAGGACTTCGCCTTGGGTGGCCTTGGGTGACCGAGTCAGATAGGTTCTGTTCCTATCTCTACTATAAATAGCACCAGCTTCTACATGCAAGTTCTTTGATTGCTTCTACACGTCAATCCTACCACAATGTCGACGCCGAGAGATACTCAAAATGCTCTAGGCGATATAACCAATCTCACAGGTACGTTCTAAAACTGCGTATATAGCAATATGGTGGTGTATAATTCATTCCCTTTGATAGATCTGTCTGTCTAAGAAGTTAGCCAGTTAGTGATGAGTAGAATTTGTTCTCAGTTTTAGCTATAAGAGATTGAAATATTGCACAGACAGAAATTGGTTAAGCTAAAAGGAAATCTATCAGGTAGTTATATCAAGCTTGTGTTTGATTTCACTTTGTTTTTCTAGCTTGTTATTTCATCTGGACTCATTTGCCTGCTCAAGTTAAACAAATTAGACATGACACAGAGGTAAAGATCAGACTTGGCGATGATGGAAAGTCTTTTCTTTGGCCATAATATTTCAAAAGTTTATGCCCTCTCCACGCCAATCTTGTCGGTTGCCGCTCGACTTCATGTTGAGTTTGACTGCTGGTGTCGCCCAAGGAGATATTTGAATGCAACTTTGCAGGCATTGCTTTCATGCTGAGGAGCCAGGTATTCATACCTAATCAAATTGGTCGGATGCAATTTTTGTGCTTATTTGATTTCCATTGTTCTAATCTTTCATTTTAGGATGGCTGCCAACTTTTAGTGCATTTGTTGAGTTGATCTCTCAATTGGATGTGCCCGACGAGTCAGTTGTCAAGAAAAATGAGAAGGCTATTACTGTTTAGCAATGCCCTTAAACTTCATAGCTTTAATGTTATTGACTCATTGATATGTCTGCATCCTGTGTTGACCTGATTTGGTGTTTAAAGTAAGTCTGATTATGGCATGATTATTCATGTTACTGCATTTTCATTGAGAAAATTAACTAAACATAAATAAGCAGTGAGTTTTGGATTAGTTTAGCAAATTATTTGTCCTTTATCATTGTTAATGAAAGAATGCATTGGAGCTTTCCTTTCATGTCACAGCTTAGAATTTTTTTTGATGATTTAAATGCATCAGCAGGGCGCAGGCAGCAACGGACGAGTGGGCTGTCTGCAAACCTGGATGGTGGATAGAGGATGCTTCTTTTTATCCCCGTCATTAAAATGCATGGTGGTTCTTTTAAAAAATTGCATTGGTAGTCTCCTTTTTTAGTAACAGTCAGGTAATTACATTTATTTCCATTCTTCTTTGTTCTATATATGCAATAGGTGAATAGGTCTGTCCATCGACAACTCATCTCAGTGGACAATCCTAGCAGCCCAACACCTCAATCTTTTTTGTTGTACGTTAAAATTGAAAGGTTGTGTATGTATCCACGTATTCTAATATCATTATTGTCATGCAAATAATCTTTATTTGGTATCAGGTTGGCATCAAAATCATGTTTTCATTCTTTTCTTTCAAAATCACCAAAGTATTTACAACATTTTGGTTGTTTAATTTGTATTGTCTTAAATGTCACCGTAGCGTTAGCACGGACAATATACTAGTCTTGTTTAGGCTCTTAAGTTAGCATGTGCAGTATGACTTTAATGAGGTTTCAGGGCTTCACAATTTCACAACCATATTCAGTTCATGTGATTCAGAATGTTGTTGTCACTCTGGCGACACAGTGCTTAGAAAGTCCATAATTTGCAATGACCACAGAGCAGTCCACATGGTTTGTATGTACAAATACTACTACCTTCAGGTTTATAACAGTAACAACTGTATCACACTAGTAGTTCAGTAACTTCAGTTTATGAACCCAATGTTTGGTACTGGCCAATTCTTTATGTCAGCAACACTACTATAAATGTACAAAAAGAGTAATAAAGTCGGTGTTTCTGTTCAACAGCCTTTTAGTACAATAAATTTGTTTTCATCCAAGAGAATTGCAATGTTTCAGCATTTCATTATTTGCTTCATTTTTGTGTGCAGAGCAAGTGTAAGGCTGTCTCGACATACACGGTTGAACTTTTATCAGTAGGTTTTACTGCAATATTATCAATAGAAACAGAGTTTTAAAACTGCAAGATGATTTCTATGCATTTTGCATCATAAGAGAAACATGAGTCATTTTTCACAACTGCAATCACAAACTTCACGTAAAACCTGATCTCCTATCTATTGCACCTATATATATAGGAACCCCTACTAGGGAGTTCTCTCAATATGCAAGCTATCCACATCAACAATCCATTCAACAATCCACTAGAAGTTGCAATTATAGCTAACTATCACATGTACTTATAATAGTTTTTCTTCATCCACTCACATGCATTTAGTTATCCACAATGATATGTCAAACTATTTACCAAATTTAATTTAAAATAGTTTCATTCATGTAACTACAAATATAAATAGCCCAATTTTTAAAAACATTATCTGGAATCCCCGAGGTAATGCGCGGGGTATTCACCTAGTTTCATTAGCTAGCTATCACTACCACATGATAAGCAAATATTTTGCTTGAGAACTTGTGAAAAAGGAGTAGGATCTTATATCGTACTAAATCTGTTTCAAATTATAGTTTGTTTGGCTTTTTTTTTTAACCTCAAGTTTGATCACTTGTCTTATTCAATAATTTGTGCAAAGTCTCACTTCTTTGGTTGTAGCATGCTTTATTAACAAAAGATCCTTAAGAATGACTTAATTTGACTAAGTTTGCACATATTTTTTTTGGATAAGACGACTTATCAAAGTTTGCGTAAAAACAGTCAAACGAACTATAATTTGGAATAGAGGAAGTATTACTTAAGCTTTTACAATATACTCCATCCGTCCAAAAAAGAATGCCGTTTTTGACTTTTAGAAATCACGTTTGCCCGTTTTGTTTATTAAAAAAATTTATGTAAATTTCCAAAATAAATAAATCAGCATTGAAGTATATCTAATGATAAAAAGTCTTCAAAAAATAGATAATATTTATAAATCTTAGATGGTCAAAGACAATGTCTGAAAAGCCTAAAACAACATTTTTTTTTTTTTTTTGAACGGAGGGGGTATATAGCTAACCATAATTTTATGACTTTACCTAGAAATTGTTAAATGTATTCGGGTATAAAAATTTTAATTAAATTTCAGCAACTTCACAATTTCAATCGACCACGGATTGTTGTATCCTAACTTTGGTTTGGTCATAAATAAACACCTGCAACCCAAATGTCTTGGCAAAACAAAAATCCATCTTAAAAAAAAAAAAAAAAATCCATCGTCCAAGGCATGTGAGGAAGTCCAGCTTTCTATCCGACCAGGCGTTGGTCACTAGCATTACCATCCTTCGAGAGAGCTCAATCAAGCCTTGGGGTGGCGGCCATCTCCGACAATGTTAGGCGTCGACCACTCTTTTGGTGGGCCGGTCCAAGGCCCGCACGCCCAATGCCGCGCCGGGGAGCGACGACGCGAGGGCGACGCCGAGGCGGAGACGGCGGCGGCGGCGCCGGCGAAGCTTCCCCGGTTAGGGTCGGCGAAGCCCCTCCCGCCTATCCCCCCGGCTATAGAAAGAGTCCGGCCGCTGGCCCGCGGCCGCCGACACGGGCGGCGGCAGCGGTTTGGCCGACGGTGGAGCCCGCCGCCGAGCCGGGCTGGGGCAGACCCATTCGGCCGGGTATGGGTAGGCGGCGGGGGAGCGAGAGGTCGCCCATGGCGGCGTGGTGTTCGAGCTTGGAGCGGCGGTGAGAAGAAGATAGAGGGAAGGGGAGTAGACGGACGTCGGGGCCGGAGACGGTGGCGGCGGCGAAAGTGCGCCGGAAGGAGGAAGACGGCGCTGTGGAGGCTTTAGGTGGGCGGCCCACCTAAAGGTGGTCAGCGCCTAACCACACACACACACACACCAGGCCATCTCTCCTATTTCTTCCCTGGCGCTTGCCTCGAGAACTCTGGTCCCCTTCTTCGGTTCTTCCTCCCATCACGAACCTTTGCGGGCCGACGCTTGTCGGCTGGGCCGGAGTGGATTCGAGCCAGAGCCCCATCGCCGGCAGGAGCGCGGATCCACGCTGGGGAAATCCCTATCAAACCAGGTGGCCCGGAAACATACTCCACTCATTGACTTGCATCGCGCATCGCTTCTACGTGCCGAGCCCGCAGAAGATGACGGCATGACGCCACCACCGTTCCTGCACCTGTGCTGCCATCGAATACAGTGAGGGTGGATCCAGATGTACTTCCTCCATCTACTCCGCGTCATCGCCTCCCCCTATCCCTTCTACTAATCCCGTGTCTTCTTGTTAGGGTTCGAGCTGGCGGTCATCGCTGATCCGACACCTGCTCGAGTCAGACGGAGATGGATCCTCCAGGTGTGTGTATCTCCTCTTCTCGGTTCTGCATCCTTCTCCCGTTCTCAACTCCCGTTATTTGGAATCCCTTGATTATGTTCTTTTGTTGTAGTAGTTCAGTACTGAACAGATTTAGAATCCAGAATCTTGATGATCTTGCTTTTAACTGTAACGACGGCATGAGATCTGTTAAAACCAAAACTGTAAATATCTTGTGTTTATGTAGTTCATGCAAATCCAAGATTTGTCAGGTTACCTTTCTATAGTTGCCGAATTTGCCAATTAGGTTCACACTCTAGATTGTAGAGAATCAACCTATGTTTGTTATTTGGTCAATCTTCAATACTGGAAAGTTTAGTAAATAATCAGCTGCAATCCATTGGAATAACCACTTCTGAAAATACAACAAGCAAACCAATATTTATAAGCAAGTTGTATTAAAAAATAATAATTAGGTAAATCTATTACAATAAAATGGTCTCATGCTGGTCATGCGTGGCAATGCCACATGAAACACACAAACTGGTGTCGAGCTGCGTTTCCTCTATGTTGAAATGAAAAGATGAGAAAATTATGCCACGTTATTGCAACTTGGCTTGTTGTATCTCTGTGCCTTCACTTCATTGTTTCTTGGGGCTCTGATCTTTTCAATACTGCTTTGATATGGGTTCGTCTTTGCAGTGCTCTCATGGATCCATGTAATGGAAGACTGATACAGGGGCATGGTACACTTAGCAGGCTGAGGTTGTAGCGACCTTGATGCCATCTTGAAGAGCATTTGCAGAACGCACCAGGGTTAGTTGGCTAGTTGGCCTAACCAAGCAAGTCAAAGTGGCAGGGAATTCTAAAGTGACGCCCATCAATTTGGGCTGGGTCTTCAGGGAAACAAACAATTTTTTCTTCTAATAAAACACTTGTAAGTCATGGGGCTATACATTCAAGTTCTTTCAAAATTTTAGATTCTCCACTATGCTTGATGATTGATCGTTGTGGTTCTCTTTCGGTGTTTAAGTTTTCAGGATACCAAACTACAAAATCTTGCTCTCGCCACTTCATTCAGTTATTGAAACTGAAATTTTATTAGATATGGCTTGGTTTTTATCCGATTGATTCTACCCAATATTAGTCTACTTCATATTAATGAATTTCAAGTGTCATAAGAGACAGTACCATATACTACTCAACTAAGATGTCACTAGATCATGTGTCCAATGGTGCAGTATAAACTGCTAATGTATCTATGCTGAAACCTGTACAAATTAGTAGATTTTGTGATAGGCTGATAGATTGAAATAAAGTTTATGAAGACATGGTCCCAAAAACACACTTTGGCCAAATCACATCTTTAGATACCATGACTAGTAACCACTTATATACAATCACATCTTCAGATTAACCATATATTGTTCCTTAATCAAATTCAAAAGCTCTTGAACTCTACACTCAAAAAAAGACACCACTGGTCAGCTCAGCGATGGCGCGGCAATGCTGTGCCTAGGTTTTCTAGCTATAGATAGTGAAACCTATACTGATATAAATTGCGGCCTTATTTTTATTGAGCACAAAAGGTGGATTGAGAGTTCCTAGCACAACGCAGAGATTTTTCTTGGTGATTGATACAGCATCCAGCCTCCATCCTTTTCTATCCTGTTCTTTCTTATTCTTATTCCTTCCCTTTGCAGATAAACGTGGTTCTTCGGTGGAGTGGGAGGTTCACTTGCTAATTAATCAGAGATCATCTCAGACATGCTGCAAGATCAGGAGGGGGCACGCCAAACCAGCTACCTGAAGATGTGCTTGTCAATATCCTCAGACGCCTTGCACCATGCTGCCTTGCCACATCCCGCTGTGTCTGCAAGCCCTGGTGCACAATCATTGACACCTGCCGCTTGCTGCGCTCAGACCTCCTCCCCCTCTCGGTGGCTGGCATCTTCATCAACTTCCATGACTTAATATTCTCCGAATTCTTCTCACGCTTCTCAATAACCTCAACAATATCCGACTATTTGCCAATCAGAGGTAACTTTAGGGACCACTGCAACGGGCTTCTCATGCTTAGCAACTATGTGGTTAACCCAGCGACACGGCAGTGGGTGCAATTGCCCCCGTGCCCAAGCCTGCATTTGGGTTCAAACAACTTCTTTTACAAGGAGTACCTACTCTTTGACCCTACATTGTCACCACACTTTGAGGTTTTTTTGATCCCTTATGTGTGTGCTGTATCTAGCTGGTCTAATTCCAAGGCCAAATTAAACCCTGCAATAGAGGGATTAGAGTGGCCACTGTCGCCATGCATACTGCATGTGTTCTCATCAAGGACTAAGGGATGGGAGGAGAGGTCGTTTGTTCGAGAAGGGGAGGCTGCAGGGACTGTGGCTGACATGCGGTTGGATGGTTCCTATAGTTATCATTGTCACAACGCTGTCTATTGGCGGGGAGCACTTTATGTCCATTGCCAAACCAACTTTGTTATGAGGTACCTGCTCACCCCCACTTTATTCTATGAACATCTCCTTCCTGAAAAGGCTGTTTAATGCTATTGTTTATTAAGATTTCTCTGTTATTTCATTCTTGCAGAATATCACTGTTAGATGGTAAGTACCAGGTAATTAAACCACCAGCAGGCATTGAGTTGACACCAGATCCAAAGCTTTATCTTGGAAGTTCACAGAAGGGGTTTACTGTGCATTGGATGACTATTATGTTTATATTCTGGATGTATCATATGGCAAGATGGAGTGGGTTCGAAAGGCTAGTATTGGCCTCAGACATAGACAAACATATACTAGACCTAAACCTTGGACCTTACAAGATATTAATTATGGAGAGCCATGTGATGAGAATCAGGATCATAATGATGAGGTGATAATGGAGCAAAATTTTCAGTTGGGTTTTGCCAAGAACAATGTTGTTGAAACCAAAGAATGGGACTCTGACGATGACAATGTTATTGATGACAATGTTATTGGCACCGAAGGTTGGGATGATAGTAATTTTGGTGGTGATATTACTTTCCTTGGATTTCATCCTTACAAGGAGGTTGTCTTCTTGAGTGAAGGATTGAGCAGAGGACTGGCCTACCACTTAAATACCTCAAAAGTTCAAGACTTAGGCAACCTCTCCCCAACAAATTATGGCAATATGGGTATCGAGCCATTCATAGAAGGGTCTTTTCCATTTACACCGTGGATGGGAAAGTTTCCAGAGGAAAATTAGTTTGGAATTTTCATTTTGATGACTATAATATAATGTTGCTGTTATTCAGGACATGAGTGAAGTACCTTTTCAGGGCTCACAACGGCAAGCACTCAGAACTATTGTTTATTTGGTATGAAATTCTGAAGGATGGAAGTTACTTAGAAATTGCTATTACCTATGGAATCTATCGTGCTTTCTGGTGTCTGCTTGAACTGTTTGCACACATTTTTAATGTTTTACTTCATAACAATCTATATTCCAGATCTCTGAGATTGCATTTTATATATGTTTTCTTCGGTGTGTGTTGTGCCAGGAGGTTGATCCTCTGCAATAATCTGTACGTGATATCCACAATATGCAAAATCCTGCATCACGATTTATATATTTGGGTTAAAAATCCAATCATGTATTTTTTTAAAAGAAAAAAAAAGAGACAGAGAGATCCCAACCGTGTAGAAGTCCTGTAATTTGGGTGTATGTTTTGAGAGTGGTGTCGGATGGTGAAGATTTATCTGTTAAACTTAATTTGAGCCTAGTCAATGCCCACAACAGAATGAAGACTCGAGGTAACATGAACTGAATGAAGAAATCATATGAATCCAAGAACAAAATCATAGATACGGCAGCAAGTCACCTGAATTAATCACTGAATTAAATTAAATGGGATCAAATGCACACACCGTCTCCGTATTGCCACACTTGCAAATGGATATTCATGATTTTGTAATGAAAATCAAAATGCCTATCCTTGCAACATTCCATGTTCTGAGCTTATGGCCTTGTCCCTTGTCAACTTGCTATGGTAATAGCACTTAAAGAGTCACGATTCTCTTTCCCCTTGACTATAAATTCGTAGCGCTAGCACCAATAGAGCAAAACCACAACCTAAGCACTAGTACAAAGATCCTCCAGACTTTGAATGGCAAAGGAGAAACAACCATGACCAGTGCCAAGACACTCGCTCAAATTGCAAAGGAGTGGAGGTTGGCTGCCCTCCGTCGGAAGAGGCTCACGTTGATGACTGCGATGCATGACAGACTACGGCGTCATGATTCCTCTGCGACCAAAGTTTACTGGAATCAGTCCGCACTGTTCAATACGAAGATAATCTTACAGCATTAATGTAACGTGTCCAAGCACAGCATTGCCATGTCCATTCACAAATCAGTTTCCATTAGGAATTAACTTTGAACAAGAGTCTCACAACAAAAAAAAACTGATTTCCTCGTACAACAACATAGCAGGCCACAGATTGACATCCCTGCAAAATCTTTCTTCAGTCTACAACAATTTAAAGTAACAGCAGTTGCTTGCAGCATCTTATATTAAGCCTTTCTCAACGACTGCTCCTGCACTACGTATGCCTATAACAATAGTAGATGCTCTGTGTGGCATCGAGAATTGCTTAAATGTAAATCAGGATGATGGCGATGTTATTACTTCTCAAGACGTTTTTTACATTCGCCTTGCTGCAAGAGATTTGCAAAGTTTTACAGAAAACAACAAAAGAATACCAAGAGTAGTTGCTGCAGCATGCTTAGCTAGTTTGGGGATCCTAATGATGCTCCTGCTGCTGTAGATGATATGGAGGAACAGATTTAAGTTGTGTGGTGTGCCGTTACATGGCATTCAAGGTAGTTCTGGTGGAATTGTAGCTTTTAGATACACGGACTTATGTTGTGCTACTAAAAATTTCTCCGAGAGGCTTGGAGGTGGTAGTAACTATAGAGGTGAAAAGGCTTGATGGTGCCCGCCAGGGAGAGAAGCAATTCAGGGCTGAGGTGAGCTCAATCGGTGGGGGGTGGGGTTGTCCATATAAAGCTAGATTGTGGCACTATCTTTGGCTCGACGAGAAGACACCAATTGACATAGCACCGAATCTTTACCCTCTCCGCAGACGAGCAATCTAACCCACCTGACCCGCGCCGCCGTTCCTCAACCGCTTCCGCGGACGGCCAACACCTCTTCCGGTCTGCCCCGTAGGCGATAACCCCCGCCGAGCAAAGCCGAGCCGATGGCGGCGGCGCTGGGCGCGCTCCCCCGTGCCGCTTCCCGCCTCGCGCCTCGTGTCCGCCAGCCGCCCTTCCGCGCTCTATGCGCCGCAGCTGCGGCCGGCGAGGCGTCGAAGCGGAGGCTGGTACTGTACACCAAGCCGGGGTGCTGCCTCTGCGATGGACTCAAGGAGAAGCTCCACGCCGCGTCCCTCCTCGCTGGCACGCCGTACTCCCTCGCGTCGGTCGAGCTCCAGGCAAGCCAATTTGCTCGCCCTACTGTTTTGCATTCCACTAGCTAGCTCGTTCCGAGATTGATGGATGGATGCTTGACTTGGATTTTGGATGTGGATTAGGAGAGGGACATCACGACGAATCCGGACTGGGAACGGCTCTACCAGTACGAGATCCCAGTGCTGGCCAAGGTGCTCCCCGACGGGTCCGAGGTACCGCCATCGCATTACTCTCTGATCCTATTTGCTCATCGCTAGCTCTTTGAATTCGTGGAGATCCTTACTGAGTTTTTTGTCGTTCCATTCTCATATCGCAGGAAATACTTCCCAGATTATCGCCACGTCTAAGTGTTGAGCTCGTACAGAAGAAAATTTATTCTGCGTTTGATCAGTAAGGAGACCTATTTTGGGGGCAACAGCAATTTTATTTTATATTAATTAATAGCTCCAGCTGTAAGATTGTCAGTTGTAATACCTTCTTTGATTGAGACACATGAATTTCAGTTTGCTTGACTTTACTACTCTGTAAGGAATTTTTATAGGTTTGTTCATTGTTTTGATGAAATATAATTATATGGAGTGACATCCAAATACTTGTGTTAGTTCTTATGGGTTATCACAAGTCCTGTTTTTCTTCCTTTCTTTCTTCTCGTAAACAAATGAAATCTAGGCAACCAAAGTAAGACATAAAACAAAAATAAAAATAAAAATAAAAATTCAATGCATGAACCAGTTATACCAGTAAACTAACATGCATGTGGCTCTTGGAAAAATTTGTTAGAATGACATATTCTTCATGCAGATGCATGAGTTGGGGAAATTATCATAATTGACAGATGGCCAGCCATTTCTTTAGCTGTTGCCATACTATTATACATGGAGTTCAGGTGTTATCCAGTTTTCTGGCTACTGACATCCCATTTTCTACTTACACTTGACTGAGATTTGTTACAACTTTAGGCTAGGTACACACAGCTACTTCATACCCACCTTGGTGTAACTAGACAGCTGCATCAAAGGGTCACACTAGATGAACACGCCTTGCAGGGTTTTGGAAACTTATTGAACTTTTGAGGCACCTAGAGATCAAGCACTGCAGAAATAATCAAAGCATGCAATCAATACACATGTATTCAAAGCCTGTATCCATTTCATGCAGTCTATTCCAATTTTGAGGTTAAACTCAACCTTCATACTTGCTACAATGTTAAGGTATGCAAATGCATTAAATCAACCATATAACAAAGATTGCACAACTTTGAGGAATGTCTAGAAAAACCCTAAACAACTTACTTCACTTTGAGTTGGGTACTGGTGCAGTGTATGTTGTTTCTGCCACTGCAATACTGTTTTTCTTGCCCTCAGATTTGTACTTCCTATGAAACTGTGTTGACAATTGTGGAGAAATCGTCTTGGATGATACATGCATTAGTCTGCGATGTTGAGTCGTTTCATTTTGAGTTTTAACCAAAGGAGGGCATGAAATTCCTCCGTAAGGAGGGGTTTTCCGATGCTTAGATATTGGAGGCCAGGGCAGGGATGGCGTTGATGTTGGAGACATGCTAGGAGCACAGGATGGAACGAAGGCGTGTCGTTGTAGGAGTGGAGACAACGTCACATCTATAATTTTGCCAAAAATTGAGATATTTAGGCCAAGGTTCCTTGCACTCCATTCTTTGATGATTTTGAATAGCTGTTTCAGCCTGTGAGGTCCTAGATAAATGCTGTGGTCACGGTCAATGGGAGAAATGTAAACTTGAACTGTAACTGGTGTTTCAACCGTTGAGCCATTCATATTTGTTAACTCGACATATAATTCCTGCATGTGCATACATAAGTTGTGACTTCGTGTCAATTATTTTAAAGAGAAAAAAAGTCAGTGTACTGGTGATTTTAGTGAATGAGAAGGTAGAGTTGGTAACCTCATGTGGTGTTAGCTCCAATGTGGATCCAAGCTCAACCTTCATCTCCTTAAGAAATTCGCTTATTTCATGAATGGTTGAGTTGAGCGTGATGTTGAAGAGATGTGTTGTCTTGAGTCAGCATGTGAAGCATTATGTGGAAGCAATACCGTAATCCCTCCTGGGAAACCCTAGAATCTCCAAGCAAAATGTGTGTCCAAAAACAGATGGTGTCAAAGATAAATTCAGCTGGTTTAGTGTAAGTTTTATCAAAGATGCTCTCAGTGCATCGATAGATTCTGTGCTCATGGATGTATTTCTTGGGTCTGGAAGAAAACCAAACTTCACATAAGTGGTATCTTCATATATGTATGGTTCCATAGAAACTGAGACCTGCACGATTGTTTGCCAATATTCAGGTGCCTGGTTGCTTTGTGTGCTTAAGTTTTTTTTTAATTATTATTTTATTTTAAATACTGAAGTGGAGTTAAGACCATACCGTAGTATTGGGGACCCCTATTTGCTTATATATCTCATTTTCGAGCATTCCAGCTTGTGAAGCTACCTGTGAGTGTGGTACTGACAAAATGAAGCCTGCCTCGATTTCTGCAGTAGAAATGAATGCTTGAATGTTAACGAAGGCTAGAAAGAATTGGAAAAGCAAAATATGCTTATGTATCTGTTTGGATCAAGTACGGGTAATTGTTAGTTGCAGCTAAAATTTGCCGATGTTTGTTTGGATCCCTAGCTATGTATCCATAGGAATTGACGGACTATGTTTTCAAAATAAGAAATGGACGGACTATTAGCTCTTGTTGGCTGGTTGTATCTGGCTAATGAGCTAACAATTAACCAGGGTTTTTCTAGGATTAATCTGTGGCATCTAGCATCTGGTATCCAGATAGACCCTCATCTGGCCTGAAGCTCTGATGGCTGATATGGCTATCTGTTAGAACTTTCGAATTAATTCTTAAACATGAGAGAAGGCCTCTGGTCTTACCGGCGAATATGTCAGGATCATCAGGGATGTCTCCTGATGCCTGGAGACGAAGCAGAAGGAAGAAGGCCGAGAGGAATCCGCTGACTGCAAGGAACAGCACAGAGACGCACTTCCCGTTGACTACTTTCAACGACTGCGCCACACGGGCGGCGGCGGACCTGGACCTGGTCGCCGGCGCCGGCGCAGAGTCGGGGGAAGGCCTGCTGCTCAACGCGACCGGCCTTGCCCATGGTGAGTGCATCTGTCACTACTGATCAGACTCTCTTAAGCTCGTCAGTGAAGACATAATCACATAGCTGGAGCCTGTAGGCGGCTGCGTTGCGTTGGGGAGCAACTGGAAAGCTGGCGCCGGGTCTCGCTGCCGTTGCCGCAACGCCGACGGGAATGGGGATTGGATGGGTTTGGGTGTTAGGAGCGTTGGATGGGAATGTTGACAACGATACAACATAGGCCGGCTGTCCATGGTTGTTGCTTTAGTTTTGAACGTAGAAAAGGTTTTCTTTTTTTTAGCTCCGGTTGTTCGGACTTCCTGTCCCACGGGTTTTCCATCTACTAGTATTATCAGCCTCCTTAGAAGTTACTAGTAAGTGTTGATGAAGCAACGCTGTGACTGTGACTGCCGCTGCAGTGAACACTCCTATATTAACAAGCAATTTGGAGTACATCACAAGATTCACAACGCTGTACAAAATTCCCAAGATGCGATAAGAAATCAGCTTGCTTGCTAGTTTCACACCTGTGCTTTGTAATTGTGCACCTCATAGGTAGCTCGGTTCAGTAAACTATGATACGGATAATACTATGATGTTAACCAGTAGTACAAGATTAGTTTCTTTACTAAGGTTAAAATTCATTTAGATCGTAATAATCGAGGAGGTAGCATCGATAGGACCGATTGGAAGACAAGAAGTACCCAAGTATTCACAATTTTGCTGACACAACATGAGCTCACACAGTCTGATTCTACAACATGCCTTGATGGAATACCCCTGGTTATACTTATATGTAAGTGCTGATGCCTAAACATAAGCAAAACTTTCCTGAAATATAGATTTTCGATTCAATCGTAGTTAAACTACATACAGTACAAGTTGCCTATCGGTCATCACTGGTGTGAAATGTTCCAAGTAAGGCAAAATTGTCCCTTTCCAAGGTGAACAGCATTTGAACCATAGTGCAACATCAAACAGAGACAATCTAAACGAGCTTCTTCTTTCTGAAGAACCCTTGAAGATGCCACACTTGCAAAACCGATACCGCAACACAAACCCCTAGTGCCAGAGTACTGAACCAAACAACCCTTGCATTTGTTGTCTCACTTACAGTCCGCATCTCTGCTTCCCTGCATAGGTAGATTGAATCAGTTATTAGCAATGATCCTACACAAAAAATCCTGTAGCGCAATAAATCTCCGGGATTCCCATTCATAGATCATCACACATAGTCAAAGAACACTGCAAAAGATCTTCTGAACAAAAGTGAACCAAACCCTCTGCTGCACAGCAGATTGGAATGAAAAACAACACAACTGATCTTTCCTGGACACAACCACCTACAATACATACATGGCAACTTTTGTTTTCGAACAGAAAAGACTCAATTGGCACAACACATTTAACTACAAAAGATGTTTCACAGACTGGTAGAATAGATGACTTGCCTTTCTCTGAGGTATATCAAGTTCTCATGAATGGCCTGTACTGCCACTTCAAGTTTCCGAAGCTCTAGTTCTACACCCTGTAGAAAACGAGATAGGCAGTATTGAATTAACAAACACCAAATATTGCATTGAATTTGTGCTCATGACACTTCAAAATGTAGCTCGGTACAACAATTCACATTCCAACCTCAATTTTTTCCTTCTTAGCAATAGCATCCCAATCTTTTGTTGCAATCCCAATCTTCCAGTCAAGATTCACAGATACTCCTGATCCTTTCTCTGCACTATCTATCCAAAAGCATGCAAGGTAGTTTCCAGCTTCTGCGGTTGTGAATGCAAATTGACCAACTGTAGCATTCTCACTGTGATGCAAGGTGTTCCCATATGGTGAAGTAACCTGCACAGAACATTGGATTTTATCAAATAAGCACAGGAAACAGTTTTCACTATATTAACAACTCATACTGTATGTTTTCAACCAACATAATAATCAAATTTGCAAACTCGATCAGAACAATTTGGCATTTTCCTCTACTGCAAAGTTTAACACTGTATATTTGTAATTGAAAACCATGCCATTCATATCTCCAAATGAATGTAAGCACTGCTCAACGTAACAAAACATGTATTCAGTACTTACATGTTGCATTGGTGAGATAGCAAATATAAGTCTAGCAAATTTGCCAATTTACAAGATCTAAAGCTCAGTAAAATTTTCTTATCATTCATTTGTTATTGTTATCTTAGCTTTTTACTAAGGCAATGTTAAAAACAGTAGACCTAAATGGTGTTGTTTAGAATATTGAAAGATTTTTAAAAGGTTGAGCTGTGAGCTCTCACCGTCTTGTTTCAGTGTTCTAACTTATTTCAATTCGCCCCCTTTTTGACACAACATCTTATTCCATCACACGGGGACTATTTGATTATGATTCTACTATTTACTTCTTAACCTCATCGAACTCTTAAGTAGTTCACAGGAAGAGAAACCAGAAAATTCCATAAGATGCATAACCTAGTATTCTGTGATTCTATCCCAACTCATGGGTGACATCCTAGGTGGAAGCACCAATACTTAGACAGGGTGAACCAGCATGGTTTGAGACTCACGTGTCAGTCAAAGCATCAGGCCAACATTCAGATTCAGATTTTATACATTTTCCTAATGCTCTGGTGTCACCATATTGCTCGATAATAGCAGTTCTAGATAGAATGCTAGAGCATACAGAACAACAATTTCCTTGTTATTTAGTGCTCGTATTTACCCCGAATTGTCAGGTCACAAGACATTAAGAATACCCATACAATACCATGAATACAGTCGAGAGGGGCACTAATTTCTGCCTTTATGAAGCACATCACCCCAAAGCAGTTCAGTAACTTCGATTAACCCACTAAATTTGTGGTATCCGCCAGCCACAGCACCAAAAAAAAAAATACAAACCCTTTACACTGCTCAGCTCCATTTATAATATCCAAAGGTTCCATAGGATTAAACTCTATCGCCCAGACTAATCGCTAACAGGAATGCATATCAAGGCTCGCAGCACTGAATCAGCGGAAGGAGAAATCAATCGCGGGGCGATACCTTCACGGCGATGGTGGGATGAGAGTAGGGGTGGGACTCGAACATGATGGCATAGTCGGCGAGCACCACCACGTTGGACTGGATCTCCTCAGACACGCACTTGGTCCCCGACTGTGGCACGTCCAGCCACACCGCCTCCGCGTGGAGCGACGCAACGGAAAGCGCCACCGCGAGGACCAGCGCCACCGCCACCGCCATCTCGGCCGCCGTCCTAGGGATCTCCGCCTCGAGGGATTAGGCAGGAGGGGAAGGATGCCGGTCAGGTACCTCACTCAGGTGGAGAGGAGTATGACATCGGCAGATGAGACGACGGCTGAGGAAGTAAGGTAGCGGTTTCGAATCGAAAAAAAAAAGTAAAGGGTTGCACGTGACGTGGTCACGTGAGGCTGCCTTCTCGCGATGAGTGTCATGTATCTGATGAGTGGGCCCGGAATGACGTGTCAATGCTTGTTGCTTGCTGTTTGCAATATGGAAACATATTATTATCAAATTATTTCTTGTCACAACGGGGACAAATAACAACATCTTTCCCTGAATAAATTAGTTTCAAATTCTTCTAAGTCAAACTCTTTCAATGTTTAGTTTTTTATTAAAAAGTTAGATTTTTATTATTAGATTTAAAAAATGTTTATGATACAAAATAAGGATATTTTTAAGTTTATAATGTATACTAATTTGATGTCATAAATCTTAGCATTCTTTTTTCTAGTTTAAATCAAAGAACTCTTTAAGTTTAAAAAGGGCTATATATTCCTATATTTTAAAAAAGAACATATTCAGTCAAAAATGGATTATATAAGTTTTTATTTGTTCATTTTAATTAAAGTAAATTTTAAGTCTATAATAAATGATAGGTGCATTAAAGGATTAATGTTGAAGGAAAATTGACTAGAGATTTACTTATTCACTTATTTCACTTTTTGACTTAATAAGTCTCATGACTTATGAAACCAAACAACCCCTTAGTACACCTATTGTAAGGTTGACAAAGACACATTCCCCGCACAATAAGCTAGATGCACCTAGACTCAACCATCTAGGACACGACATGATTA
Source organism: Hyparrhenia diplandra (assembly GCA_015847255.1). NCBI lineage: Eukaryota > Viridiplantae > Streptophyta > Magnoliopsida > Poales > Poaceae > Hyparrhenia > Hyparrhenia diplandra. The sequence continues at coordinate 37,207 of JADLZK010007473.1, forward strand.
GTGGTGTAGTGTAGCGAGGGTATTGTATCTCCAAATTGTAAACGGAAGTCTTGTTGGAGGGGAGATAAAGTCTATTTTTGTTGTGTCGTGGATTGATGATGGAAGAAGGTAGGTGTGAGCGAGGGACGATGAACCAACACTGAGTCCTAGGTCTCATACTCTTGTTGCGTATCTTTGAGTCCTAGGTCTCATACTCTTGTTGCGTATCTTTGAGTCCTAGGTCTCATACTCTTGTTGCGTATCTTTGTTTGTCATATGCAAGGTTCATGAAGTGTTTGTAGAGCAAAATCATCGTCAAAATGGCAAATCATAATTTTCACCAGAATGTCAAGCCGCCTAGTGTGATACCATTGAGAGAGGTAGTGGATGGTCATCATATCTGTTGTGCCTAGCGCAAATAGAAGAGGCCTCTGTTCAATCGTCATCCTAGTTTATTGGAAAACTTGGAAGGAAAAAAATGCAAGAGTATTCCAACTCGTGGAGTCTACAAACTTTGGGGTACTCAGAAAATCTAGGAAGAGGTGAGAGTGTAGATCATGGCGCGGAAGCAAAGCACCTGGATAGTTTGGTAAGTCACCACCGCTTGCATTTTTTATCAGCCCTCCCCTAGTGGAGGTTTTTTCTCTGGTGTGGTTGTAGTGTGTTTGTCTGGGTGTGTTTTTAATATAGCAGCAACTCTCTTGTCGGTTTGTTTTTAAAAAATCAACGTGTGACATCCCTCAAAGTGATACATTTGGGTTTCATTGACCTCACCATGCTCACCTATCCCCTTCACCATAAACCATATCATTCTACATGTCCCTATAGAAGATTTGGGATCATGTTTAGTCCTATTTGACTTTGTTTGCTTTGTTAAATTTTTCTGTTTTGCGATGTAATGGATGACTGAGAGAGCATGTCATCACCATATTAGTGAGTGATTGAGTGCTATGCGAATCTAATTATCTCATATATTTGGTCATTCCATCGTTGTTAAGATTGGGTCTATATGTTTTTACCATGCAAATTATGCCCGTCTATTTTTAAAAAAAGGAACGGCAAAAGCTTTGCCATTGATTTTTATTAGATGATATAAAAAAAAAAAAAAGTACAAACGGAAACAAAATTACATCTGTACATCCGGGGGGCGACTACTTTCATAAAACTACTACAGAAAAACTATACAGTTTGATGTAGGTTGCAGAATATTTCTGCTATCTGGTCTAAAAGCGTGACGATGTCTTCTCTTTGTTGTTTTATTAGCACTATGCATATAGCAAAATGATTTGGGTATAGACTAGAGAGATGTAAATGGGATTTATCCGCAAACTTATGGATAAACTTAATTTTTGAGGATTTTTACAAACCTCGCAAAATCAAAGCCTATTTGCGAGTTTGCAGATTAGCCCGCTTGTATTCGTATCTACGTACTATGGATCTATATTTATACAAGTTTTATCTAATTCTTTTTCTGTTGAATATGCACGTCTTCTAAAGTTTTGCAAGCCCTGCCGGAGCATTTATCTACTTCATTCAGCGCCACGGAGAAGACGGCAAGATGGGAAGAGAATCAACAGTTTATTCCGTCCTCACCGTACGTCCAGTGTCATAACAATGCCAAGTGCTTTGTATCCCTTTATATATCTTGCATAATGAGCTCACATGATATGTGTAAGCAGATACGCATCTCCGGCCTCCTGCATTTCTATAAAACAATGTTTATCAGTGTCGTCGAGGCATCCAGCACTACTAACCACAGAAGCATCAGCAGAAAGGAAAAAACTAAAGCAGAAAATGACCGGAATCAACGCGTGGTGACATCCTCAAATTAAAGCCAGAGCACATTTGGGTTCCATGTCGATTCAGGCATCAATTTAACAAGAAAAAGCCCGCAATTAGTGGATGCACCAAGGGGGGAGCAGGCGAATCAAAGGGGCGCATATATCAATTCAAATGCGAAGCTGATCATCAGTCGTCGTCTCTGTACGTAGATCGCATTAGGCAAAGGCGAGAGGCATTGTATATGACAGCATGAGCACTGATGGAATTATTAATTCCCAGCTCTACGTAAGCAGCAGAGCTGATGGTTTTACTGATTGATTAAGCAACCCGGTAACGTCAAGGCCTTATCCGTTAATACACCAAAGGTATATAAGGATCTTCTGTGTCTCTCGTGCACTCGATCTCTTACAAGAATTTCAAGGCGAAATTAACAAAAAAAGGAAGAAGAAATAAAAAATCGCACCACCGTACATATTAGGTGCTTCAATTGAACTCGATCGATCGATCAGCTGGCCATGACCTGCAGGATACTGCGTGTCTAGCTAGAACTGACGGGCAGGTTGCTTGCTTTATGTTTAATTAAGAGTAGTAGTAGTAGCTAGCTAGTAATGGCCGTTGGCCGCTGGCGTCTCGACGTCGAAGACGACGCCGCCGCGGCCGCTGCCGAGCTCGTGCTTGCCGTTGCCGTTGCCGGTGATGGGCAGCTCGCCAGCCGCTGCGCCCTTGGAGCCGCCTGATGCTGAGACGTCGGTCACCTGGTTCACTTCGTCCTTGCTCTTGCCCCAGATGAGCGCGTACAGGCCTAACACGATGATCGCAGCGCCAATCACACTGAAACAACAAAAAGGAGACACACGGTGGCATTATCGATCAGCACTACTCTATATCTACTAATGGATTTTCTATACAGGAGTGCATGTAGATCTTTGTGAAAATATCTGGATATATGTTTATAAGCAGCCATTATGTAAAAAAAATGTTAATAAGCAGCATGGGGCACGTGGATTGCACGTTTATTGCGTACCTTCCGCGAGTGATCTCCTCTTTGAGTATGATGGAGCCCATGACGGTGGTTATGATCATGCAGAGAGGATTGAAGGCCGTGACGAACACCGGGCCTCGTTGCCTCGTGACGATACCTTGCACGTAGTATGCGACGCCGGAGCACACGATGCCGGCGTAGGCGGCGGTGAAGAGGCGGGTGTCGAAGCCGATGAGCCAGGCCTGGGTGTTGTTGCGCTCGGCGACGAGCGCGACGGCGCCGCTCATGAGCGAGCCCATGAGGCAGATGAGCGTGGTCAGCGACAGCTCCGCGGGGTAGCTCTTGAGCGTGTTGTTCTGGAGGACGAAGAAGGCCGACCAGCAGACGCAGGCGATGATGATGGTGATGATCCCGGTGATGATGCCGCCGCCGGGGGCGGATCCGGCGGCGCTGCTGCTGTCGTGGTGGTGCTGCCCCTTGGACCACGGGAACTGCACCGCGGGGCCGTGGTACAGGATCATGAGAGCACCGCGCCGGCGACGGTGAGGACGGTGCCGACGATCTTGGCCTGGCTGTACACGCTCCGCAGCCGCACCTTCTCCATGCGTAGGATGATGGCCATGACGAATGTGACGGCCGGGAGAATGTTTATGAGCGCCGACGCGAAGCTGGCTCCGGTCAGGTTCGCCCCCATGAAGTAGAGATTCTGATCCAGCACGGGTCTGCATTGGGCACGCACGTCGTACGCCATCAGATCTCGACCACAGCTAATGAGCTAATGCAGACATGTATACGTAAATACATTGATTAATTAATTTGTACGTACTCGAGTAAGGCGAGCCCCATGATCTTGAGGAAGATGGTGATGGTCATCTTTGGCCTCGACTTCCTGCATCATATTGCATTGGAGAACCAAATTAATAAAAAAAGATGCAGGGTACGAAATAGAATAGACGTGCAACTTTTCCGATTGGGTAGGATCTGCAAGTGCTGGTCGTGGAGCCTGCACCATCTCAAAGCGACTGTTGGAAATGCTACGTCGCGGCTTTGCTGACAGAATGGATATATGAACAACAAAGTTACTATACTCTTCCCCTACAGTATTTTTCGAAAACAAAGCTATACTCCTATAGGTAGATTCGATGAGTGACAGAGATGGCAAGTTTGGCAATTGGAATCTCCTGTAAGGCTGTAACGTATTACGTATGAACATATACTGAATTAATGCAAGTGCATGAATTTCCACAAAATGGATGAAGATCTAAGAGGGGTTTTTTTTTTAGACCCAGTTAGTTGTACCATGGAACGTCGATGACCATGCTGCTTGTACATATGATGAATCACGTGTACGTCCGGCACACGCATGATACGTACGAAGCGTGCGTGCGTGGGAGAGAGAGAGATTGAGCGATATGCATGATGATCCATCCTTACCTCTCGAACCAGAGCGCGAAGGGCGCCATGACGGCGGTGGCGAAGAGGTTACGGTAGACGACGAGGACGAAGTGGCTCATCCCACGCTTGAGCGAGGCCACGGCGACGATGTACATCCCGGCGAACCCTACCTGCAGCAGGATCATGGCCAGGTACGGCTTCATATCGTTCAGAACTTTTCCCGCACCCATTCTAGCTATATATTTCAGCAGCAGTCACTCTCTCTCAAAGCTAGCTCCTCGATCGCGATCCTCAGCTAAACTCCCAGCTAGAGCCTCTCACTTGTACCAGATGGCTAAATGGCTAGCTACTACCTCGATCGAGGTCCTCGATCAGCTTCTGGCAGTGAGGATGCAGCCGAGGTCACCGAACCATTTATATAGCCGGCCGGCTGCGCCCCTCGATCCCTCGTCGCACTGTGCCGTATAGCTTGCCGCTGTGGGCACAGTATGTACGTACAGCAAGGGTAGCTATCGTAGTTGGATGTTGGATCAGCCGAGATGCCAAGTGCAGCCATTGATGGATCCGAGTCACCGGCACACGGTTCGTTTCAAAAAAGTCACCGGCACACCCGGCTGTGTCGTCTGTTGCACTTGCACGCAGTGCTCGCTTAGCTAATTGTTCCTTCCTTGTTTAATATTCCACTTCCGGCAAAAGGTGAAGCTGCTCGATCCGCCTCGCTCTCTCCTCCGTCCTACTTCAGCTTTTCCTCCCCGTGGCTTTTTCCCGGAAAATGCAGGGTTAGATGGATATATCTTAGTTTCAGCTGCTGCAAGCCTTCAAGACCCTCTGCAATTCTGTTGCATATTCGTCATGAGTAGCAGGGACGGCATTGCGGAACATGTTAAGAATCAGATGACAAGATGTGACATCGATATTCGATACTTAGATGACAAGTCGTGCAAAGCCGCTGAAGGTTCTGCCGAAAGAAAGTACTCCGTATTGAACAATGCAACAAATATCTGGTGAAGAGGGTACAGCCGTACGCACATATATATGGCATACAGGAAGTAACAGTTACAATTAGCACAATATATTATCGCTCTTGTGTGCCGCCTCTGTTGCTCCAAATTAAATCATCTTTGGCAGAAGCAGAGATCACGCCTTTCCCTGATCTGTAGATGTTTCCTTTTTGGTTGAGTCCACCACTAGTAAGGCTTCGCTCTAAACCCCTCTCTCTGTTTGTCCACATCTCCACTAAACTCTGTGTCTCTCCATTGATACCATGATGCATGTTGACATGTTGTTTCCATCTCTAGTATATCACGTCCTTTCACTACCGTAACCATAAAAGATAAAAATCACTTCCTAATATAACCGAACACCATGCTTAATTATGCACTCTCACCTTGTAACCTTAGATTTGATTTAGTACCACTCTTAGGGTTAGATCTTGACTAGACGACTACGACTAGGCCTCTTCTCCTCTCGAAGGGACACATGTGGGGCGAATGACAATAATAAAACGGTTTTTTTTTTTTATTTTTATACTAGCAAAAATGCATCTATCAATGAATGTTTAATATTGTCTTCTGATTTTTTTAGGCTAACTATGCTTGCACCCAAAAAAGAAAAAGAAAAAAGAAAAAGAAGACTATGCTCGCTTACGACAAATTCAAATCGCAAGTCGACTATATTTTCTTTGTTTGGAAGATACTGCTTTCTATCATGCATGAAACGTCATGGTCGTGGTCGCCGTTCTACACATGACAAGCGTGGTTCCAATAGGCATTTACATACTAGTGTGGTGGTGCTTGTCCTTGTCACCATCAATTTCATATTGATCCTAGAAAAATACTTCATTTAGTCTCAATTATATGTCTATCATCATAATATTACAACACCTGAGGTGGTGCTTTGATGCACAATACCTTCTAGAAATAGTATTTCAATACATTATGAGCCCACTCTACATGATCAGCAGAATAGCAATATCTTAATGGAGACTTCCTTAGAGCCTCGGTGTCAATCCTCTGAGACACACTAAGGCAGAAAAAGATAAATCCTAGAAATCTGTAAAAAAGAAAGTGTAGAAGTGAGGCTTCCTTTTGGTTGTATTTTCTATAGTGGTAGAGATGTGTAACTAGATGCGAATTTATAAGTTGTTTATAGGTTGTTTATAATAATGGCATGTATGGGTATTTAATAATCGATAGTAGTAGAAGAAGATAATTTAATTATATTTAGATTCAAGGTGTTATTTTAAGCTTATTTTCTTAATGTCATGTGGTATGAGTTGGTGGTAATTTTCTTGAAACAAAACTTGGACATTATTGTTGATGATTATTTGGAGTCTATCAAATATAAGAGTACGTAGATGTTTCTGTTTGTAATAAGAATTTTATCAGTTTTAGTACATTTTGTAAGCATTAACATAGAGGTGCCAAAAAGGATCTACCAATTGCTAATATATCATTCATCTATTGCAATAGAGTATAAATAAGGCACCACTTTTGCCATGAAAGTCTATACATTACCATGTAGAATTGTGGTGAAAAAAGTGTGGTGTGCCAGAATTGTGGTAAAGAACGAAAACAACTATCATAAAATGTTTGGCACATTGTCACAAAGTTTAATAGAGCCAAATAGGCCCTTAAAATTTAGATTTACAAGAGAGTCGAGGGACTTACAACTTGTCAAAGGTTTTATTGGACAGTAATTTCATTGAGTAATGGATCTCAACCACACCAAAAGATGCCCTTGAAATTTAAATTCACAAGGGGCCAAGATACTAAACAAATTATCAAAGACTTAATTAATTAGACAATAGCTTTGATGAGTAATGATCTCACCAAGAAGAAAATCAAAGTTATCTATAAATATAATGATCCACAGTTCAAAATACTTGGATCCATTCTACATGCTAAGTGGACCATAAACTACACCAACTTACTTACATGTTTTCGACCTTTAGGCTAGGAATGAGTATATTCTCGTTGAGTATTGGAGCTCACTAAGAGGAAACTAAAAGATTCTACAACTCCATAGATTTTAAGAGTCTCAGATCCACTCTGCATATATTAAAAACCATACACACTACACCAATTCACTTACATTTTTGTTCTCATTTCACATCAAATAGATAATTTGAGAATTACGGTAAGTTGTAAAAGTATTATATATATCAGTTTAACTCATCCTCAACAACAAAGGTAGGATTGAATCCCCATATTTCACATTAATACACAACATAGGACACCATGAGCCAACTATGTACTTTGTTCCCTTTATATAAAAAATAAGCCAATTATTATTTGACATTTATAGATATTCTAGAAGCACATGATAGGAGTGAAAAAGGGTAAAAGAGTGAAAGATGACAATAGCTTCTAAGGTAAGGAATTAATCGACTATAGCTATATAAGGATAACATTATAATCATACAAAAAACAAGCTATCTGCAAAAATTAGTTTCAAGTAAACCCTCAAATGCTATTACAATTAAAACAAGATACCCCTCCATCCTATAATATAATGTATTCCAAAAAGAATTAAGACAACGTAAGGGAATACTTAAATAATGTATTTACCCATAAATTAAACATAACTAAGGAGTTTCGATCTCTCCGGAATTATGGTTTTGTTTTTTTTTGTTTTTTAATAATTTTTGTCAAATCTAAGTATGGGCACAACACAATATAAAATTTAGAAGTCATATTACACTATAGTGCGTGACGATGGAGGGAGTAGGTATCACGCTATTTGTGCATGCCCTTTGCTGGCTAGTTTTACCATATTGCTCGGATAGAAGGGTATCTAGTTTCTATTGAGAAAGTGATTCTTTGTTGGTTTTGTGAAGTGATTCCTTGAAATAAACTAGGGAGAGAGCTAAAAAAGTAGTTTCTCCTGGTCACTTCACCTATAAAATCATTGTATGCACAAATTAAAGTTTATCCTACAGAATCGTAGGGAATCAATTTGAATACAACTCGGTCGGCCTGCGTGACTACCGCTCCATCAACCTTTTGCACTCCTTCAGCAAGCTAGTCGCCAAGACTTTGACGCTGCGGCTTACGCCCTACATGTTGGCCATTGTGAGCGACAACTAGGCGGGCGTTCATCAAGGGCCGAAGGATACACGAGAATTTTAGGGCTGTGCAAGCGGTTCCGCAGGTGGCTTCATGCGAGGAATGTCCCCTCCTTCTTGATCAAAGTTGACCTCGCAAAGGCCTTCGACTACGTGTCCCGGCCCTTCTTGCTAGAGGTCATAGAGCATCTCGGCTTTCCTCGGTGTTGGCGTGATTGGGTCTCCTACATTCCGGCCCACGGCTAGCACGAGGGTCCTATTGAGCGATAGGCTAGGACGAAGGATCTTCCACGCGGGGGCCTTCGCCGTGGTGACCCGTTGTCACCCTTCCTCTTCGTGATTGTGATGGAGGTGCTCAATGCGCCGATCCGGGAAGGCGATCGCCGCGGCCAGCTCACTCCTCACCGGGAGCGGCTGGTAGGTTCCGAGTAGCGGTATACGCGGACGACCTAGTCATCTTCCTCGTCGCAAATCCAGTTGACCTTTGTGTGCATCAAGGGCATCTTGGAGGCCTCGCTTGGGCTTCGGGGCTCTCCACCAACATCGACAAATGCTCTCTAACCCCGATTCGGTGCCCCGACGATCTACTTGCGGTGGCACTAGAGGTGTTTCCCCTACCGCCAGGGGCTCTTTTCCAGCCACCTACCTGGGGGATCCTCTCTCCGTCTCCCGCCTCAGCCGTGCGGATGAGCAGCCCCTAGTCGATAGGGTGGCGGCCAGGCTTCCGACGTGGAAGGCCGGGTTGCTGACCACGGTGGGCAGGACGGCGCTAGCACGATCTATGCTCTCGGCCATCCCAGTTCATGTCTCCATCCGCTGCTCCCTTTGCCCGGGCTATCGGGGAGGTCAACAAGAGGTGACGGGGCTTCATCTGGGCGGGATCGGCATCAGTGGCTGGAGGTCAATGCAAGGTGGCATGGCCAATTGTGTGCTCGCCCAAGCCATGCGGGGGGGGCTGGGCCTGCGACCTCAAGGTGCTAGGGTTCGCTCTATGCCCGCATTGGCGGTGGATTGGACAAACTAGGCTAGGCTCGCTTTGCGCCCGCTACCTATACCGCACGAGAGGGCCTCTGACGCTATGTTCCGGGCTTCCGTGGTGGGGGTGGTCGGGGACGGATTGGCAGCTCGGTTCTGGACTGATTCCTGGCTCCTGGACGGAGCCATCTCTTCAACGGCGCCAAATCACTTTCGGGCAGTTGAAGCTAGGAGGTGCAACCGCACCATGCAGGAGGCACTCGCCGGGTGTAGCCGGGTCGTGGGGCGTCACCGGGCGCTAACACGGTGGCGGTGGTCTACGAGTGTGCCGAACGGAAGACAAGCTTCTAGGGGTACAACTCCAGCCGGGGACGCGGACGGGTTCGTTTGGAAATGGACGGCCTCGGGTGAGTACTCCGGCTCCTCGGCCTACAAGGCGTTCTTCCATGGCTCGTCCAGGCTACTAGGGGCCAAAGAGTCGCAGGGCACACCAGGGCACCTCCGAAGGTCAAGCTCTTCTTTTGGCTCACCATCCACGGGCGGCTTTGGACGGCAGAGCGAGGATGAGACACGGACTACAGAACCTCGGCTGAGTGTGCCCTCTGCTCCTAGGAAGACGAGACTCAGGACCACCTTCTCATGTCTTGCGTGTTCACCAGGGAACTGTGGTTCCGCCTGCTTCGTATTGCAGGGTTACAGGGGCTTTGCCCACAGCCGGGCAGCGCGCTAGTAGACGGGTGGTTGCGCGCTTCGCCGCAGGTACCCGAGCCATACCGGAAGGGTTTTGATTCTCTTGTTCTTCTGACCACTTGGGAGGTGTGGAAGGAGCGGAACCGGTGGACCTTCGACGGCATCACTGGCTCAGCTGGTGCAGATGATCACGACGCAGGCCGAGGAGTGGTGCGCGGGTGGCTGCTGGTGGTACTTAAGGCCGCTTCCGATGGCTATTGGAGAGCCACCTTAGTCACTCAGTTGTTTACTATTTAGTCGCACAATTGTTTCTTCTTTAGTACAAAAGTCCAGTTGCGCCGTTCAAGCCCGGCGACATGTGTTAGTGTGCGGCCTACTAGCTCAATGGCACCTCGCCTAAGATCTAGGGGATGTATTATGACTCTACTTTCCCTTAATGAAACACGCCCAATGTGGACGCTTTGAAAAAAAAATCAATTTGAATAAGAATCAACTTTCAAAGAGAATCTGAAGCAAAAAGAGCTCGCCAAACTGGCCCGAACATTCTTCTGTCTCTAATCTAAGAGCAACTTCAATAGGTTGGCTAAACATAATAGCCAAATGTTATTGTTTAGCCATTTTGTAAAATATAAAACTTTTCAAAAAAGAAGAGATCTCCAACGGACTTTCTATTTTACAAAACCATACAAAGAAATGACTATGACTAGATATATATGGCCACCAAGAGTTCAGGGATATCATGTTTGCTATTTTACAAAACCATATAGCATGTGTGTTGGAGTTCAGTTTTGTCTTTAAAAAAGCCATATATAGCCTAGCAAACAAGATAGCACATCTCTTGGAGTTGCTCAATTCTCGATAGCTGCGTTCCAAGGTGGGGGTCCGAATCGGAAGAATTGTTTTTCTAAGGAAGACGTAGGCCGTTGCAATGTTGGCTTAATCCCGCAGATTATGGCCCTACGACGATAGCGCTTATGTTACATCGAAGATCGAACGGCCTAATATCTTGACTGTTGAAAACTACCCACGCACACTCCTGAGCTCAACAAGTGTAATCTACCCATGGGTCAGCGAAAAAGCACGTTAGTCGCGGACACGCAACTCCGACACTCGGAGGAACGAATGCGTTCGGACATCATCCATGCATGCACCCTCGCTCCCCATCCCCGACAAAGAAGACAAGGAGAGCAATTAGGGCCGGCCGGCTGAGGGAGGAGGTGGACACACACACGCAGGTGCTGAGCCTTTTCACAAGTGACCACGCGCGAGCTAGAGAGATCGAGCGCCTGGGGGCCGCGGCATCCAACCTAGCCGGCCAGAGGCGCCAGCTAATGGATCGGAGGCAATCAGCGATTCAGCTAGCAGGTACGGCGCGCCCCGTCTTGCTCGCCAGCTGCTGGGCTGACTAGCTAGCTAGCTAGTGCTAAGACTAATAGTGCGTGCTGATGATATATGCGCCGATCGAGAGTGCTCCCGGACCGGCAACGCGTGCATTGTGCGCTCCTGTTAGGATTCGCATCGCCGGCCTCCAACCCTCCTCGTCGTCGCCGTCGCACCCTGGGAGGAAGAAAAAGGTAACTACCCGGCCGGCCGGCCTCCGGTTTGGTAAAAAAACTACTCCTAACTCCCCAATGAGCAGGCTCTAGCGTTAGTGGTATACACGGGATAGGAATATGCTTAGATCTATCTATATCTAGATCTGCACGCACGGAAAGATGAAAGAAGCGTCTGGTCTGCGTCGTACGTCGTCTTGAGCGAATCATCGATCGGCGGTATTCCGCGTCGCCGGCTGTGCGCGCGCGCGCGGCTTCGGTTCTTTCCTTCTGCCAGTTCCATCGCAGGTTAGAGCAACTTGAATGGCTGGCCGGCACAAGCACAAGCCAAGAGGGACTTGGGCACCCATTATATAATGTGCACTGCGTAGAAAGGAATGAAGGCCGAGCCCAGTGATGCATATGCGGTGGTGTACACACATTGGAGTCGTGTCTTAATTTTTGTCTTCCGGCCGGGTATAGGGGCAACCTCTTTGTATTGGCTACGTGCAGTTATGCCTAGATCACATACCTGAAAAGAGGATAAGGTATAGCTGATACTGCGCACCAATGCAAAGCTTAGGTACTCCTACGTATGTACATTGAACTTGAAAGAGATTACGCTGCTCGTTAATCACCTGAGACTGTGACACATGCATGACCAGGTGGCACCGTACCTAATTATTAGTAAGCTGCAAAGTCGTTCTCTAATCTCTATCTGTGGTGTCCTGGCCTGTGTGTGCGACTTTGAAAACCCCTAGACCCTGGTCCTTCACTGCTGACTACCGGCCGGCCGGCCTACCGGGAGTCTGATCTGACTCTCTGCCACATCGGACAGTGCGTGATGGACTCACATCAATCATGGGTTTGTCTTCGGCGGCACGCCGTATCCTCCTTTTGGCTCCTGTCGCCGTCGCGGCGCCTTCTCAAAAGGGAACGGAAAAGGAAACATACATGCATCCGCCGGCACACGCACACCGGCACTGATGGCCGGCAACGATCCGGCCGGCGGTGTTGGTGCAACTATGAGGCGCGAAGCATCATACGCACCATAACGCCCAGCATGCCCCTGCTGATCTGGCCCTGAATCACACGCACTGCAGCTGCTTTCCTTTTCATCAGGTCAATATCTGTGACAGCGGAAAGCAGATTACGTGTCCCTGCGCGCACGCCATGGTGCGCTGCGCATCCATCCATGCAGCTGATGATGAACGCGATACAATGGGCTCATACAACAGGATCAAATGGCTGAGTTATTGGGGCATGTAAGCATGTTTGATTTTACCGAGGCTTATACAATACAGCTTACATTACATATTATAATAACATACTCCCTACGACTTTTTTAGTACAGCGACACGGTCACCAAAGCACAACTTTGATTTCTCTTTTCTATAAAACTATTTATTGAAAACTTATATATGCACATTTTCATGAAAGTAATTTTCAAGACAAATCTATTGATATGATTTTCACATTACCAAACTAACCGACATAAAAGTTATTTATAATTTGTGTTCCCAGTGTTTGACCCACATCTTTTCAAAAACGTCATCTAATAGTGATATGGGCGAGTAGCTTTTAATTTATGTCATTCGTGTGAGCAGCAAAATACAGCACAACATCGTATACCACAGTAGATAGCCCCTCGGAGCCCACAACATACCCAGGTCATGGGTCTAGCTTAACCCAAAAGACTAGTCGGATAGATGAGAACAACCCCCGGTCTTATATGTATTGTGTTCCCCAACCATCGGTTAGCGACGGTCGCGATGTGGACTAAACCTAACAACCTCTCTATCACACATCGGACCCCAACTCTTCACATCACACTGCACCGTGTAATCTCCGGAAGACGTTATCTAGGCCCCAAGTCCAAACGCTCCATATCACACACATAACTCCATGTCTTCGTGTGACCTCGAAGACGTTAACAGGCTCCCCGTCACATGTGACCCTGAAGAATTTTCTAGGGTTTTCCAACCATGGGCTGGATTTCGATGTGCACTTTAACAGGTGGTATTTGACCTTCCTAGTATTTATGAAGACTAGAAAAATCAGCAATAAGCCCATGTCAACTCCCGCTATCCGCAAAAACGTGACAATGACTACGAGCGCTCCTGATCCCCATAAACAACAGCTACACCGGCATCCGAATAATCCCACGGCCTCGCTGCCACCCAAACCAGCTGCCAAGTCGTCTCACGGTTACCACTAGGGTGTCCCTCCAAGGACACAGAGTTCGACTACAACTCTATCGTAGCCCCTAATATAAATCATGTCTAACGTAAACACAACCATATGCATATTCGACACATATCTAACAAAATATCGCTTGTTAGAGTGCAGAGCGGAATCCGACCTAACTCGCTATACCACAAGGAGACATCCCCTTATACTATTGTTAGGTTTAGTCCCACATCGGTAATTAATAGCGGGAGAGCACAACATATAAGGTGGGGCAATCCTCACCTATAAGACTAGTCTTTTCTCTTTTGGATTAAGTAAGGAACAAGACCAGGGTATGTTGTGGCCTTTGGTGGACCTAGGCCTGAGGGGTCGGGGTATCAGCTCGTGGTATAGTAAACTGGGTTAATTATATTCCGCTGCACACTCTAACAAGTAGTATCGGACCCTATTTTTAGAAAACCCAAGAAAAAGCTTCAGGGTCACGTGTGACGGAGGAGCTGTAACGTGTTGGAGGTCACACGAAGGCACATGGTTGTGTGTGTGGTATGGAGCGTTGGACTCAGGACCTAGATAACGTCTTCCGGAGATTCAATTTCTCATTCGAGCTAGGCCCATGGGTAACTTTTGCCCAATTCAATGCATTCGAGTCAATCCTTCATGATCTTCAGCTTCAAAATGCACGTGATGTTTGGTCTTATAATTGTGGTCCTATCTGCAACTCATGGGTCATTGACATGTTCATCCTGCTTTCAAGTGGCTTTGGAAATCATCCGGCCAAAATAAAAGAAAGGTGTTTTTCTGGCTGATGCTTCGTAATATAAATCTCCCAGAGTGTGTCATTTGAATGATGATGAGGATCTTTTTCATCTTCTTTTCCACTGCCCTTTCGTTGTTTTTTTTTTTCTCGAATGCGCAAAAAGATTTGCGCATCATTGTATTTAAGCATAGAGTTTTTACAACACGCCCAGAGCGCGTTCAGGAGGTCAAGATTTACAATAAGTGCATCCTCCTAATTGGGTGCTCTAATCGGATTACTCGCGAAGTAGACAACTGCCCTTTCGTTGTGATTCCTGCAGCAATTGTTCAGAGCATCAAAGATCAGCTACGCTCGTCTTTCTTCAAGGAAATCATTGTTATTATGTGTTGGTCAATTTGGATGTTGTGTAATGATGTAATCTTCAGAGGATAGCAACATTCACTCCGAAGGTGCAAAGAAGTGTTCAGAAAGGAATTCACTCTAGTTATGCTAAGAGTGAGATTAGATTATCGTCTTGGCTTTATGGCTACGTTCTCATTTTATTTTTTTTTTTTCTTATTTTTTCCTTTCTTTCTATGTCTCTTGAGACAATTTGTTGTAACCTTTTACTTTTTTTTTAGATAAAGGATATATTTCATACCCGGCTTCATCTACCAAAGGTAGAATCAGGCCAAAAGTTACAAAGAAAGGTAACCAATGTTTCAGGTAAGACAAGAGTCACCGCACCACACTGGTACAACTAAATAAAAGAAAAAAACTGACGGGAAAAATACATCGCTAATGAGGAGCTCGAGATCTTGACAACGGCTTGAAGCACCGTGTATATGCACCGGCCCGAACCACCAAGATGCCGGCACCATAGCCGACAAAACCAAGAGATCTTCCAAAACGACGTCTTCAACAAGAAAATGACATACGACGACGCCATCATCGCCCACCAGAGGCACCGGTGTAGGGTTTTCACCCGAGAGATCATCCTGAAAAGAGACACCGCCTCCAACGAGGAATGTGGCACCGGCAGCGCCACCGTTGTCGAAACAAGGTAGAATTGCAGCGCCAGCACCAAAAAGCCATACCGTTCAACGATCCGAGCGCCGCCGACGGATACCCCGCCGCCTCTCGTCTTGATTTGGCCACCGCCGCCATTGTTGCCACCATGTGTTGGTACAACTTGAAGCCACCGCTATTCGTAATGAAATGCCGGTCGCCAGTCGGCCAACCTCCGTCATGCACCACCGCCAACCACGGGTTCCTGGCCGCGCCGCTGGGTGTTCATGAGGCGACTTCACTCGCGCCCACGCAGCTAAGTCGCCTCCGAGATCGCGACTTCCTGCGCCGCCACACCACCTTTATGGCTACGCCGCCGCCATCATGGCAGGCAACGCTGGCCTTGCCGGCTGCCTTTTTCGGCGGCACGGCGAAAGTAGGTGGGGAAGGGAGACGGCGACGCGGGTTAGGGTTCGCCCCGCGTGGGTTTTAGTAAAAGCCCAACCCCCTTCCTGTTACATAAAAGGAAAAACCTTTTGACAGTTTACCGTCAAGAAAATATTTTCTTGTCGGTTTTCTAATTTTCCATTCGGTGTCTACGCCCGACATGGAATTGAAACTCAGGTTTCCATTAGTGTGCCCCTGGTTTGATTAAGCATTACGGTTATGCCAAGTTGCTCCTCGGTGCACTCCACCACACTGCTCCCTGTCCGTCTCATAGATTAACTTGACTTTATTTACTGCGCCCTCTTTTTTCTGTGTATGATGTATGGACAGCACTAGAGGCAACAGAAACGCATTTTGATGTCACTACTCGTGCTCAGAATGATTTCAGCATCTTCTTATTAAACATCAGATCAACTAATGGAGGGTAATGCTAACCGTGTCACATGGGGCGAACCAAATAATATTCAGCTGAAAGCCGATGCGTATACAGCAGGTGATGTCATTACTCATTAGCATCAATGATTTACAGCTTTTTGGGACGATCTGCCTAAACTATTGTTGCTTAAGATATGGAGTTCTTGGACCTTCAATTTTGCGATATTCTGGAATCTGCCGCGTTGCGTTCTTTTATCGAAAATGCCCCTCTTTGTCGGAAAGAAAGAATAGCGCTCTTTTTTGGTGATCTTATCCGTTAGCTTACATTCTGCATTCTCATGATCCAGTCTGAAGCGTTGTTTTAATTCACAATACTACAGATAAATAGTGAAGTACATAAAGTTCAGCATGCTTACGTGTGCTGAATGAATTTAATTTCTCAAAATGCTGTAGCATCAGTTATCTGCATGCTGAGCAAAATTTATCATCTTTTCTGATGGTTTATTTACTAAATTCAGAAGAAAAAGGTTGTCTTGGTACCTCGATCAGTTGACGCAGGATTTTTTATTTTTTTGCCACTCTTACGGATGCAAACATGTTGTGTGTCAATGACAGGTGGGACCATCTCAGTCACTGACATGTGGGGTTTGAGTGGCAAATAAATAAGAGTGTCCATAAGAGTGGTAAATCTGTGGCAAAAAAATAAAACCCCCGTTGACGCACCATATTACTTTTGTTTAGTAAGCTTTTAGGGAAATAATTAGGGCGACCCCTACGGTCGTTATATATTGAGATAAAGGAACAATAATTTTGTACGCAACAAGTAGATGTAGGCAGAGAGGGGCCGGAACGGCGAAAGAGCAAAAGGGCAAGGTTCAGAGAGCCAGAAGGAAGGAAGAGTAGGGTTGTTCAGAGAAGGAATTGACTCTAAGTCTCTAAATTTTCTCGGCTGATTTTTGGAATCAAACTACTTTCTTCTTACCGCCTAAGCCAACCAGCACTGAGGCTAATGCACTTCGCCAAACATTCTTCCATACAACAACCTAGTGGTATTTTGGGCAATTTACCTTTCTAAACACAGTCATGCCGCAGCTTCTGCAAGTTGGAATTGGCATCAAAGCCTAGAAGCTTATCTGATACATCTCGACATAATTCATGCCGAACCACACCCTTGACACGATTCAAAAAATTACTCCTATGTGTGCAAAGCCGTCGCTGTACTATTCCTGACAAGTAGTACTAGCTAGTAGTATGTTGTAGAGTTGTGTGTTGCAGTAAACCCTTGTTCACAATTCAACACTTTTTGATCAGAACAGTCAGCTAGCACCTGTAAGTGTCTTGCCAAATTAAAGAACACTTGTGTTCCGTTCAAATGTGAAGCAGTCCAAGATCCGAGTCTAAGAACACTTGTGTTATTGCGGGGTAGGAGTTGAGTATTTCAGCTAATTAAGGTGACAAATTCAGGCCTTGCTATATTAATTGTAAAGACTAGAATGCCAATTACTCAATGTAACATTATCTACCATTTTGTTCCTCCCAGCTGTAATCCATCTTAACAATCAAGGATACACTTCACATTTATAATTTGTTTTGCAGGTTATAATGATAGTCTAGACTAGAAGTGCAAGTGACTTGGTTATTATTCACGCTTTACACTAAAGGTCTAGAAAGAGGCTAGATTTCACAACTATACCACTTTTCTTTTTACGTGACGGTTTTTTTATTAATGGTGGCGGTTCACTGAGCTAGGATCACCATAAATGGGAGGATTAACTGTGACGGTTTTGGGACCTCAAAAACCGTCACGGTTAATAAATAAATAAATAAATAACACTCGAAACCTAACAGGCCCGCATCTTGGCCACCGGGCCCATTAGGGTTTTGGGTGCCGCCGCCCAAAGCCACCATCGCCGCCGGAGCTCCTGGACGGGCCGCCAGAACCCCGCGCCGCCGCCGGGATCCCCGCCGGGGCACCGAGAACCCCACGCCGCCGCCGGGATCCGCTTCCGCCGTGGCTGTGGATCCCCACGACGAGCTCGAGGGAGGACAACGCCGGATCCGCGTGGACGACGAGCTCGGGCCGCCGCTTCGTCCCGCGCGCCGAGTGTCGTCGGGCCGCCGCCCTCACACCAGGCGGGCAAAGCGGCTGTGTCCCGAGCGCCACCGAGCCTCCCCCCGTGCCGCCAGGGCCTCACCCTCACGTCGATGTTTGTTGGAGAGAGAGGCGGTGAGTGAGGGAGTTGGGGGATGATGAGGAGTGGGAGGGGTGGAGAGTGAAACCCTAATGTCCGATTATATGCGAGCATGGATATCGGGCGAGATGGGCTTTCTTTGCTCGAAATTGTTGTGTATGGGCTTTATTTACCACGGTTAATGGATTTACTGTGGTGTTTTTATAATCGACACGGTTAATTGGAGCATTAACCGTGGCGGTTTTCTAAATAACCATCACCATTAATCTTTTTAGAAGTGTCTACCAAAATCAATTCTGTAATAGTGTTTGGCTTGTTTCAGTTTTTTTTTCCTCACAGAACATACTAAATCAGCGAAATCAGTCGGCTTGTTAATAACTGAAACTAAAGATAATGATTAGTGCTGAAAATAGGATGATAGGTATATGCAGTTATATTACCAAATGAAGCATTTTCCATGACATCAATCATGTCATGTCGCTTACGTGAACCGTCACTCGCATGCTGCTTTTCCATCGTCCTGGAGTCGCTGGGCCTCGTCATCGGGCCAATGAACGGGCCGGCACGGCACGCTGCTCGCCATCGCCATGGATCGCCAAGACCTACTACAAGCTGCTTTACATGCGACGGAGGCTATACTCCTCCATATTGAAAAGGAAGTCGTTTAGGATATCGACACGGTCTCCAAAGTGCGGCTTTTGACTTCTCTTTTCTATCAAAATATTTATTAAAAAATATATATGTATACTTTTATGAAAGTATTTTTCAAGACAAATCTATTGATATGATTTTCACATTTCAAAACTCAACGACTTAAAAGTTATTAATCATTTATGTTCTCAATGTTTGACCGAAGCCTTTTTCCAAAACGACCTCCTTTTTCAATATGGAGGGAGTACTAGCTAGCTGCTAGGACCTGGAGGTTTGAAGTTTCGCCGAGGAGATTTCAGACAAATTAGCAAAAGTGGGAACCAAATCCTGAGATTCAGTCCTTTTTCAGGCTCCGATCCAGTGCCCGGCCAGGCACCGGCAGACACAAAAGAACATGATGTGTCCTGGGGTCCAATGTCCAATATTTGATTGGCTCCGTGACGCTGAAACCATACGTACGTGCCACCAGCAAGTTGGCACAATAATTCTCCATTTGCCTAATACATTTGGAGACCTTTCGCCACTGTCACTGTCGATTTGGTCATGCAAATCGTTGTGCAGCGCAGAAAAGATACTACATGATCCAGCAGCGGTGAATGCTGATGCATCGATGTACGTCCGCCGGTGAAAAACGCGCTGAAGGGCGTGATCTCGAAAAAAAAACGTCCGCCGGCCGCCGTGCCATTGCCTCCTACGGCGACCCATGGCTCAGTCGAACCGAACCAGTGGCGACCGCAAGACTGTATTTCCTCCGTCGTAAAAAAAGAGGGTCGTTTCAGTTTTTGTTGACTTATTGTTTGATCATCCATCTTAGTCAAATTATTTGTATAAATATTATTTATTTTGTTATGACTTATTTTATCACTAGAGATATTTTAATAATGATTTATTTATTTTATAATTTGCATAAATTTTTTGAATAAGATGAACGGTCAAACATGATGTCTAAAAAATTAAAAACGATACTCTTTTAGGACGAGGGAGTACCTTTCTTTATCACCGAATAATTAGATTTTTGTAGAACTAAATAAATATATTTTTAGAGTTGTCTTAAGTTAAAATATTTAAATTTTAATTGAATTTCTAAAACATGTTAAGATATATTGTCATAAGGTTTCGTTTATTTCATAGATGTTTCTATTTTTATAAAAAAATAGCCACACTAAAAAAAAATGACTGGCGTATATTTATTTATTTATTATTTATTTATTTGGGAACAGATGGAGTACTGTATAATTGAGATTTGAGAGACTGCATATGTGCCGGATATGGGCTGTTGGACGTGTATTGTGGTCGGAAGGTGGTGGTAAGCCCAATACGGGATACCCACTTCGCCCTGGGCCAGGCCTTATCACCTTTGCCCCTGGATGACTGACTTGCCTCGCCCGATCCGGCCTGACCCGGCATTTGCAAGCGTGCGGCGTAGGCACGGCTGCCCTGCTACCACAGAAGCCCGGGCCCACCTGATCAGGTAGCCACTGTCCGCGCGAGCCGCGAACCAGACCCGTCTTCCCGTCCAAATCCTTGGCCTCGTCAGTCATCCGCAGCCCCCACCACTACCAGTGACCGACGCCGCCGCCTACCCCCGCCACCACCATCCCCGGCGGCCCGGCGTAGCCCCGCGAAGATGGCGACGGCGGCCACGGCGTCCGCGACAGCGGCGACCCGCTTCACGCTCCTAGCGGGCGCGGGCCTCCGCAGCCGCATCATCCGCCGCCCCACCGCCGTGCGGTTCCAGCGCCCGCGGGGTTCACCACCACCGCGCTCCTAAAGACCGCCGAACTCCTGCCCAAGGCGCAGGGTCAGCCCGAGACGCTCGACTACCGCGTGTTCCTCGTCGACGGCGGGGGCCGGAAGGTGTCGCCGTGGCACGACGTCCCGCTGCGCGCCGGGGACGGGGTGTTCCACTTCGTCGTCGAGATCCCCAAGGAGAGCAGCGCCAAGATGGAGGTTGCCACCGACGAGGCCTTCACGCCCATCAAGCAGGACACCAAGAAGGGCAACCTTCGATACTACCCGTAAGGACTATCAAACCAGGAAAATTCGATAACAAATGTGCGGTTCTAGACTTGTTCCTTTTTTTCTGTTTATTAGAAAGGTAATCTATCTTTCATTTGGGTGTGAATTGAGTCACGATTGTAGCTGTAGGCAACTAACCGATTCAACTGGATGGTGTCGTTTAGTCGAAAACATCGTGGGTGTTTAGTTGGTGAAATATTTTGGGTTCGGAAGTCAGAAAAGACTTTTCGTTTGTATTTGGTAATTATTGTCCCACCATAAAGTAATTAGGCTCAAAAGATTCGTCTCGTACTTTTCAGCTAAACTGTGTAATTAGTTTTTTCATTTAACTAAATTTAATACATCATGCATGCGTTAAAAGATTTGATGTGATAGGTAACTGCAGCACTTTTTGGTTTACTGTACAAGCAACTAAACACCGCTCGCTCAGGTTAAGGCTGCTTTTGTTGGGGTCTGTCTGTTTTGTCTGCTGGCTGGTGCTGGGCCGGTTTGGTTCGTGGAGGTTGTTTTGGTGCCCGTTGTGACCTTGACTCTGTTGTAAGCTGGTACACCCAGCCGTTTTCTTTGCCCTTTTCGTTTTTGAACTTTGTAAACACTTCGCCTTCTATAAAAGCCGGGTTTACCTCCGTCACAAAAATATGGCTGTTTAGAGCCTATATGTGTTGTGGTGGATTGGTGTGCATCAAAACAAGCCCTAAGGACGATGGTAGTTGTAATCATGCTAGAAACTTATGATTCGTTATGATACGAGTGATGAAATGAACATGGGAAAGTTGTTGTCGACTAATACAGCCTAACACCGTTCTGTTATGCGCTGACTTGATCCCCTTATTTGGGATAATACAATATTCATGGAGTGTTCCTTCTTTTAAGTTATCATGCTTCATCTCTGAAACTTAAATACTTGTTTGCAGTGTAATTGAGTTTACACTGATATTGGTAATTGGCCTCACCACACATTTTTTGCACAGCTTTCTTTGACATCACTTGTTGCATCAGGTACAACATTAATTGGAACTATGGGTTACTTCCTCAAACATGGGAGGACCCGACTTCTGCAAATCCCGAAGTTGAAGGAGCATTTGGAGATAATGATCCTGGTAATGAACATTTTTATCTCTTACCTTTCACAAACATGTTTTTCATATTAGCTTCACTTGCAATAAATCTTTTTTTTTTTTCTGTGGCTATCTTTTCCAGTTGATGTTGTTGAGATAGGTGAAAGGCGTGCCAATGTCGGGAAGTTCTTAAGGTTAAACCATTGGCAGCTTTGGCAATGATTGATGAAGGGAGCTTGACTGGAAAATTGTGGCCATTTCTTTGGATGACCCAAAAGCATCTCTTGTGAACGACGTGGATGATGTTGAGAAGCATTTTCCGGTATGACTGTGGTCCTTGCCCTCTTTTAGTGCTTGTCCTTGTTCTCCTTCAGTATCTATTTGCTGATCTCTGTGGTGGGAAGTGGTGCACGTCCCATTGTTATGTCAGTGTTATTTGTTCTTTTTCTTGAGAAAAAAATTGTTGCTGTTACTAAGCATTTCTTTAAATTTCATGCCAGTTGAAGATTTTAATAAAAGCAAATAATTTATAGCGTACTTGTTTTCCGTTCATGGTACTGGGATGCCTTCATATTATGCCGTTACTACTGCTTTCTGTTTTTAGTTTCTGGGCTTCAGCTGAAGAATCTGAAAGTAATAATTGGTAGCGGACTTACTTTGCTTTCATGTCACTGAAAAAGAGATAAATGTTACCCACTATAATATCAGACTCTAATCAGTTTGTCCCTGTTTTTCTGTCTCTGTTGTTTTGGGGCTTAGGGCACTCCCAACCCAGACTCTGCTCATAGAGTCTTAGAGGCTAAGACTCTGTCATAAGAAACTATACTTCCCAATGCAAAGTGTGTCATGGTAGTTTCTATACATAAAATATTTTCTGTGCTGCACATACAAAGCTGATCCGTTGTGGCACAATACCATGTGATCTACTCTACACCTCTCAAGCACTGAAGATATCATCCACAAGCAAAGCCCGTCAGGTTGATGCATATGACCAAATACATACATATATGACCAGATGCGAGAAATATGGCCATAGAACCAAAATCATATCAATGGTACAGTTAAAAAAACAAATAAAACACTCCAGGACCGCCACAGAACCAAAAGCTTACTGAACCGGCAAACATACTCAATAACAGCCATGAGACATCAACAACAGATTGCATTTCAGCTACTGGATGATCGCCAAAATCATCAAGAATTTCTTGCTCTTGAAGATAGCCATCCATGGAGTACAGATCAGCAGGGTCCATGCTGCCATCTCCATCCATGGCACAATGGGAGGACAAATCAGAGGTGCAAGTTATACCTTCTTGAATAGGATTAGCCGATTGCTGCTTTCGTAGAGAAAAACAACGGCCAAAATCACAAGAAAAAAATGAGAATAACTATTAGACATTGTAAATTGGAATTTCATCGGTGGAATTGAAAGAATAGGATTAGCCGATTACTTGCCGTACCACTTTTCAGTTTCCACGGCCAGCACAGACGGACGGAGATCAGGTTAATTCCACGGCCGGCACTAGCTAATCGATTTATCCCTGATTCAGAGATTTGGATTAGGGTTAAAGATTGTTGCTGGAGGAGATTTAGATGGGGATTGGGGGGGATTGAGGCGTACCTCGATTTGGACCTGGGAACTACAGCAGCCACGACCTCGATTGAATCCGGACGAACCTGGGAACCGCGGCTGCTCGATTGAATCCTGGCGAACCTGGGCAGATGCGCGCGGGGAGCCGGTTCTGGAGGCGCACGGCAGGAGTTCAGGACGGAGGTGCTGCGGGAGCGAAGGGAAGCCGCACCTGATCCATGGAAACGAGGGGAGACTTCCACAGCGCGGACTCCATCTGGTTTCTTCCTCCTCGGGCGCAGCGTGGACTGACGTCTAACTTAGACGTCGTTTCTCGGTTTTTCATTCTCTTTCTTCAATTAATACCATGCCACATCAGCTCCACCTCATCTAAGACTCTAGATGGAGTCCGGGTCGGGACTGCCCTTATATGTATTGAGTTCAATAACAGTCTGCACTCACACTGCACTGCACTGCACTGCTGCACTTGCAGTTCATGTCCAGTTTCTCTTAGATTTCTTTTGACCATTTTGTGATATGTATTCAGGGGACGCTGACTGCCATCAGAGACTGGTTCAGAGACTACAAGATACCTGATGGAAAGCCTGCCAACAAATTTGGTCTCGGCAACAAGCCCGCAAGCAAGGTAAACCTGAACTCCACTTCTTCAGTTAGCCTTAAGCACAGAGGTTGTTCTTGCTTTAATATGGTAACCTTGTTTGTCTGAACTAGGAATATGCCCTGAAGGTCATTGAAGAGACCAACGAATCATGGGAGAAATTGGTAAAGAGGAATATTCCCGCTGGAGAGCTCTCGTTAGCCTAATCTTGGCCCATGGGAAACTACCACATTCTTTGAACTGCTTTCATAAGCATGTCTTGTATGCTGTCACCATGCTTCTTCGTTTGCATTCCAAACCTTTTTACGAACTGTTTAACAAAAATAATCTTGTCGGAAGAATAATGATTCTGGTGTGAGTTTATCAGAAGTGCAAGGAATGCTTCTTAAGAGCAACCCCAAGAGACTTGTCATCCCGTCTTGTATAACCATATTTAGATAATTTGGTGTAAAACAAACCTCCTACAGATTGTCTATATCCTTTTGTAAAAATAGCCACTGGCTATTCCTTGAATCTCGCTAGTCAAAAATAGCCAACGTCCCCTGCTTGCCATATTTGGATAATTTGGTGTAAAACAAACCTCCAACATATTGTCTAAAATAGCCAACGTCCCCTGCTTGTCAAATCACGGTTTCTCCAGGTGGCTCAATTTTTTACAAAAGCTGTTGGATTAGTCTATTGTTTTTGTGGGTGTTCTATTTTAGAGCAACTCCAACAGTATCCTAAACTTTTCTCCCAATAACCATGAGTTTAGGACCTCCTAAAAAGAAATAGGGTAGGGAAAAATTATCAATCTCAAACAGTACCCTATAATTGTCTCCCGATAACAAAATTTGAGCCCACTAGATGAGATTAGTTGCCCGGTCGTTGGTGCTGGATCGGAGCGGTGCGAGCCCGTCGCGAACCTCCACGCGCGAGTCTTGTTCGCCGCGACTGGGATCCATCGCGCGATCATCCTCGCCCAACAGACATCGCCGCCGCCCAACAGAATCCATCGCACGATCATCCTCGCTGTTCAGAGGATCAGTACATCCTTGAGCGACGGATTGATTAAACAGCCGTGCAGTGCAGCACCAAACTGTACCGGCATCATGCAGCGAATCAAAGACATGATTAGAAAATCATTGCAATCATTGGTACCAGGAATCAAAGACATGACCACCGATCGGTAGTCATGGGTGTACGATCGAGTTAAGCCGGCGGCCGAGTACGCGAGAAGAGCCTAGCGGCCGAGAAGACCTGGCACGTACCTCGATAGCAAACGGATAATCGAGGACGGCGCGCTGGATGGCCGATGGCGTAGAGGCCATCTTCGCGTCCGTCATCAATTCCCGGACGGGGCTCTCCTCGCCGACTGCGGCTTTTTCAAGGCCGTCATACGCGGTGGCGGCAACAAGGATCATCCGCCGGGCCGAACTTTCCCAGCGCGATCGAACTTTTCCCCAGCGCGCGAAGAAGGTTTCCGCGCAGGATAGGAGCGCGACTTCACGTGCGGAAATATACGTGCGACGGGGGGAAATTTTCCGTGTGGCCAAAGATTGGGAGGTCAGTACTGTTGGAGCAGTGTTTTTCATCCTTTTCCCAACAAACTAGGATTGAGTGGTCATATAGGGTAGTGTTGGAGATGCTCTTACAGAATAGCTAAATGAGATGATTTGGAAAAGATTTTTGGCTAATCTTTAGGAGTTGCCCTAAGTAATGGTCATATTTTCCAAACACAGAAACATGTATAATTTATGAAGTTGGAACACTGTCGAACTGAACAAAAACAGTTTGAGGTCGTTAAGCTAGTCTTTCCACACCGTGCCTTGTGTTGGATTGTTACACATACAAGTCAGAATTCAGATGTAACATTGCGCGAGAGTGCGGGCATGGACGCGCGCCCTGTGATCAGGCGTTGCTCGTCGGGGCAAGTAGGCGTGGCGCCGTGTCGACACTACGCGCTCTCTGAGATCATATTTCAATGTTGCATAGCCTGAACAACTTACAGACAGCGTAAATGCTAGTACTATATCACTGCACAGATTGAGCTACTTCCAGAATCTGGTCTCAGATACTACAGCAGTTTCTGAAATAAATGATGCTGCAAAGGAGTAGTACAGGGTACATCACAATTCATCTGAAAAAAATAACAGTTGCCTTTCACATTCAGGAATCAGGATCAGCATGGCAAACTGGCAATTTCTGAATTTCCACGAGGATGAGATCTGAGCAAACAAATCATAGCCTTAACGAAGGTAAACAAACTAAAAACAAAAATAACAGTTGCCTTTCACATTCAGGAATCAGGATCAGCATGGCAAACTGACAATTTCTGGATTTCCAGAACGATGAGATCTGAGCAAAGAAATCATAGCCTTGATGAAGGTAAACAAACTGAAAACAAGATGGTTAGGTTTGGCGAAGCTTAGGCCTTTTTTTTTTAGAAGGGGCGGCAAAAGCTTTGCCGCGATTTCTATTTGGCGAAGCTTAGGCCTTTTACAGGCCAGCTGAATAGAAGAACATCACTAATTCACTAAACAAGCTGAATAAGCAGAGCATTTCGCCACCCTGTTTTGTTACAGTCTACAGAAGTCAGACAGTGCGACTGTGTTACAAGTTCTGAGAAAATGTTACGACAAATAGGGAATTTCAGTTTACAGCTTCCTTTGAAGAACTTCTGTTGTAATTAACCCAACACTTAATCTAAGATGAGTAACAGTTTCAAACCAAACACACCAATAAACAAGTAAACTAGAGAGGGAAGTCTCCTACAAACCAGATGCAAGCGGAGCTAAGGGCCGAGGCCTTTGATGGCATCAGTGAGCAAGCCGCAGACTTCCTTAGCCAGATCATGCCGCCGCATCTGAGATTGCATCTCTTGATCAAGCTGCTGCCTCCATTTGGTTTCAATAAGTCTGCCCTCTTTTTTTGCCCAGTAGTGACAGGCCCTTCTCAAGAGGCACCCCTGCCATGGATCGCTCATTCGTTTTCCAGTACTCGCCGAGCACCTCGGTGACCACCGGCATCATGGCTGCCGCATCCGGGACAGCACGTGGCTCGCCGACGTCCGAGTCGTCATCGGAAGAGGGCACGTCGCCGCCGACGCCCCATAGGACGGAGCACAGGCGGCGCACGCGACGGTCGCGCGGGCCATCGGAGTGCTGGAACTTGCTCTTCAGGCGCTTAATCTTGTAGTACACCATGAACTGGTCGATGTGCGGGGAGATGGAGTCCCTAATTGACTCGAACAGCTCTGCCATGTCCGGGAGGCACAGGACTCGGCCGTTGCGCTCGCGGAAGGCAACGGCTGCGGAGAGGAGCGTGAATTCGTCGTCGTCGCTCCACCGTGTCTGGGCGGTGCCGCGGCCGCCGCCTCCACCGACGCGGGCGGCCGCGGCTCCGAGCATCCGGATGGCCCCGTCGCCTCCTTCAGCGGGGGCGCGCGGGAGTCTGCGCCTCTCCACGGGCCCTTCGCCCGCGGACAAGCGCGCGGCGGCCGTGGCGAGCGCGAGCGCGGCGGACTCCGCAGATGTGCGGCGCCTGCGCTTAACCTCGCTACCGCGGGCGGGGAGCCGCGGGGGCTAGGGTTTGGGCTCGAGTTGCCGTCGCCCGTGCGGGACAGCCGCTTCTTCGATCTGAGATGGAAGGACGCCGCGGGCGCTGCGTCGGCGTCCATGGCGGATTCGGACGGGCGTCCGGATGCCATCGTCGCGGACTCGCGGCACGACGTGCGGGGAACGCGGTGCGCGGCGTGCGGCGTGGGCGGCGTGGCGTGGCGAGGGCGTGCGCTCTATGGGGCGTGGACTCGGGAGATTGGGGTGGGGAAGTCGCGGGGAATAGGTGACATCGCGTGTCTATTGCCGCTGGCCGCTCTAGTTGCATTCCGTGGCAGCCATTTCGTGATGTGTCCGCTTCCTTTGTTCGGCATTCGGCAACTTCGTCTTCACAAATCACGGCCTCTCAAACGTGAAGTGCTGAACTATGCGTCATTTTTTAAATAACATAATAAAACAGGTAAAAATAGGCAATAAAACGATCAAAACGAAATCCTCCTTTTTTTGCTAGATTATTGTAAGAAGAAATAGTAAAGTTATTTGGTCGTTTGTATCGGCAGCTGAGTTGGTATTACAGGATTTAGAACCAAGGTCAAAATCAATGGAGAGTATTTTTACAACAAGGCTCCTCTAATGAGTGCTCAACGCAGTCCGCTGTCTCCAAACTGTAGTGGTGGCAATTAGAATAATAAGGATCACGCAACCTCAGTATCACCAACTAGCTCTTAAGGTAAATACACTAGATCAGCTCCGGTGTCTCAAGAAAATAATCTCAACTAAGCAAACATGATTGGAGAGTGTTTTTTAGCTACAATTAGTGTGTGTATTTGCTAGGAGTGCCAAGAGAGCTCTCATGCCTAGACACACACTCTATTTATAAAAGCCACCTTAAGCTCTATCTCAATGGCTATTCTAAACTAGTTGTTGCACAACCTTTACTCCGGCGCAACTTTTTCGATGGAACTAGAGAATTCCAATGTCCGCATTGAGCCAAGTTGCGTCAAAAAAAAAGTAGATGATTTACTCGACGAAGCTTCTAGTCTTTGCGCCACTTATGTCGGCGTTTTCCGAGAGCCCGGGGTGCCTCGGGTGCGGCAATAAAAATTTCTAGGCCGTGTGCCTCCTCCCCCAAATGGCGTCGCGCAAGATGGACACCGGACACGGTGGGTTTATCTGGTTCAGGCCAACGGGGCCCCGTCGTCCGGCGGGTGGTGTCTGCTTTCGTGTTACCTCGCTCAAAGGAGAGCTCGTAGTAGGGGTTACAAGCGGCGTGAGGGAGAGAAGGCGGTCTCAAGCCCCACGATCGTGGTAGTGGTGGTGGTGGTGGTTATCCCTTCGGTTTTATTTTTTGGGTCCGGATCCCCGCTAATGGGGCATTACTCCCCTTTTATAGTAGGAAGAGGGAGGTAATGTTTACATATGTGGATGCCTAGGTGGCTAATTCGAGGCTACACTAGTTGCATGCGCGCGAGGGAGGTTGGTTGGCTTGGGCGTTTGTTTGATGAAGACACGGCGTCGATCCGATGGCGGGTCGTGCCGTTCCCAGTGCGGCCCCGAGGATCCGTGAGGCGTCCCTCACAATCCGCATGGCGAGGGGCGGTCCCGAGAACGCGGTCACGGCGTGTCATGCGAGCCCGAGGGTCCGGCCCGTCGTGTCGTCTTGGCGGTGTTTTCGGAATGAACAATGTTGTCCTGGTTTCCCCCGGCCGGCGGCATAATACGTCACCGGTTTAGCTTTGTGTCCCATCGGTCGGATTGGGAGCGATTTGGCAGCCGATTTGGCGGGCGACCGATGGCCTCGGGCGCCTCGTCTGGCTGCGCAAACTGCATTGAATGCTTCTGTTCCCTTCCTCAGGACGGAACCCTCCCATGCCCGAGGGCCACGACCACGGGTGAGTGGGTTGGGCCACCCCGCCCCGAGGATAGAGAGCTGGGTCTTCCTCGAGGCGGGCGATTTTTCGCCCGAGAGTGGTGAGCCTAGGCCACCCCTCGGGCGAGGCGAGAATCCATGCGCCCGAGGGGTGGTGAGCCAGGTCACCCTCGGGCCAGATATGAGATTTGGGTAGAGTCCGGGCCCGGGCCGGCCTGGTGATGACGTGAGCCGCTCGGGTTCTCCGTCTTGTAAAGGTCCCCGACCTTAATTGTCCTTCTCGGCGTAGTGAGCTCCTTCGCCGTGGCGACTCGTGTGGGCCGCTCGTGGGCCGGCTCCATCTTCATGTATGCGCCGTGGTTCCTTGGCCCGGTCCGTCTGGCTTGTTGGGCCGCCCTTTGAGCGGGATGGTGGTAGGTCGGGTTTTCTGCGGGCCCTAATGGGCCGGCAAATTCTCGTTGTGTGGAGAATGCTCGGGCCCGATGTTAGGTCCCCGACAAGAAGCCCCGAGCCCCCGAGCCAGTAGGGACTCGCCCGGGGGTTGTGCCGCTCCCGTCGCCTTGGGTGTTTCTTTTCGTGGTGGTTCGTCTACAATGGGTGCCTTGCTGGCGCACCGTTGGTGTAGTTCCCCGAGGCCTCGGAGGAATGGCGGATTCTTCGAGGTCTTTTAAACCTCACACGCAAGGGCAAGGCAGAAACAGCTCTATATTGCGCTTGTTTGTGCGGGAGTCATTTTGTTTTGCGGGGCGGCCCGAGGCCCGCTTATG
Source organism: Hyparrhenia diplandra (assembly GCA_015847255.1). NCBI lineage: Eukaryota > Viridiplantae > Streptophyta > Magnoliopsida > Poales > Poaceae > Hyparrhenia > Hyparrhenia diplandra. Next base: position 67,646 of record JADLZK010007473.1, read on the forward strand.
TGCGCAAGCTCGTCCCTGGGCTTCCTCGACTTTGAGTATACGCCGTCTTGTTTGCCCTCCCGGAAGGGAGGAGGGGAGGGGTGACGTGCCACAATGCCCCCGTAAGTCGAATGTGACACGCCCGGTGAGCGTTGTAGCGGGTCGCTTTAAGCGGGGTGCCCGTGCCCTCGCCGGAGCAAGGGTCGGTCGTGTGATCTAGGATTCACCCCATGAGAACCTACGGACCGCTTAGCGAGATCCCGAGGTTTGACAAAGTCAACCCCCGAGGGCCTCAGAGGCCTCCCACGGATGGGACATCTCTATAAACAAGACCCGCGGGTCTTAAACACGTTCAGGAAATCCCGAGCCCGTGAGGGCCGGGTATAGCCGGTTGTCCATTTCCATCCCTGTCCCTCGCTCGGGTTATCCCCGAGGCGATCAGAAACCCCCGTGGGGCCCAAACTGGCAACCTCGGGAACGTAAGGTGCACGTTGGCGCGTCGGCCCGAGGCTCGTTTGGTTCGCCGGGAAGTAGGAACCGTCATCTGGGACCGACTTTTTGCCCCTTAGGGTCGGGCGCCAGAATGTAACCTCCTAAATTACGGGACCCACATGCACTTATCATTGTCATTAAGACTTCGATCATTATGCACGAGTTCCCAATAATCTAGAAAGTGCTATTAATCTTCCGAACAGGATCTCATTAACAAGTCACTCCAGTATTACAACACTTTATTCAAAATACATCGAGTAAACGGCGGAAGGATTACATAACCATAAGTTTACAAACCATTTGTTCAAATACGCAAAAACTTAAATATCCTTATTACAAGTCCGATATTATTGGAGTAACATTATACATATTAAACACCGACAACCCCGCCTCGAGGGTGCAACTCTACTCGTCATCTTCCTCCCGGTACACCGTCATGCGGCGAGGGACCAAAACAAGCATGCTCATGACATGCTCCCCGCAACAAGGGTCCTTATTATTCTAATTGCCGGTCTTACCCGACAAAGAAAAGAGGAGAAGACTTCGGGAATGCCTGGTCTTATGAGTCAAGGTAAGGCTTTAGCAAGAATCCGCAGACTCTTTTGCGAGAAAAGCTTACTATAAGTGAATCCTTACTTTCAATATTTTAAATCAGATTAGTAGCTCATATACTCTAGGTTATCTTATTCTAGAGCAAACATATTTTCTTATTCCAACTCTCATTCCTCGAAAACATATTCCATCATTTACTACGATGGTCGTCGGGGAATCAGGTCTCCTTCTCCGAGAAGCAACGGCGATTCATGAACCGATTAATACCCAAATTGGGATCCCTAACCACACGACATATGTAGCACTTAAGCTTGCATATATCAACCCTCACTCGGTTCGTCTAAAAACGGGATGGGTCCATCGCCACCCGAGAGCACAAGTACTCCACCCTCCCTACCCCGCCGGTCCTAATGACAATGACGGTTTACCCAAAAGGGTGGGTACACACGCTACTCCGCCATCTCTTCCACTCCCGGTGCGCGGTTGTCCGTTCGATTTGGCACACCCCCAAGATCGGGCTTACTGGGGCATGTGGCCGATTAGTTTCGTCGACCTGGGGTGATCGCGATCGAGGACGTGCCATTGACCCAAACGGCCTCAGCGCAACTTGCGTTCAAAAAGTCCCGATTTCACTTTCGGGCCAAACAACGGGACGGTCCTTAAACGACCAACACGGGACAAGCACGGCTAGGTATCCCGGCTTTCAACCTACGTCCCGTCTCGATCTCAAATTCATCACTACATCTCTTTCTTTTTCCGAAAACAGTACCATCTCCTCAAATAAAACATTTTGATGAAAAAAAAAAACTTAACTAATTAGCAGGGGGCTAAGCATCACTAAGCATTTTCGAAATGAAACAAAGGTTATCAAGGATGGTATTGAAATAAACAAGGATGGGAATGCGGCAATTAGGTTATCACTCAACTCCTAATTACTTAATGCAACATAGCATAGACATAAGTGATATAAAACTTTTTAAAACATCAAGGAAGGATTTAATGTAACAGGGGCTTGCCTTCGTTGTGGAATAAACTAGTTCTTTAAAACCCGAGAGAAATCCGAACCCGCTCCCTTTGGATAAAGAACCTCCTCGAGACTGGCTCGAGACTTGACACTCTCGATCTCGTTCACTACACGAAATAATATATATGCCTCAACATGATGCCATATATTTAAATATGATGCTTACAGGTGCATGCAATGATAACAACTTGAGTACAACTTTTCTTTTCACGATAAAGTTGCAACCCAACAAAACCAACTTGTTGAACTACTCTACAAGATATCATCACCATTGCCTAAGGAGTTCTCAAGGACCACTTAATTGTGATATGATCCAAGATTCACAAAACAACCCAAAAGTCACACAAAAACATAAATTACTTGACTCTAAACAATTTATAAACCACATAAAATAATAGAGCCTAAGATAGAAAATAATTTAAACATTTCAAAAACGACTCCAAACTTTTTATACAAGTAGGACACATCATAAAAACAAGTACCAAATAAATTTTCATGATTTTTGAATAAATATTTTATTTTTTAAAAAATCATGGAAGATGCATTTTTCAATTAAAATTTGTAATTTTAAAACATGCAAGAACTACTCAAAATCTAAGTTTCAAATTTTTCATGGGTAGATATACTCCTAAGAAGGTTCTACAAAAATTTTTAGAATTTTTGAACAAGTATATAAATTTATACAAAAATAACAAAAACAGATACTATTCATAGATAAGGAAAATAAATAAAGCACATTTAAAACAAACCCGCCTTCGGGCTTAAATCAGCCCAACCCCACACACGCCCGACATCAGTGCGGCTCGGGACCCGCAGCTCTGATGGCGGACCGCCCCCGGCGAGCCCCGCTGGCCGATCGGGCGATCGCCGGCGTTGATCGCATGCTTCGCCGGCGGTGAGGTCTCGGCGACGCGGTCTTCACCCATTCGCTCCCCTCGATGTCCCGCACCTCCTCGGGCACTCCAAACCCACAGCCTAGGGCACCGAGGCACCTTTTGCCGACGGCCATGGCGGCACGGCGGCGCGGGCGGACGGTGGCGCGGCTCACCGAGAGCTCCGACGAAGATGAGGGCACCGGCGAAGTCCGGCACAACGGCAACCCGAGCCCTCGTCTAATCAACCTAAACCGCTCCTACACGGGTGCGGCTGCGGCGCTGGGCGGAGCGGCAACGCGGAGCTCACCGGCCCGGCCGGCGTTCGCGGCTACGGGCGCTTGAAACGGAAAACAATTGGAACGAGCATGGGCAGGAGCTCACCACGATGGCGGGCGACGGTGGTTTGGATCGAGTCGAGGCGGAGATGGTCCGACGACGGTGACGGCGGCGGGGGGCGAAAGCAGTGGCAACGGTGGCGTTTCGACACGACGCGGAGCGTCGGCCGACAAAAAGAGCGAGCGCGACGAGCATCAGGGCGACGAGGCGACGCTAGACAAGAAGATGGTTTAGCACGAGGCTCACCAAGACGACTTGGCGATGGCGCGGTCATGCGCTGGCGGCGCAGATGCCGGTGGTGGAGAAGACGACGGCGTGGCGGTGACTCCGACTACGAAACAGACGCTGGCTAGCTCACCGACACGCAACAAATTTGCGATTCAAATGGCAGAGTTGATCGGGTGGATTGGGGCTCGACGACGGCGTACGACCGGTGACCCGGATGGAGGTCGGCGGCGGTTAAAACAGAAGAAAAGACGACGACGGCCGTCGGCCGCTTTTTATAGGGCAAAGGAGGGATGGACGGGTGGAGGGAGACATCGCGAAGGCGCAGGTGGCCGGCAACACACGAGGATGGTCGGCCGCGAGACGGCCACGGCGGCGGTCCGGCGACCGGCCGGTATGGAGGGAAAACAGGAATCCCCTCGTTTCAACAGCGCTTTAACCCTAACTTTCTGAAATTTGCCAAATTCTCCCCAAAATTTGAACTGAACTTGAAAAACTCCAAAAGTGACTTCGCCTAATTTTTCAAGATCTACAATTTTCACAATTGGAGGATTTTCAAATTCGCCCTCTAAATATGGCTTTTTGAAATGGGGTCAAAAAGGGACAATTTTGAATTCAAAAATTACTTTCAAATTTATTCAAAAACTTCAAAAACTTTGTACACCTCTTTTGTACATCAAAACAAGATCTACAACTTGGCTTTTTGAAAGTTTTTGCAAATTTTGCTTAGATTTTGAATTATGGAAAAGGGGGTAAAAGAGAGAATGGAATTAGGGTTTTCAAGCTCAATTCAAACTTGAATTTGACTCAAATTTCAGATTCCCAACCTATACTATCAAACCATCATACAACAACACACTTAGGACCAAAAACATAAGTTTAACATTTAATCACTCTGAAATTCTTAAGCACAAACATTTCTCTAAAAATATAAACTTATTTTAATTTGATGCATTTCAAATTTTCTAATCATGCATGCTTTGCAATGATCATGATGACATGGCATCTAAATCTCCTATAAGAGAGCCCCCCACTAGGGAGTCTTTGGGGAGTTCTCAGCCCTCTCATTGGTCCACGTCACGTAAACTCCTTCATACCCACTAAGTCGGCCACATCGCCAGCCCACACACGGATTCAACTCTACCTCTACATGCATCGAGTGGACAACAGTTTCTAAAAATATTAATGCAGCTCTTCACTTTCCTCCCTTTCCACGACGCCTCGGCCGGGCCATGAATCACGCCGCCGCCCTCTCGCCTCCCCACCTCCGCCACCCCTCGCCTCCCCACCGCTGCATCTATATGTGGCGATAGCAACATCGTATCGCGCAGAAAGAGTTGACGCAGGCGAGCGGAGCTTCTCATCCCGGGTCGGACGCGGCGTCCGCAGTAGCCCTGGGGGAGGAGGGAGGAGAGCCGCCTGCGGCGGCTCGGGACGAGGGAGAGGGCGATGACGCGCCCATCCCCGCCCGATGCGCTGGCGAGGACGCGGAGGAGGGCCGGACGGCGACGGCGTGGCCCCGGCCTTTCCCACCCCGGGCAGCGGCAACGGCGCTTCCCCATCGGCGACGGCGACGCCCCGGTCGTCCTATCCCAAGCAACGGCGATGGCGGCGGCTCGGCCTTCTCCACCCCGAGCGGCGGCGATGGCATCGGACCCGGCGTTCGCCATCGGGGACGACGGTCTTCCCCACCCCGAGCAGCGGCGACGGCTACCGGCCCCGGCGTTCCTACCCCCGAAAGGCGGCCGGCAATGACGCGGCCCCCGGCCTCTCCCGGGAGGAGAGATTGGGCCTCGATTTGGAAGAGGAACGAGGGAAGGAGGAGGTCCGATGCGGGAGCTTGGGCGGAGGATGAGATGCGGCAGAGGTGAGAGGAGTGGATGGGGATTGGTTGCGGTTGATTTCCACGAGCAGGCCCGGCCGGCGTCGGCGCCCCCCATGGACATCAAGCCACCGCGGCGCGAGAGGGTGCAAAGACGGCGCAATGTGCTCCGGGCCATCCCCGTGGTCGACGACGCGTCATCGGGTCGCCGCCGCCCCTACATCCTCCACCGACGGGGAAGCCGTGCTCCCCATCCCCCACACCGCGACTCACGGCATCCGAGAGGACCGTGAGCTGCCGTGGCGGAATCGACGAGGGATGGAGCCGAGGCCCGGGCGCTGCGTCCCCACATCCCCCACCCCCATACCGAATTTGGGTGTACTAATATGATATGGATGAATTTGTTTGTTTTTGTCCAAAATTTTTTATTGTTGCAACACTTTCGACCATACTTGTTTGCATGTCACGGTTGCGGTGCTTGATTTAACTTTTTTGGGTTTTGTACAAAAGTAGTACATATGAATTTATTTGATTTTGATCCCAAAGTTCATGTTACAATGACGTCTTTTGCTATTGGAATGGTTGCTTTTACAGTTTGGAAGTATAAAATAAATCTTACTATTAGTTCAAAAAAAACGTTTATGAATCATTGTTTCTCTTGTTTAGACAAAATATATACCATTGCGCATGGTCGAGTAAGTTTCTTGAGTAAATAAATCTGAATTATATTTATTTATATACTAAAATAAACCTGAAATCCCCTTGCGAAATTTCTATTGAAGTTGAAGATCCAAGATGAAGATGATGGAGAATTCTATAATAAGATCACTATCGTGCGCGGAGATAATATCATGAAATCCTATCTTATGATCGTTGTATTTTTCTTAATTCCAAGAAGAACGCAGCGGGGAGATTCCCTAGTTTTAGTAATAGTAACACCGGGGGTGTTACAGGCGGCCGGATATGGACGGCCGGACGGTTTTACCCTGAATGGAAGACGAGGCGTCTCCTTGCCGCGCTTCGAGGCGGCGTGCGGTTCCATCCGATGGGACGTGGCCCGTGGCTCTTGTCGGGCGAATCGAGCGCCGCGGGTGCATTAATGCTCTTGATTGGCGGCTCTTCAGCCGCGGCTGAACCGTTGGATGGCGGTTCCGTTCCATCGCGGGCCGCCCATTCCGAGCGGTTGTTCGTTTGCCCGAGGCCGGCGGTTTGCCTTCCCTTCCCTATAAATTTGGGGTTCGCCGTTTGGCGGCGTGCGCTGCTCCTTTGTTCTTGCTATCGCCTCCTTGCCTTCGCTGCATCAATTAGGAAATAGAAAGAAGGATAAGAGAGATTGTGGGAGAGATCCACTTGCCTTGTGCTCGTGCGGCGGTGTGTTGCCGGCCGGTCGTTGTTCCCCGCTCATCCGCTCCCCCATGGCGCAATCGGTGGTGGCGACAACGCGAGGAGGTGCTCGGCGTCGAGCCATGGCCGAAAACGTCGGGGACGGAGGAGAAGCTTCGGCGCCTTGTCGAGGAAGGGCTTCTTCGCCCCCGCACCAATACCGAGCGGCCGGGTGGATAGCCCAGATTGGACCGAGGAGGAGCCTAACCCTCGATGGCTACGTGGTGAGCCTGATCGATCTTCACCGGCGTGGGTTCGGGATGCCGGCGGGCGGTTTATCCAGCGATCCTTCATTACTACGACATTGAGCTTCACCATACGCCCCCAAACTCGGTCTCCCGGGCCGCCATCTTCGTCACCCTGCGTGAGGGATTCACGGGGATCGAGCCGCATTGGGACCTTTGGTTGTGGTTTTTAAGGCGGACCTTACCTGCTTGCCCGGTGGCGAAGGGTGCCGCGGAGGGCGTTGCACGTTGGTGGTTGCGGCGCTCAAGTCCGATCGAGAGCGGTAGGGCGAACCAGGGCTGATGGGTACATCCTTTCAAGCTCACCTCCTCCAACAGGGGGTGGCCGGGACGGTGGTTCTACCTCCGCAATGATGGGAATGCGCTTCCCGCGTACAGGGGGCGCGTTCTCAAGCATCGTCCGGAGAAGTGGTTCGGGGTCCTCCCTCGGCGGATCATCCTCGGTTGGAGGGCTGGGGGCGGGGCGATCCTGCGGCTCGAGATGGTGGTGTGAAGGGCCGTGGCGAGGTCGCCCTTTCATCGGCGTCGGGTGTTGCCATTGATGGCTCGCCCTTTGCTCATGTATTAGATGACCTCCTCGGCTGCCGGTCTTGAAGAGTCTCGAATGTCCTCCCTTACGCTTTCCACCGATGGCTGGCCAAGAGGGTGAAGGAGGCATTGGGGTCCAATACCCCGTCAGAGATCCCGGGGAGATCCCTATGCGCCCGCCCGTGGGTATATCTCCTTGGTAAGCGTCTTTTGGTTTTCGCGTTCTTGTATTGTCTTGTGGCCACCATGCCGCCGTAGCGGTGATCCTTACTCCGTCTTCTTGCGGGGTCGTTTGAATTATCACAACTCTCTTCCGCCCGTGCCCAATCACGGATGCCCGGATGCCGGGCGGAAGCGGGTGCGTTTCGAACGCGGGAGAGAGCACGGGCGTTGAAGAAGGAGGAGAAGAAGAAGAAGAACGTGGCTCGTGCCAATCGGGGGCCGGCGACAAAGAAAGCGGGGCGGTCGCGATACCCGACCGAGGAGGGGACGAGGATGAGGAGAAGGATGAGTTCGCCGCGTGAACTCGTCGGACGATGTGATCGGGGCTCGTCGGGACCCGAGCCCCAGGGTTGCCCGCTTACTGGGGGCTCCGTTATGAGCCGAGCCCGAGGTGTCGGAGGTAGCCGGGACCCGGCGTGGGTCCCTTCCACCAAGGCCCGGGACCACCGGTGGCCCGGGGTTTTACCCGATGTGGGCCTCGGCGCTACAAGGCCGCTCGGGCGAAGAGCGGGGGACCTTTGGTGGCCCGAGGGTTTTACCCGATGTGGGTACCTTGGCGCTACAAGGCCGGGCCCGGGGAGAAGAGCCGTCGCCTTCCGCGTGGGCGCTCCGGCGCCGCAAAGGCGTGGCTCGGGTGAGGAGCCGGTGGCGAATACCCGAACCGGCTCCCGTGCGTCATGGGAACCGTGGAGGAGACCGCCCGTGCGTCAAGTGCAACGCCCGGTCGCGGCCTTCCGTGCCTCGGCCCCACCCAAAGGCGATCCCTCGGGCCTCGTGAGTCCCTTTGTGCTTTTGTAGTTGGCTTTTCTTCTAGTATCTTGCGGCTTTTATCCGACGCGTCTTTGACTTCAGGAAGCGGGGGCCCTCACTCGACCTTGCACCCCAAGAAGGCCCTAAAGGCCCGGTGCTCGGGCCTCGGTGGGGGGCTCGAGCCGGGGGCCATCTCGTCAAGGCAATCGCCGCCTCATCCGCGTTGGGCCCCCCGTGGTGCCGGCCCCGAGCCTCGGGAGGGATTGGGGGCTGGCCGGACGGCCGAGACTTCCCCTTCCGAGGTAGGGCAAGCCCCCGGGCGGCGATGGGAGGTCGTCCATGGCCGATGGTGATCGACTTGGAGGGCTCGGCGGGCGGGCGACGACGGCTTCGGCGCCGGGGACTCACGACGAGGCCGCCCCTCCCGAGGAGCCAAGCTCCTTCGTCCGGGAGCTTTCTCGGGAGGAGCTCTTTCGAGGCGGCGGAGACGAGGCCCCCCGCATGTGCCGGCTCCCGACGATCAGGGGTTCATGGGGGATACAATCCCGACTTCCGTTGCTTCATGCGCCCGGTCCGACGCGGTCCTTGGCGAGGCATCGCCCTCGGCGATGGTGAGGATGCCAGGTGGTCGTCAGCGAAGGACCCTAGACTTTATTGGTCCGGGTTCCCAGCCGCGGGAGATTCTTGGAGTGGAGGCGATACTCCCCATGGAGCCAACCACGGGTGGTGGTCCTCCCTTGACCTTGGGTGACGTGTGGGGGTCCGGCCGCCGTGGTGATCGACGATCGCCCCCGAGGTCCCTGGCGTGGAAAACTCATGAGCAGATCCGTCGGTGGGCGCCGACGGCCTTGGCGAAGATTGGCGACGCATTGACCCGGGCGTCTCGTGGAGGCCGACGCGGTGAGTGTCTTGGCTGCTATTCCCCCGCTTCACTATCTTTGTGTATGCGTCGTAATCCGTAGTATCTCTCGTTGCGAGAGTCTCGGCACCCGCCCGGAGAAGTCCGAGCTCCTTCGCCGGAACGCTCGGGTTAGAATGCCCTCGGACGACGCGGGTGAGCCGATCCAGGCTCGGGAGCGAGACGTCCCGCCTTCGCCCTTGCCGAGGGAGGGAGTCTCGCCGACGGGCTTTGGCGGTAGAGCTCGTCAAGGCCAAGTCCGAGGCCGACAAGATGGCGGCCGAGATGGCTCGGATGAGCCAAGATTTTGAGGATGCTCGAGCGGTCCCTCCAGCCCCGGGGGAGGCCAATGACGAGCGGGACCGATCCGGGAGGGAGGCGAGGAAGCGGCGGAGATGTGCGACGCCTTGAATACCCGCATCGGGAGCCGGTGTCCGAGGGGGAAAACCCTTAGAAAGGAGAAGGACCAGCTCCACAAGTCGCTCGCGGAGGAGCACAACGTGATCTTGGCCGGCGGCCGGTGCCAAGGTACGTCTTCTCCTCAGAAGTTCTACCGTCTTTGATCCCTTCATCTTGTTGACGTCGCTTTGGTGTTGCGAGCAGGCGGAGAAGGTCCGACCGAGGCCGTGGAGACCGCGGCTATGCTTGCCGTGGTCGAGGAGGGCGTAAGTCATACCGGAGCTGGAAGAGGCCCCTGTCGACTTTATCCGCCGCGGGGCGGACAACCGGGAGGTTGGGCCCTCGGCTCGCGGTCCGCTGAGCGCCGTGTGGGCGGCTTCCTCAGTCCGAGCTCGGGCGCTTCCGGGATCGTGCGCGGACGTGTATGGCGGTGTTACGTTCGCATTTCTCGGTGGCGCCCAAGGTGCTCGAACAATGTTGCGGGTGGCTTCTTCCTTGGCTCCGACGACGAGGACGCGGCCCGACCCGCCGAGAAGGCGCCGCCGATGCCGCCGGGACCAGGAGTTCTACGACTCCGTGGATGGTGCCGCAACACGGCTGGCCTCTCTTTGAAGATGAGGTGTGCCCTCCGTATTCCCCCATAGAGTCAAGCTATGAGGCGGACACGGAGATCTTTGGATGCCGTCTCCAGAGGATGCGCCCGACGGCCCGACGCCTTTCCGGGGGATCTTTGCCGAGGAAGTTGCCTCCGCGGATGTCGCTTCGGCCGCCGATCGTGAAGCGCGAATGGTGGACGAGGCTCGTGACGCCCGATCTCCCCCTTGTATGAAAAGTCAAGTGTGTAAGAGAAGTATGCATAAACAATGGTGCTACCCGAGGGCACAGGACCTAGGCGGGGTGCGTTTATGATTGTGTTGCGTCTCTCGAACTTTTCGTTTATTGTGTGGCGGGTCGTTCGCTTTCTCCGCTCGCGAGATAGTGAGCATGGATGCCACCGAGGGGCGGTCCATACGGGTGCCAGGGGTGATCCATTTGGCTCGGCTACCTCACTTAGGATTTGTGCGTGTGCGACCTTCTCGCAACTTAAACGATCGATCCGAGTGTGTGCGAGGAGAACTTTTTCTTTGGAAAAAAAGTTTCAAAAGAACGAGAGGGGGTCCCCGTGTAGCCCCCGAGGGAGTTTTAGTCTGTCTTGGCCGGAGAGGCTAAGACTCCCTTAAGGTATGCACAAGAAGTTTCTCTTCGCAAAAAGATGTAGATCTTTTATTGAGCGAAAAACATAGGTGTTTAACTTCTAGTGCGGAGTTAAGGGTAGAAGCGACGTAGGCCATTCTATGTTCCGAGCGTTGGAGTAGACTTCACCCTTTCGTTTTTCGCTTGTAGGTTAGGGCCTTAGTATTTTGGCGATGAAATATGGCCCTTCCCAACGTGGCGTGAGCTTGTGACGCCCTTTGTTATCTTGCTTCACCTGAGTGCGGGGTCATTGACTTGGAACTCCCGAGGCTTCGGCCGCTGGCATGATACTTCGAAGAGCTTGTTGGTATCTTGCTGAATTCAGAAGTGCGGCGTCTCGGGCCTCGTCAACTTGATCGATGGAATCTTGCCTTGCATGTCGGTTGGCATGCTCGGTGTAGGCTCGCGGCTTTGGGGACCCATATTCAATGTCCGTGGGCAAGATCGCCTCGGCTCCATAGACTAGAAAGAATGGGGTGAAGCCCGTGGCTCGCTTTTTTTGTTCGAAGGCTCCATAGAACCGACGGTAGCTCTGGTACCACCTCTTCCCGTCTTGGTTTAGCTGATTGAAGTTCCTTGGCTTGAGGCCTTGTAAGATCATGCCATTGGCACGCTCTACGACCGTTGGTCCTCGGGTGGGCTACGGCCGATGTGTCAACCCGGATGCCGTAGTCATCACAAAAGTCGAGGAACTTTTTTCCCACGGTTGGTTCCGTTATCCGTGATGATGGAGTTCGGGACTCCAAAACGGGAAATGATGTTCGTAAAGAACTTTACCGTTTCCTCCGTCCAGAGGGTTCACCATGACTCGGGCCGATCCATTTGGAGAACTTGTCGATGGCGACTAGGATATGAGTGTGTCCTCGGGCGCCCTTTCGAGGGGGACCGGTCATATCGAGCCCCATCGCAAGCGTCCATGTCGGAGATATGGTCTGCGGGGCTTGTCTTTGGTAGGTGAGTCTGCGCGCGTAGAATTGGCACCCCTCGCGGTGCGCCGCGACTTCATTTCGTCCCGTATCGCCGAGGGCCGATGAAGCCCCGCACGAAGACTTTACCGACTAGAGTCCTCGGGCGGCGTGATGGCCACACTCCCCTTGGTGGGTGTCTTCAAGCAAATCTTTGCCCTCCGCCGAGGGTATGCATCGCATGTATATTCGAGGCTCCTTTCTTGTAGAGTTCTTTTGTCTCCAATTAGCGCAAAAGATTTTTACCCTTCGGCCAAGCGGGCGAGCCTCGGTCTTATCCTCGGGTAATTCTCCTCGGTGGAGGTACTTCAATAGAGGTTCTCTCGGTCGGGGGCTTGATTTGCCATGGCCTCGGGCCGGTCATTCGAGTTGTCTCGCCCGACCCTCGAGGGTATTTCGGGGAGTGTACTTAACCGAAGGCTCGTTGAGATCTCGGGTGAATGCGTTCGGGGAGGCTTGTTCCTCGTGTCGCGGCGACCTTGGCAAGTTCATCCGCAGCCTTCGTTGTAGCGTCTTGGGGTGTGCTTGTGCTCAAGCCCATGGAACTTTTCCTCCGGTTTGCGCACCTCTTGGCAATACGCTTCCATCTTGGGGTCGTGGCACGCCGAGGCCTTCATGACTTGGTCAATAACCGGTTGAGAATCCCCCCCGGTTTTCAATCGTCGGATCCCGAGGTCCGCCGCGATCTGAGACCGTTGACCGATTGCCTCGTGATTCTCGCGGCGTTGTTGGAGGTGGGAAGTGCAACCGGATGGCGTACCTTGTGTGAACCCGAGGGGTGAGATGAAGAGCAAACCGGCCCCCGCACCCGTCTTCATCATGGACCCGTCGAAAAACATGGTCCGACACTCGGCCTGGATTGGTCTTTGGGGCGATTGCGTATCGATCCATTCGGCCACAAAATCGGCGGGACTTGAGACTTTATCGCCTTGCGAGGCGGGAATGATATTGTCTCGCCCATGAGCTCCACCGCCCACTTCGCCACTCTTCCCATGGCCTCTCGGTTCTAGATGATCTCCCAGGGGGAATGAGGATACCACGCGGGCGGGTGCGCGAGGAAGTAATGGCGGAGTTTTCTCCGCGTCAGTACGATGGCGTACAGCAGTTTTTGCATTTGCGAGTACCGAGTCTTGGTGTCGGAAAGCACCTCACTGATGAAGTACACGGGGCGTTGAACCGGCAACGTGTGCCCTCTTCCCGACGCTCCACTACGACCACCGCGCTAACTACGGGTAGTGGGCGGACGAGAGAAGCAAGGTCTCTCCCGGGTTTGGCGGCACCGGGATCGGGTGGACTAGTCGGGGAGCTTCTTGAGGTTGCCCGAGGGCTTCTTCGGCCTCGGGGTCCAGCAAAGTGCTCCGGTCTTGCGAAGGAGCCGATAGGGGGGAGGCCCCTCTCCCCAGAGGCGGGAGATGAACCAGCGAGCGAAGCCGGGCGGCCCTATAACCTTACGAACTCCTTTGAGGTCTCGGATTGGCCCAATCCGTGATTGCGTCAACCTTGGTTTGCGTTTGCTTCGATGCCTCGTTGTGAGGCGATGAAGCCCGGCGGCATTCCTCGGGGGACCCCAAACACGCATTTTTCGGGGTTGAGCTTGACTCCCTTCTTGTTTAGACACTCGAAGGTTTCCCAGAGGTCTCCCACGAGGTCCGCAGTTTTCTTGGATTTGACCACTATGTCATCGACATAGGCTTCCCACGATCCTCCCGATGAGTTCTTGAAGATGAGTTGCATGCACCGCTGGTACGTAGCCCGGCGTTCCTCGGCCCGAAGGGCATTGTGAGGTAGCAATACATCCCGAAGGGTGTTATGAACGAAGTCGCGAGCTGGTCGGACTCTTTCATTTTGATCCGGTGGTACTTAGGAATATGCATCGAGAAAGGACAAAGTTTCGCATCCCGCGGTGGAGTCGACAATTTGGTCGATTCGAGGAGCAAAGGAAAGGGAACTTTCGGACATGCTTTGTTGAGACTAGTGTAGTCCACACACATCCTCCATTTCCCATTCTTTTTCTCTACTAATACGGGATTAGCTAACCACTGCGGGTGGAATACTTCCTTTATGAATCCGGCCTCTCCGAAGCTTGTGGATCTCTTCGCCGATGATCTTCCGCTGGCGTCATCAAAAGCGGAAAGCGCCGCATGATGACTGGCCGAGCCGGTCGGATGTCTAGGGAGTGCTCGGCGACATCCTCGGTATGCGGCATGTCAGGGTCCCCATAAGCGTCTTGGCGTTCGCGACGGAGGAAGTCGGCGAACGGCGCTTCCTCCATCGGATCCGGCTCAGGCGTGGTTAGCGGCCTTCTCCTTCGTTTGCTTGGGATCGAGTGGGATCTTGTTGGTGCCCGAGGAGGGGCTCAAAGCTCCCAACGCGGCGCTTGGCCTCGTGCTCGATCGTGATTTCTTGAAGCTCTTCTTCGCATCGGCAATGAGTGCCTCGGCGATGGCGGCGCCTCGGCGTACTCCACGCCGCCTCTACGCCGCACTCATATGCATGGTGGTGTGAGGGGCCGATCGTGATGACACCCTTCGGTCCCCGGCATCTTGAGCTTGAGGTAGGTGTAGTTTGGGGACGACCATGAATTTGGCATAGCAAGGCCGCCCAGAGGAGTGCGTGGTATGTACCCCGGACCCCGAGGGGATCTCAAAGGTGAGAGTCTCTTGCACGAAGTTCGAGGGTCCCCGAAGCAGGCCGGCAGTCGACCGCCCGATGGGCTTCGGTTGCTTGCTTGGGGGACGACGCCGTTGAATGCCGACCCTCCCGGGCGGATCTTGGACTTGTCCACCCCGAGGAGGTCGAGTGTTTCCTCGTAGATGAGGTTGAGGCCGCTTCCTCCGTCCATGAGAACCTTGGTGAGCCGGGTATTGGCAATGATTGGATCCACCACCAACGGATAAGCCCCGGGTTTGGGATGTGCCGAGGGTGATCCGCCCGGTCGAAGGTGATGGCTTGATCCGGCCACTTGCGCGGCCGGGATCGCCGGCTCGGTCGCATACACCTCCGTCGCTCCTTCTTGCGTTGCCGTACAGACATGTTGCCGGGTGTTGTTGCCGAAGATCATGAAGCGATTATTCACCCCGGGAAACCCTTGTCTCCCTCGGACGCGCCCTCGGGCGCTCCTTCCTCCTCCTCCTCGGGGAATGGCCCCAGTTTGGCGAAGTGTTTGCGCACCGTTTTGCACTCCTCGAGGGTGTGCTTGGCCGAAAAGCGTGGTTACAGCACGGCTTCTTGAGCATCTTTGTCGAAGGTAACTTATGGCGGGGCTCGGGACCCTTTGCGGTCGGCATCGCAGCCACCATGTCTTTCGTGCGTGTTGTGGGCTTGGCCCTTGCCCTTGCGGCTCTTGTCCTTTTCTTCTTCTTCTTGCCCTCCCGAGGTGGGATCCCTCGGGCTCCTCCTCCTTACGCTTTCCTTTGCCCGTGCCCCGATTGAAGCGAGCCCCGACGGCCTCTTCTCATTTGGCGGGGCTTGGTGGCGATGTCCATCACTCGTTTCGCCTCGGTCGGAGTCCGGCGCCCTAGCTTCTTCACGAGGTCGCGGCAAGTGGTGCCGGCCAAGAAGGCCCCTATGACGTCGAGAATCCGTCCACGTTAGGGAGCTCGGTCCGTTGCTCGGAGAAGCGGGATGTAGTCGCGCAAGGACTCGTCAGTCCGGCGGCGTTCGGAGGTCCCATGAGTTACCCGCGCGGTATGTGCCACGGAAATTCCCTCGGAAGGTCCTCTCCAAGTCCGCCCGAGTTTGATATGAGGTCCGGTGGAAGGTGTTCCGGCCGGGCCCTAGCTGGTCGGAGAGGTATAGGGGCAAATTTCTGATTATTACTTTTTGTCATCGTGTGCCCCAATGACCGGCATGCGGTAGATAGTCGACCAACCACACCTCGGGACGAGTCTCCCGAGTATTTCTCGATGTGGTTTGGGAGGCTGGCGCAGGGGTGGTGCCCTCCTCGATATCCCTTGTGAAGGCTCCTTGTGGCCGGGTGGATCTGGGGGGGACCCTCGGTCTTCCGACACGCTGCGCATCGGGGGCGCCTCGCCACGGTCTCGGGGGGGTCTTCTATGCGCCCGGGGCGCGGGGGCGGTTCTTTGCGGTTGTCGACTAGGCGTTCCGGACCGGCCTTGCGAGAGGCTCGGCTACGCTGCTTCGGGTCGGAAGGAGCCGCCGGCTTTGCCCGGACTCCTCCCGTCGTCGTGGCGTCGTGGCCCGATCCCGGGAGGCGGAGCTCTTCGCTGGTATACGGCTACCGCCTGTCGAGGAGATGTCGTGAGCCCTCTCGAATCGCCTCCCCTCGCGGTGGGGGTTCATTTCGCGTACCAAAGATGGCGGCCGCACGTTGAGGTCGCGGCTGTTGAACGGGGCCGCTATCGAGTGAAGTGGAGGTACCGTGGTCCGCGCCGTTGCGATCGTGAGGGCGCCCTCGGGGGTCTTTTGCCGCTGGGCTTGCTCTCGTTGGATGTTCGCTCCATTTGTCGAAGTCGTAAACCGGACTCCACGCTGATCCGTCTTCGCAGATCCGCCCGCATGTCCCGGGCCGCGGCGCGGCCGCCGCCGCCAGCCGGGACGGGGCGGAAGCGGCTGTGCCGCGGCCATGGCCCGCCGTGGCGATACGTCCGCCTCATCCGGGTCGGAGACGTCGGTGAGGCGGCCGTCTTGCTCTATGTTTAGCACCCCATGTAGGGTCATAATAGTCGTCCCGCCGTCGATTCGGGGCACCGAACGCGCGGAGGAAGTCCCTCGTTCTCCGGACGGTAGTGCGATTCCGCCGTTCTCGGGACATGGCCCCAATCGTGTTCGGACGAGAGGCGGGATTCGGGGGTCCGCGGCATCCTTTGGCGGCGCGTTCTTCCGCGTGTCGTGCCCGTGGGATAGCGTTCCGTGGGGCGCTGAGGCCAGGGGCGCTCGCCTCGCGCGCGCTGGCGCTTCAACCGGGTTTCCGCCGGCGAGGATTCGGGGATTCCTTCCGTACCATTGGCGTGGGACGCGTTCTCCCGACGATTAGGGTTTTTCGGGCATCCCGGGTGGGCGGCGCCGAGGGAAGGATCTTCCGTGCCTAGGGTTCCTAGGGACCCTCACGTGAGTCGGCGCGGTGGTGCGTCGTCGGGTTCGAAATCAGTTGCGTGAACGCGCTGGTGCGCCGGTGGATCCGCCTTGCGATCTTCTTGGCGGGCGTCGTGATGGCGGCCGCGTCGGCGATCTTGCCCTTCTTTCCGCCGTCATGTCGAGGCAAAAGGATCATCTCATAGTTGTGGCCCGGCGCCCACGAACTCCGGCGTCCGGAACGCGGTGTCCCAGCGGGAGCTTCGTGCTCCGGCGGCGGGGTGGAAAGCGAAGGTGGAAACACCATGGCTGATGGAGATGTGGATTGCACACAACACGTCCCCTACAGCGCGCCAACTGCCGCCTTTTCCCCGAGCACGGGGGTGCCTCGGTGCCGGGGCAATAAAGAATTTCTAGGCCGTGTGCCTCCTCCCCCAAATGGCGTCGCGCCAAGATGGACACGGACACGGTGGGTTTATCTGGTTCGGGGCCAACGGGGCCCTACGTCCGGCCGGGTGGTGTCTGCTTTCGTGTTACCTCGCGCTCAAAGGAGAGCTCGTAGTAGGGGTTACAAGCGGCGTGAGGGAGAGAAGGCGGTCTCAAGCCCCACGATCGTGGTAGTGGTGGTGGTGGTGGTTATCCCTTCCGGTTTCCGTTTTTGGGTCCGGATCCCCGCTAATTGGGCATTACTCCCCTTTTATAGTAGGAAGAGGGAGGTAATGTTTACATATGTGGATGCCTAGGTGGCTAATTCCGAGGCTACACTAGTTGCATCTTGCGGCCGAGGGTTGGTTGGCTTGGGCGTTTGTTTGATGAAGACACGCGTCGATCCGATGGCGGGCGTGCCGTTCCCAGTGCGGCCCGGGGATGCGTGAGGCGTCCCTCACAATCCGCATGGCGAGGGGCGGTCCCAGGACGCCGGGTCACGGCGTGTCATGAGCCCGAGTGGTCCGCCCGTCGTGTCGTCTTGGCGGTGTTTCTGGGAATGAACTGGTGTTGTCCCGTTTCCCGTCGGCCGGGCGGCATAATACGCCACTGGTTTAGCTTTGTGTCCCATCGGCCGGATTGGGGGCGATTTGGCGGCCGATTTGTTCGGCGCACCGATGGCCCTGGCGCCTCGTCGCGGCATAAGCGCATTGAATGCTGTTGTTTCCCTTCCTCCGAGCCACCCCTCCCATGCCCGAGGGTCGGCGACCGGGTGAGTGGAAGGTTGGCCCACCTCGCCCAGAGGATAGAGAGCTGGGTCTCCCTCGGGCGAGGCGGAGATTTTTCGCCCGAGAGTGGTGAGCTAGGCCACCCGGCGAGGCGCGAATCCATGTGCCCGGGGTGGTGAGCTAGGTCACCCTCGGGCGAGACGGAGATTTGGGTAGAGTCCGAGCCCCGGGTCGGTTTGGTGATGACGTGGAGCGTTACGGTTTCTCCGTCTTGTAAAGGTCCCCGACCTTGTCCTTCTCGGCGTAGTGAGCTCCTTCGTCGTGGCGACTCACGTGGGCCGCCTCGTGGGCGGCTCCATCTTCATGTATGCGCCGTGGTTCCTTGGCTTTGGTCCGTCGCCTCGTTGGGCCGTCCTTTGAAGCGGGATGGTGGTAGGTTGGGTTTTACTTGGCCCTAATGGGCGGCAAATTCGTTTGTGTGGAGAATGTCTCGGGGCCCGATATTTAGGTCCCCGACAACTTAAGAAATATGTTGGTTTAAAAATGTATGCATTACTTTTATTAGGGGCATCGAAACCTTTCAACGGTCCTCAATAGAGCTTCGATGTATCACTTTGTAACCTCCCACATACAACCATTGTGTTGATTGTTGCCACGTGTTAGGGCCTATTCTCTACTACCTTCATGGTCACCGAAAGTGCCTTTCTCTCCGGTGGCATAGGCTTTGCTGATTTTTCATTGCGAACTCTAAGATCTAGTGCCCTAAACCATGTGAGGCACTAGAGTTTTTCGAGAAAAAGTTGTTCACCGGAAAAAGATAATCGAGATTGGATGGTTAGGGGAGCCTAAGCTTGGTGCATGTCCTCTAATAAACACTAGATTTTTAAAGCACTCCACAAAGCCCATCTCTCAAACCCTTTTTCAAAAGCACTAGCTCCAAACGGACTCTCACAAGAATGTCATACAACTTTAGTACTAAGTTAGCATGTTCAAAATGTTTTTTTTCAGATGTTTGCACATACTTCCTTACCACGTCACTAGATATAACAAATATACATAGTTAGTCCTCGCCTAGTGGCACTATATAATCGTCTTGTCCAAGTAGTTGTACTCTATATAATATGCTATATATCCTAAAACTACCTAATAAACTTCTCTACTCACCTATGGTCGATGAAACACAAACCTCTATCATATGCATTTGCCTTGAGATCATCTCCATCCATGCATGCCATCTTTTTATCTATCACACCCATGCTTTGATCAAAGCATCCTTGTGGTCCTAACTTGTAACCTTCATTTCTCATATGAATCGTTAGTTAACAAGTGTTGTTAGTAATAACGAAAACCCAAAAATGTGACTATATGCTTTCACATGTAGCACACATGACTCCTCCCTCATTGGACAAACACGCATGTGGAGGTAAAGACATGTAATTCGGAGGATGCATTCGTGGTTGTTACATTGTCAACTCATGAGACAATACACATGACTATTGTCCTGCCACTACATAGGCACATCGAAGTTAGATAACAAAAATGACTTGAGTGATGAGATGGGGAAAAAGGAGGAGGAGAGGACTATTTATGTTTGGCGTGTTGTTTTTGCGTGGTTGATGTAGTTGTGATGATGGTTTTGTGGTGGTCGTAGTTCTTTGATGATGGTTTCACATTCGCGTTCAAAGTACTAGTTTGCAAAAGGGGAGATCGACGACCAATTCAAGATTGTTCATGAAGGCTTCACCATGTCCATGTAGATAGGTCCTTTATGTCCAACACATCGTGACATTACATTAGATTTTAAATGCTAAGAACACTAACATAGTACCCAAGATCTTGATTAGTTTAGAGCCATGGATGCAGGCAGCCCCACAAGCAACTCTCCTAAGAGCCATTTTTTCTTTCACCAGATTGAAAACTTGTATCGGTGAGTTCAGTCCATTTTTAAATATTCTTATGTTTTCTCTCCTTTCGAGATGTTCAAAGATGTATACATGAGGAGCGCCACGGTTGTACTCCTTTGTCTTACATTGTGGCCCCACAAGGAGGCCAAATTAACACAGTCTTTTTGTCACATATTCGGCTTGTTAGCATAGCCTCCCAACTAGTCAGATTTTGTACCTCAAAAAAAAAAAAAAAAAACTAGTCAGAGTTTTTTGAGACACATCCAAATCTCCTTTGTGGAAGGGCACCGGATGCAAAGGTGCATTGTCATTTCTAGCTATTGATCGCACAAAGCATGCATCAAACCATAATACTATCACGTGTGAGAAGTTAGACGTAGGTCAATATCTTTTTTTAGATACACAGATCATTTTGGGGTTATTATAGATATATATAGAAATGATAGAGATTGTAGAGATAAAAAGACATCTCATTAGGCTCTCAACTAGCTCGGTCCACTCGTACTACTCCCGTTGTCTTAAAAAAAAAAAGAGAGTCATTCTCGTTTCCTAAAAAAATTTACAAGCTGCTCTTCAGGCAGAGTCATTCTAGCCAAAAACAGAGTCATTCTCTTGAGAAGGGCCTTAAACTAGAGAGGGAAGTCTCCTACAAACCAGATGCAAGCGGAGCTAAGGGCCGAGGCCTTTGATGGCATCAGTGAGCAAGCCGCAGACTTCCTTAGCCAGATCATGCCGCCGCATCTGAGATTGCATCTCTTGATCAAGCTGCTGCCTCCATTTGGTTTCAATAAGTCTGCCCTCTTTTTGCCCAGTAGTGACAGGCCCTTCTCAAGAGGCACCCCTGCCATGGATCGCTCATTCGTTTTCCAGTACTCGCCGAGCACCTCGGTGACCACCGGCATCATGGCTGCCGCATCCGGGACAGCACTTCGCTCGCCGACGTCCGAATCGTCATCGCAAGAGGGCACGTCGCCGACGCCCCATAGGACGGAGCACAGACGGCGCACGCGACGGTCGGGCGGGCCATTGGAGTGCTGGAACTTGCTCTTCAGGCGCTTAATCTTGTAGTACACCATGAACTGGTTGATGTGCGGGGAGATGGAGTCCCTAATTGACTCGAACAGCTCGGCCATGTCCGGGAAGCGCGGGGCTCGGCCGTTGCGCTCACGGAAGGCGACGGCTGCGGTGAGGAGCGTCAACTCGTCGTCGTCGCTCCACTGTTTCTGGGGGCGCCGCGGCGCGGCCGCCGCATCCACGGACGCGGGCGGCCGCGGCTCCGAGCATCCGGATGGCCCCGTCGCCTCCTTCAGCGGGGGCGCGCGGGCGGCTGCGCCTCTCCACGGCGTCTTCGCCCGCGGACAAGCGCGCGGCGGCCGTGGCGAGCGCGAGCGCGGCGGACTCCGCAGATGTGCGGCGCCTGCGCTTAACCTCGCTACCGCGGGCTGGGGAGCCGCGGGGGCTAGGGTTTGGGCTCGAGTTGCCGTCGCCCGTGCGGGACAGCCCCTTCTTCGTTCTGAGATGGAAGGACGCCGCGGGCGCTGCGTCGGCGTCCATGGCGGATTCGGACGGGTGTCCGGATGCCATCGACAAGGGCTCGCGGCACGACGTGCGGGGACGCGGTGCGCGGCGTGGCGTGGCGAGGGCGTGCGATCTATGGGGCGTGGACTCGGGAGATTGGGGGTGGGGAAGTCGCGGGGAATCGGTGACATCGAGTGTCTATTGCCGCTGGCCGCTGCCGCCGCGCCGTCTAGTTGCATTCCGTGGCAACCATTTCATGATGTGTCCGCTTGCTTTGTTCGCCAGTCGGTAACTTCGTCTTCACAAATCACGGCCTCTCCATCGTGTGAAGTGCTGGACTATGCGCCATTTTTTAATAACAAAACAAAACATACAAAAATAGGCAATAAAACGATCAACACGAAATCCTCCTTTTTTGCTAGATTATTTTAAGAAACAGTAAAGTTATTGGTCATTTGTATCAGCAGCTGAGAATGCACAGAGCCGCCGTTGGTTATTACAAGATTTACAGCTTTCACCACGGAATAATCCATACTCTGAAAACCAAAACATTGGCATGACAGCCAAGGCCAAAATCAATCAACCCTAGGAGAGTATTCTTACAACAAGTCTCCTCTAATGAGTGCTCGGCGCAGTCCGCTGTTTTCTAAACTGTGCAGTGGTGGCAATTAGAATAATAAGGATCACACAATCTCGGTATCACCAACTAGCTCTTATAAATACACTAGATCAACTCCAGTCTCTCAAAGACATAATCTCAACTAAGGAAACGTGATTGGAGAGTGTTTTTTTAACTACAGTTTGTGTGTGTATTTGCTAGGAGTGTCGGGGAGAGCTCTCATGCCTAGCCACACACTCTATTTATAAAAGTCACCTTAAGATCTATCTCAATGGCTATTTTAAACTAGTTGTTGCACAACCTTTACTCCAGTGCCCACATTGAGCCTAGTTGCGTCGAGAAAAAAAGTAGATGATTTACTCTAATGAAGCTTACGGTGCTCCACCACTTAAATATGTTGGTTTAAAAATTTATGCATTACTTTTTTTTTTAGGGGTATTGAAACCTTTTGGTGGCCCTCGGTAGAGATTACGATGAGTCACTGTGTAATCTCCGACATACTATCATTGTGTCGATTGTCGCCATGTGTTAGGGCTTATTCTCTAGTGCCTTCATGGGCATTGAGTGCCTTTCTCTCCGATGGCATCGAAACAATAGATCTATCTATTAAACTTCACTATTTTTTCATTACGAACTCTAAGTTTGTAGTGCCCTAAACCATGTGAGGCACTAGAGTTTTTCGAGAAAAAAAGTTGTTCACCAGAAAAAAAGATAATCGAATTGAATGGTTAGGGGAGCCTAAGCTTCAGTGCATGTCCTCTAATAAACACTAGCTTTATAAAGCACTCCACAAAGCCCATCTCTCAAACCTTTTTTCAAAGGCACTAGCTCCAAACGGACTCTCACAAGAATGTCATAAATCTTTGGTACTAAATTAGCATGTTCAAAATGTTTTTTCGGATGTTTGCACATACTTCCTTACCACGTCACTAGATGTAACAAATATACATTGTTAGTCATCGCCTAGTGGCACTATATAATCGTCTTGTCGAAATAATTGTATTCTACATAATATGCTATATATCCTAAAAGCGCCCAATAAACTTCTCTACTCACCTATGATCGATGAAACATAAACCTCTATCATATGCATTTGCCTTGAGATCTTCTTCATCCATGCATGCCATCTTTATCTATCACACCCTCCGGGATCACACCTAAGCTTTGATCAAAGCATCCTTGTGGTCCTAACTTGTAACCTTCATTTCTCATATGAATTGTTAGCCAACAAGTGTTGTTAGTAATAACAAAAACCCAAAAATGTGACTATATGCTTTCACATGTAGCACACGTGACTCCTCCATCATTGGACAAACATGCATGTGGAGGTAAAGATGTGTAATTTGGATGCACTCATGGTTGTTACATTGTCAACTTCATGAGACAATACACATGAATATTGTCCTACCATCTTTGCATAGGCACATCGAAGTTAGATAACAAAAATGACTTCGAGTGATGAGATGGGGAAAACGAGGAGAAGATGATTATTTACGTTTCACATGTTGTTTTGACACGTGGTTGATGTAGTTGTGATGATGGTTTTATGGTCGGTGTAGTTGTTTGATGATGGTTTCATATTCGCGTTCAAAGTACTAGTTTGCAAAAGGGGAGATCGATTACCGATTCAAGATTGTTCATGAAGGCTTCACCATGTCCATGTAGATAGGTCCTTTTATGTCCAACACATCGTGATATTATATTAGATTTTAAATGCTAAGAACACTAACATAGTACCCCCAAGATCTGATTAGCTTAGAGCCATGGATGCAAGGCAGTCTCACAAGCAACTCTCCTAAGTGCCATTTTTTCTTTTATCAGATTGAAAACTTGCGGCGATGAGTTCAGTCCATCTTTAAATATTCTTATGTCCTCTCCTTTCGAGATGTTCTAAGATGTATACATGAGGAGCGCTACAGTTGTACTCCTTTTTGTCTTGCATTGTGGTCCCACAAGGAAGCCAAATTAACACTAGTCTTTTCTCACATATTCTGGCTTAGGAGCATAGCCTCCCAACTAGTCTAGATTTTGAGACACATCCAATTCTCATTTGTAGAAGGGCACCGGATGTAAAGGTGCATTGTCGTTTCAAGCTATTGATCCCACAAAGCATGCATCAAACCATGATCCTATCAGGTGTGAGAAGTTAGGCGTACGGTCAATATCTTTTCTTTTGTAGATACAATTATTATTTTGAGAGTTATCACAGATATATAGAAAGGATACAAATTGTATAGATATAGATAGAGATAGAGACATCTCATTAAGGTCTCAGCTAGCTCGGTTACTACTTCCGTTGTCTAAAAAAAAAGAGAGTCTTCTCGTTTTCTAAAAAAATCAACAATCTTCAACTTTGTCCAATATATATAATAATATATATGATACATAATTAATAGTATTGATAGATCTTTGAATATATTTTTATATAATAAATTTATTTGGAGACACAAACGCTACACATATTTTTATCAAACCTAGATAATCAAGAAAATTTGACCAGCACGTATTACGTAAACGACTCTCTGGAGGGGTACAACATAAACCCAAGCCAGCTTCAAATCAAACGCGGCCCACGCCACTTGCTTCTCCTGGATCCTGCTGCTTGCTTCACTGGGAAGCGTCAACCGGACGGTGTGCAGTTCACGTTGCCGGTTTAGCACCGAGCCAGCCAGGCAAGTGAGCACATGCTACGTGCTATCGCCCCACTTTACAAAACTGAAGCGCGTGTCCTTACGCTGACCTCCCTCCGCTCCAAGCTCCCAGTCCCACCAGGCCAGCACCCTCTCCTCACCTCCGCCCACTGGATCCGTCCGAGACCCACGCGAAAAACTCGGGCCGGAAAAAACTCGCCAGGAAAGAGAACGCTCGGAAGGAAACACAAGCTCGGGCTCGAGACGAAACCCTAACCCTAGCTCCGCCCGCCCCTCCGCCGTCCCTCCTCGCCGGAGGCCTCCTCGGCGACGCAGCATCCGCCGGGGGCTCCGGCGGCGATGCGCCCCTCCCTGCTGGAGGTGTTATGATCGGGGAAATGGCCCGCTCCGAGGCCTTGCCGCAGGGGAGGTCCCCGGATTCGGTGTCGACCTGTACGCGCAGGCCACCAAGGCTGTATCCCTGCGGACGCCGTTCGAGGGCGATGAGGCGGCGCCCAGGGTGCCCACGCTGCCCGCGCGGCTCGTCAGCTGGGCAGGGCCGGGGGACGCCCGGAAGAAGCACAAGAAGATTCTGCCTCCCCACCGGACGATGCTGCTCCCGAGCCTCCACCACAGTCACCTGTTGCCACCCCTGCGAAGGTTGGCTTGTGGGACCAGTTCGAGGCTTATTTCCGTCCTGTAACATTGGCTGATGTCGAAATGTTAAGACCAAAGCTCCCATTTGGCTACAGCAAGGTCGACTCATGTATGCTGATACCATTTCTGGGCAGTGGGGAGGAATTGATAAACCAAGCTGAGACATATGACGTGGCTGTGGCTGAAACAACCTCATATTTGGGTGTTGGTGGCGAAGAAGTGCCCACTAACCGGGAGCGCGGCACGCATCTGGCTAGTCAGAAAGAGAGGAATGATCAAAGCGTTGAACAGGACATACATGATGTGGTCGTGCAACAGATGGTCAGTGACAAAGAGCTTAATAGGATCAGAGGGGAACAGGGCGTGCACGAAGTTTCTGTTCAGTTGGGAGGGAGATCATTTGGAGTAGATCAAACTGGGAGCAGCAGTGGCATTGTGTTAGCACAATGTGTTGAGGAGGAAGGAGTTTCACTTAATTGGCTGCTAGGAGCAACAGGTCGGTTTGTTCTCACTTCAGAGCGACCCAACAAGAAGAGAAAGCTTCTGGGTGCCAATGCTGGGTTAGAGCAGCTTGTTCTGCTCCCATGCTTAGGGGCTGAGGCATCTTCAAGCTGTGATGTTTGTTGTCTTGGAGAAAGTTCCATGGAGTCCAATAGGATAGTTAACTGCAGCAACTGCAAGGTGTCAGTGCACCAGAAGTGTTACGGTTTGCATGCTGTGCCTGATGGGCAATGGTTGTGTGCTCGGTGTACATATCTAGAGTCTACAGGGTGGTCATTGAATGAAGATGCTGGGGGCACCCAGTCGATGCCTTGTGCTTTATGCCCAAAGGAGAAAGGGGCCCTTAAACCTGTTAAAGTGGATCCTACTCGAAATGCGGTGTTGGCCACCAAAAATTTGTGCACTTGTTCTGTAGTCTCTGGGCACCGGAGGTTTTTGTTGAGGACATGGAGTCAATGGAACCTGTGCTTAGCCTTGAAAGTGTCCAAGAGAATCGGATGAAGTTGACGTGCAGTATCTGCAAGATTAAGCATGGTGCATGTGTCCGATGTAGTCATGGTATGTATTCTTCACCATGTTTTCAGCTTCTGTTAAAAAGAATTGTGAAAAGTATATCTTATATCTCAGTTTATATGCGGTTTAGGAAAGTGTATTCTACTGCTATTTAGTAAATGTACAATTTCTACAGTTGTATTAGACTTTTTTTTTTGTGTGTTTATCAACTGTCTTTCTTCAATCATGACTCAAATTTGTCCTACCAATCCATTCTGGTTTTCATGAGTGTGTAAAGGGCAAAATTTCTAGTTTTAACGGAACATGCTGAAGGATTTTTTCATAAATTTTAATTCTATGCAACTATGCAAGTTTAATAGAATTGGATTGGATTTTGTTTTGGAAGGCAAAAGTGGCACACACCAATTCACCTTTCTTTTTTGTAGCTGTAGAATGAGTTTGAATTATTGTGGAGAATCTGTGATATGGCTTTTTCAAGCAAGCAGGTTTTTAACCTTTCAAATCTTGTTTTCGAGTATCCGCACACCTTTGCATGCATCAATTTAATATGCCAGCTTAAAAATTAGGTGTTGCCAAGAATAAAGCAATAATTGATATTATGTAGCCCACGGTGCACTACAAATCTGAATCAAGTGTTAATCTGACTTTTTAAAGTATGGTGTAATTTATATGTGTGTATGTATATTTATTTTAAAACATATGTGGTAGAATCTGGTGTTAATTTGCCTTTTATGTTAATTGACCTTGTTGACCTTGTGATAGTATATTTGTTTCTTGTTACTTCATGACTATCTTGAACCCATGACATGAAAACAATGCTTTACTCCTATGTTATATAGTTGCTTTCTGATGAGAATAGTGTTATTCGTTTGTGTGCTTATTATCAATTGGATAGGGAGGCTGGCTAGGTCGTTTCTTAAAAAAAAACTTCATAATTTCGTTGCTTTTAAGTAATGGAATATGATGTAGCCTGTTATGATAAAAAGGAGAACAATGGTGTTATGATATTACATATATGCTGCATATTTATATGCCAGCTAAATAATATCCAGTGCTCTCTGAGGAAATTCTTTGTTTCTTTCTGCATTTGTCATCAGAAAACTAGTTCATGGAACATGTTGATATTTACTGGGCAACTTAATTATTTGTGGTTGCATCTTCTCACAATGCTCTTCATTTGTTTGTGGGAGCCTTTGAGTAAATGAATGCTTTCTGCAAAATGATGCATAACCTGTTTTGGTAAAAAAATTGTCATCCTGGTGGATGTATCTTCAAAAATGGTTTACAGCTTGATATCAGAATTTTTTGGTACTTAACTTGAGAAATGATCTTTATTGGATATCTGGCTACAAGCCAGTTTTCTGAAGAGCCAATCAAGATGGAATAAACTGTATGTTTATCTCAACAGTAATCCTAGTTT
Source organism: Hyparrhenia diplandra (assembly GCA_015847255.1). Taxonomy (NCBI): domain Eukaryota; kingdom Viridiplantae; phylum Streptophyta; class Magnoliopsida; order Poales; family Poaceae; genus Hyparrhenia; species Hyparrhenia diplandra. The sequence continues at coordinate 95,524 of JADLZK010007473.1, forward strand.
TTAGGATGGAAGCATGTTCAGTTTCAAAACTCCTTTGATTTCCCTCAGCTTGTTTTTTCTAAACATTACTGTGACCTTAGTTTTAACTAATTTCTAACTCAGCTTGTTTACAGTTGGATACACTAGTTTTAACTAGTTTTTTTTTTTTCTAAACATTCCTTTGATTTCCCTTCAGCTTTTTTTTTTCTAACTCAAAGGAATACTGTCTTTCAATACTTTTACTATTTTTCGTGTGGTTCTCAGGGGACGTGTCGGACACCCTTTCACCCTATATGTGCAAGAGAGTCAAAGCATCAAATGGAGATATGGGGAAATTCAGACACCCTAATGTTAGGCCTTCTATTCCTATGGTTGCCATTAGCGTTATTGATGTCAGTATGACTCACTTCTCTTGTTTCTTTGCTTCCCTTTTGTAGGTTGAGTTGAGAGCATTTTGCTCAAAGCATTCTGCAGTTGGATACACCAGTTTTGTAGAGAACAGTAACCTTGCTTCTGAACAGAATCCTAGAAAATCTGGCCCAGACAATACCACCCTCAATTCTGGAAAAATTCCAATACTAAGGTTTACACGCAAAAACAAGGACAAATTCATCAATTGTGGAACCAGTACCTCTAGTTCTGGTAACCTGATCAGAGTCAAGACAATAGAGCAAGGTGCTTTAGCAAACACAGTTAGAAATGCCAATACTCAACCTATTGGAATCTGGGAAACAGGTACGGGTGATCCCTCTGTTGGTGGGGATTTGAGAAGTTCTGGTGATATTGCTGTAGTGCTTAGAAAGGTAACTGACCCATACAATATTTGGATAGAGAATGAATTTCCTTCCTAACCACTGTGAAGCCAAAACATTAATATCTGCACTGGTTTTGCAGCTAATTGACAGTGGAAAAGTTAGCGTTAGTGATATAGCGTCTGAAGTTGGCATTTCTTGAGGAATCCTTGGAAGCTGCTCTTGTGGTACATCATGCATATACCTTATGTATACTTGCTATGTGTCAACTTCATTCACAAACTATTTTGCTAATTTTTTTTTTATTGCCAGGGTGAAACTACCACTTTTTCCCATGGTTTGACACTGAAAATTATCAAGTGGCTCCAAAATTCTGTGCATATGCATGGTGCTCAAGGAAATGTTTGTAAAGAGAGCTCAGGAGTGGTGCAAGATAACAAATCAGATGGATTGGACACCACAGATACTGTTGATATGAAAAATGCATTGGTCCTTGATGATGACAATGGTGTACTTGTTGATGTGCCGGATTCTGCTGTAACTGAGCCTGCACGAACAAGATCTAAAAGCAACAGTAAGATATTGAAAGAAAATAATGCAACATATGCATCTGGTGTGACTATTTTGCAAAATGGAAAAAGAACATGGTTAAAGAAGGTTCTACTCCTGAGTGCTCTGCTAAAAGAATTTGCAAACGAATCTACTCAGGAGTTTTCCCCAATCAGCAACAAGGATGTTTTAAAGGATGAACATGGAATATTGGTAAGAAATATGATTTTTGACTTTCCGAGCATTATTTGAAGCCTGGTTTCTTGCCTCTTAACTGGTTTTGAGCATGCAGTTTCAATGCATGGTTGATATATTTTCATTATACATTTTTTCCAATTTTTAGTTAGACTTCTCTGATAGAGATCTTCAAGGGGGTAGATTTAATTTTTTTGTTAACCCGTTATGATTTTTTTACTTTAAATTCTATTGGTCAGGTACCTTAATGGATTTTTTTGGTAATATAGAATGGTGGGATTAAGGAAAACTTTGCCTTGTGTAATGAAATCATCACTTGCCTGTGATGGAAGGCCCCTTTCAATCCCACCCCAAAAACACGCCAACCCACCCAACCTTTCCTCTCTTTGAAAGTTGTCTTATTTCTTTCCATGGCAAGTAGTTGGTCTGACTATATAATGAACTTATATCATTAAGCACTGTTCATCACTATCAGCTGTCTCCCAATTTTTTTTTTTGAACTTGTTGCACTCCAATTTCTCTCGCTTAGGTGTGCTGTCTTGTCATTGTTTAACGGTCCTAGTGAGGTAATCTTTTATCATGGATGTAATTTGATTCACATCCTTGTGACAGATACTGAACGGCGCCTCTGGAAACAAAGAATTTGGTTCTTCCACAGACATACCAAATGAGAACCGAGGTAAAATCTTTCGTGAACTTTACTGAATTTTTAAGCACTTGATTTGTAAAAATAATATCTAGTTTCTTTTTGGTTATTTTATATGGAACAACAAATAAAACAGATGAATTTCCACTTTAAAAGAAAACTAACTTAGACCAGAAACCACGATCAACCAATGAAGATTTTATTATTGTCTTGCATGTTAATTTGGAACTACAACTCTTGAAGAGGAATCACAATTCACTAATTGTGACTGGTTTTGAAAAGGTTGTCTAGACAATCTAGGTTTTGACTTTTGTCTGGAAGTGCTATTTTTTTGAATATATTGTCGATATCTCCCCAGAATCCCAGTTTGAATGGTAAGAACGACTGTTCTCAGTTGCTACTGGGAAACAAGTGCTCGGCAAGTGGCAACTCATTGCCCTTCCACCGGTTCAGGAGAAATTATCATACCATTGCTAACAACTGTCATCCACTCGGCCCTTATCATTCAAAACTGCTGTGCACAATAGTCAATAAGTACAAATATTCTATCTGTGCCTAGCAATTTTTTTTTGGCGGCAAAAACTGTGGGGGAGAACCCCACAGTGACCTTACAATATTTCTTTATTATAAGATAGATGCAAGTTCCTCCTTGTACAACGTAGCGTGCCTTATCTGGTGGGCTAATTGACCTTAGGGTTTAGGTGCATGATATTAAAACTTTCGAGTTGAAGTTATGGCATCTTGTTCCTCCTTGGCAAGAAGGAAGAAGAAGGACACTGGTGGTGGAACGACGAGGTACAAAGGGCTATTAAGGAGAAGAAGTGCTTCAAAAGCGCCTCCATCTCGACAAGAGTGTAGCCAACATCGAGGGCTATAGGATAGCGAAGAGGGCTGCAAAGCGAGCTGTGAGTGTAGCAAAGGGTCGCTTTTGATGACCTTTACCAACGGCTAGGCACGAAGGAAGGGGAGAAGGACATTTATAGGATCGCTAGGATACGTGAGAGGAAGACAAGGGACATAAACCAAATCAAATGCATCAAGGATGGGACGGATCGACTAGCTGGCCAAGGACGAGAGGAGATCAAGGACGGATGGCGAGAGTACTTCGATAAGTCTGTTCAATGGGGAGAATGATAGTCCTACCTTTGAGTTGGACGACTCATTTGACGATACTTGTAGACGCTTTGTGAGGAGGATTTGAAGGCGAGAGAGATCGGGGAGGCTTTGAAGAGGATGAAGGGAGGTAAAGCGATGGGCCCCGATGGCATCCCCATTGAGGTGTGGAGATGTCCGGGGAGCGAGAGCGGTAGTATGGTCGACTAAGCTTTTTAACCTCATTTTTCTGGTCGAACAAGATGCCTAAAGAATGGAGACGAAGTATATTAGTACCAATCTTCAAGAATAAGGGAGATGTTCAAAGTTGTACTAACTAGGGGGATTAAGCCGATGAGCCATACGATGAAGCCGTGGGAGAGGGTTATCGAGCACGCCTAACCTCAAGGTCGACAAGTGTGACCCAAAACCAATTTGGGTTCATGCCCGAGGTCGACCATGGAGGCGATTTTCTTAGTACGACTGTTGATTGATGGAGAGATTTAGGGAGCGTAAGAAGGACTTGCACATGGTCTTTATTGACCTCGAAGGCGTATGACAAAGTACCGAGAAACGTCATGTGGTGGGCCTTAGAAAAACACAAAGTCCCAACTAAGTACATTACCCTCATCAAGGATATGTACAAGGATGCGACGACATGTGTTCGAACATGTGATGGCGATACCGGTGACTTTCCAATTAACATAGGACTACATCAAGGGTCAACAACGAGCCCTTATTTATTTACTCGGTGATGGATGAGGTCACAAAGGGATATACGGGGTGATATCCCTTGGTGTATGCTCTTTTCGATGATGTGGTGTTAGTGGATGAGAGTAGAGCGAGGGGTAAATAGGAAGTTGGAGCCGTGGAGGCACACGCTAGAGTCGAAAAGGGTTGATTGAGTAGGACCAAGACCGAGTATATGATGTGCGACTTTAGCCCGACTAGGCACGAGGATGAGGATGTCACCCCGGATGGACAAGTGGTGGCCAAGAAGGATACTTTTCGGTATTTAGGATCTATGCTACGGAAGGATGGCGACATTGATGAAGATGTTAGACATAGAAATCGCGGCGAGGTTGGCTAAAGTGGCGTCAAGCTTCGGCATCCTATGTGACAAGAGGGTACCACGAAGCTAAAAGGGAAGTTCTATAGGGGGCCCGATTCGCCGGCGATCTTTGTATGGTCTTGAATGTTGGCCTACAAAAGGCGACATGTCCAACGGCTAAGTGTGGACCGAGATGCGTATGTTGCGTTGGTTTTGCGGGCATACTAGAAGGGATAGAGTTCGAATGAAGATATTCGGGATAGGGTCGGGTGGCTCCTATCGAGGAGAAATTGATTCAACATCGGTTGAGATGGTTTGGACATGTTCAACGGAGGCCTCCCGAGGCGCCGGTGCGTAGTGGAGTTAGATAATGTAAGCGGGTAGATAATGTAAAGAGAGGTAGGGGTCGACCTAGACTGACTTGGGACGAGGCGGTTAGGCGAGACCTTAAGGAGTGGAATATCTCCAAGGATTTAGCTTTGGACGGGTTTCATCTCTAGAGCGCTTGGAGGCTAGCTATTAACGTGCCTGAACCATGACTTTGTTTTTTTTTTCTATCTACCCTATCTTTATAAGAACGACTGTTCTTGTGCCTTTCAAGTGCTCTGGCAACGTTTTTTTTTGTTCAGGAGAAATTTCATATGGGTTTCATCTCTAGCCTACCCCAACTAGCTTGGGACTAAAGGCTATGTTGTTGTTGTTGTTGTTGTTGTTTATGTAATTAAACTGCACCTTCTTCCTTTTCTTCCTGGGAAAGGATGTAATCCTGGGAAAGGATGTAATGCGGAAATTAAATACTGAACTGAGAATAGGCGAAACTGTAGACATTACATTTGCTGATGGCACTTGTTTTTTAATAAGGAGTTCTTTTTTTGGTTGACCAATCCATTTAACTGTTGATTTTGATCTTCCTTCTTCAGCCGACTCTCTATTTCCCCACTGCTGCATTTTGAATAGTAAGATTACTCTGATATTGTAGGAGTAATGCCAATGTCCCATTGCCCCTGTAGTATTCATGATTTTATTTTTCTTTGTGGCTTGAAGCCCTCAAATGATCAAGTACATAAACAATTTGTGAAATTGAAGCATTACTGAACAAAGCTATCGATATGGACTGGCTTCTATTTGCTAAATGTCCATTGAAGGGAGTTCTGATGTCAACAAGAAGGCCGTCTAAGGGAACTGTGTGAGGGAACCAGGGTTGGGGGTTCAGGATCTCCTTTTATATCCAATACAAGCTGTGCCATGCTGCTGTTGCTTCTGCTTACCAATGTGCTGTTGTGCGGGTGCAAAGCCCATAATAAATGCAGCAATTTCATCTTGCGGTAGATCATTAGGAATTATTCTTCACCTCTTCTATGAACCTGGATCACGCTGATCTAATATTATGGTCTTGTGAAATAGAAGTCATTTCCGCATACTTGATCTGCATCTACGTGGTATTCTCCATTTGTTTTCTTCTGGTTATTTACAGTTACGTGGGTCTTACTATGTTATGGGCAGGTGCATTGCTTGGAAGAAAAATTAATGACTTAGCTGAGGTTGAGCTGGGCCCGTGCTTGGAGAAAGGAGTATCTTCACATGATCATTGTTTTGTTCAGGGTGATAATGGTAGAGATGGGGTAGATTCAATTGAAAATAGCTTCAACGTTCATGATTGTGATTCAAATTGCTCTCATGGACAGCCTTTTTTCAAGTAAGTTGCACATGCACCTGTATACTTGATTGAATTTGTTTTTCTGCTTTTTCGCTATCTGCTTCTTTAGTCCTTGAACCAAATATGCCACTGCTGGAAGCAGTTGTTCACCCCCTCTCTTTCTGTATGCAGCTTTGATGATTCACATTCTTATATTCATCCATTCATTAAGAAAAAGATATCTCATCATTGGGACATTACTTTCAATCAGAATAACGAAGCTCTGAATCACTATAGTAAGTACTTATTAGTTTCTCTAAGCTAATTACTTGTTAGCATGTTTAGGTTTTTGCACCTTAATGTTACAGTATTTTTATATGTCAAGTTTTAACTGCTGTACTTTTTTTTCTTCTGTCCTATATTAGTACAAGAGTCATCATATTCTTTGCATGAGAGAATACCAACTGATTCCTCGGTAGAAGTAGAGGGTACAGAAGATACAAATGCAACAGGTCAAGTTTCGAAAGCAAGGTTTTCAAAAAATTCTTGAGCATTCACCTGATGATGAAGTCGAAGGAGAGATGGTATACTTACAATCTAGGCTGCTTGACAATGCTGTTGTTCTGAAGCACAGATATGGTAAGAGTAATTTTTCTCATGTAGTTCAATATTTGAGTATAAAGAATGCTAAAACCCCTTTGCCTTCTCCATTGCTCTTGTTCCAAGCTTCTCACTTTTAATGCTGTTCATGAAACAACAACAACAACAACAACAACATAGCCTTTAGTCCCAAGCTATTGGGGTAGGCTAGAGATGAAACCCATATGAAACAAGTATAAAAGACCACACACACACAAAGGCATAATGCTCTTCATGAAACCCTCCCACAAATTAAGTGGGTTGATTCTTCAGGAACTTCAACACAGTTCATGAAACTTTCCCATGAACGGAGCTGTTGTTTCATTATTTTTTGAAATCGCTTCTTCTTTCGTGCAGAAAAATTGATAGCAAAGGTTGTCCAAAATCTTTCTCGCGAGCTGGATGCCTTCAGTAAAAGAAAATGGGATCTTATTTTTGTGAATCAGTTCCTTCGTGATGTAAGAGAAGCTAAGAAACGTGGGAGAAAAGAAAAGAGACATAAGGAAGCCCAAGCTGTACTAGCTGCAGCTGCAGCTGCTATTGCATCCTCTTCACGGAACTCAACCATGAGAAAGGATGCAAAGGAGGATGCACCAGAGGTTTGTTTCTGAGTTTTGGTTGGCCAGCTGTGAGATTAGTACATGTAGATGTTAGGAATCTTACCTTTTCTTGCGTGTAGAGTTCTCCAAAACTTGTTGCTGGATCTTCAAGGGGTGGGCAACGGACTTCTTCATTGCCCCGGATTAATGATTCATCGAAGTCATCAGATAGCAAATTTGGAAGTTTTCATATGCCAATTTCCTCGAAAGAAAATGGGTTATACTGTGATGTATGCATGCGAACTGAAACTCTGTTGAGCGAATATTTGTCTGCTCCAGATGCAAGGTGATTTGGATCTGTTTAAGTTCTCATGTCTTATGCTATATTTTATTCTTAACTTGGACTGTTTTAACAGGCTGCTGTGCACATAGATTGCTACAGAAATCTGGAAAATTCTATTGGGCCCTGGAACTGTGAGCTTTGTGAAGATCAAGACATTTCATCAGAAGCTGCAAGCGTTAGTGATAAATCACATTGTAATGGCAAGAAGTTACCCTTTGCACAGTGTGGCATGTGCCATGGCACATCAGGTGCTTTTAGAAAGACCGTAGATGGGAAGTGGGTTCATGCTTTCTGTGCTGAGGTAATTATGAATAATAATATCCTTTTAATGGCTTTCTTGTTTGGTCCCATAATTTTTCAAATATTTTGCAGTGGTTGCTGGACACCAAGTATGTAAGGGGACAAGATAACCCTGTAGAAGGAATGGTATGTTATCTTGTTCGCTATTGTGGCTTTCTTTGAATTTTAGTTTATCGGAAATAATAGATCCTTGGCAATTGTTTTTGCTTTTAATTTGATGACAGTATCTGTCTGTTGTTGTGACATTTCATTTGTACCATCTCATTTTTTGGCTGTTCAATGCTTCTATCAGGAAAGCCTTGTAGAGGGAAAAGACACTTGTTGTGTCTGCCTCCGCAATGTTGGCATGTGCTTAAGGGTACATTATTCTCCATTCCTTCTTATCTAGCCTAGTCTTGGAAATCAACCACTGAGAATCTTGCTAAATTTGTCTCTTCCAATATGCAGTGTAGCAGTGGGGATTGCAACGTTACTTTTCATCCTACTTGCGCTAGAAGTTCTGGTTTATACATGAACACAAAAGGGTTCGGTACTACACCACAGCACAAAGCATATTGTGGCAAACACAGCGTAGAACAGAAAGAGGTGAGGGGGTACTGAGCTATTTTTGAAGTAATAATCACTCAGATCTGTACGATGCTTATTTTGCTATTACTTCTGTCTCTTAACATCCTTCTGGAAATTCTGTACAGGCTGATGCACAGCAATATGGACCTGAGGAGCTCACAAGCATGAAACGAATGAGGGTTAGTATGTCACATTTACCTTATATTGTTTTCCTGTGTTTGGTAGCATATAATGTTTGCACAATTACAGAAATTTAATGCAAATGCTTTCTATAGAATGTTTCAAATGCTCCAAGCGTTTGAAAATCTTCTTCATTTAGCTGTTGTTCTATTTTGTTTAATCACTAAACAATTATAGCCATTCGTGCTCTTCAACTATTTATACAGCTTAACATTTGCTCCAAACAACATCTTGTAATGTATTTTTTTCTTGAAGTATCAGATGCAAGAGCTCATTACTCACTGCCAGTTATGAAGAGATCAGTCTGAAACCAACAAATTATCTTTAGCCACCTTGTGAAAACTCCGTGGTTTGTTTGTATCTCTTGGGTTAGCTATTACAGCACTTCATAGGGCAGATCCCATCAGTCATTATTCATAGAGGAAACAATATTGTAGGAACTATTTTTTTTATGCAACCAACCTCGTGAATTCCTGTACTCATGTGACATGCATTACTACATGTTTGTTTGGATGTTATTAAACACCGAGTGAACCTGCATAAAGTATCGTTTTAGACTATATCCTCCTGACTCCTGCCCATGATTTTCGAGAAGCTTAACTTACGTAAGGCTTGGCATTTGTATGGTTTTCATAGTATTTCATAGGTATATGGTATACCAGATCTTTATCCATAGATGCTTTTTTTTTGTGTACGCTTATACTTGTCAGAATTTGGCTGAACTTTATATTGGGCAAGAAGGGACATTGTAAAAGTTTATATGCATTGACTGGCTTGTTTTTTGCAGAGTGGTTTGTGTCTCCAGAGCGTTGCTTTCTTGCCATCATGACTTAATAGTGTTTCACCATACGTTAGTAGGGGTAGCAAGTGGCAACGGGGTGGGGACGGGTGAAACCACAGCTCTGCCGTAATCCCTGAACTTTCAGCCCTAAAGTGTATAACGGGGCAAAACCTCACCCTGTTCCCATTCCCGACTCCCTGATCCCCATTGGAGCCCCACAGAGCTTCAATTCTTCAAATGAGCAGGAATAGCAGTGCAAGGATTGGGAATGGCGAGAACAGAAAACATGTGTAGCAAGAACATACATAACAAGCAAACTTGAACATCAAACACTTATTTTTTGTCAGCCAATAGAACAACAATCACTTCAACCAACAACACTGCAACTCTGCAATTCACACCATATTGGCGAGAATTGGAACAATAAGCAAGGAAATCTTCAATTCACACTACACTGCATCAAGAATGGAAAGAACAAATAAGCGAATAATAATCATCGGATGGACTTGGCTATCTGGAAAAGATCCTGTGCCTCAGCACGGATGGACCCACAGAACGCGCTTCGTGTCCTGTGGAGTGATGGCTGCTCGGAGTCCCTAGGGGCGGAGACAAGATCGCCAATAGCCCAGCCCCATGGTGTATAGTTGAACAGATGGGGGATGCTGGAGCCGGATGGGATGGACCGCGGCAGGATGTGAAGAAGCGGTGGCTGCCTGGTGTCCTGTTGCTGGGTGCTACCTTTGGGCGTTTACTGTAAGGATTAGAAGATGCTGGGCCATATCCTTCGTGGGCCAGAGTAATATACAGAAACACACATAATTTTGGAGCGCCGCGGTGAGAACATGGCCCTGCCCCGAAATGATTTCAGGTCCCTGCGTCTATGCAGCGCAGGGGAACTGGCCACGTCCCCGGCCCATGCAGGCCTGATCCATGCGGGTATCCTCATCCATGGGGACTTTTTTTTGGCCATCCTTAATTGTTAGGTGGAAAAGATATTGCACACATTATCATCTCAGTATCAAACATATTTATAGTTCTCTCCTGCTATCACAATACTTTACTTTAGTACGTTTCTGTACTGTTCGCATGATTCTTGCATACACATACACTGGACTAACTTGTCGGACATCTGTGTTTCCTGTCATTACTAGGTGTTGTTACTAGTAGAAGTTTTGCTTTACAAAGGATGCCACCTTTTCTTTTATAGTTCTTATAAGTACACATATTATCCTTTTGCAGGTTGAATTGGAAAAACTACGCCTGTTGTGTGAGAGGATAATTAAGAGAGAGAAGGTGAAGGTATGTTTAGTTTGCAATTTTACAACTTATGTCTTGCCTCAAAAGTTGAGCTACATGAAGATATGTCATGCTTGAATTAAAAATACTGGATGGACATAATGTATTATTGTTAGAGTAATAGGAATAGTACCACATTAGTCTACCCATGTGGGGTGTTAGTCCCATGTATCAGCCCATGAGGCCCAATGCAATACAACCAATATTCCACCGATTCTATTCTCGTTCATGGTATCAAGATCCTAACCCTAGCCGCCGCCGCTTCCGCACCACACGCCCCTGGGGAGAGGTCCATCTCCACCGGGGGCAGCATCCCAGGTTTAGGCGCCCGATCCTATTGATCCGGCTGCCACCGTCGAATTATTTTTCCCCACTGATTTGTTTTACTCAACTGTTGCAACCTTCTTCATATGTGGTGCTTTCATATGTCCAATACATGTTGCAAAAACCAGAGGATGGAATAAATATCAACCAATCTTTTACCAATCAGAGGTCCTTAGTCTAATTTGGTGATTTAGTGATAAGGGCATGGGTTGGGACACTTGTTGGCCTTGGACACAGAGAACGGTGCTATCCTCAATTTTTTTTTTTAATTCGCAAGGAGCACTGGCATATCGTGTAAGACTCATAACTGGGCAACTACGCTTGACTGCGCGCTAAAGCGCAGTTGAGACTGCTTGCGAAATCTCAGGATGCACCTACTGCGGCACACACACCACATGCGCCCGATACACACACCCATGCCAACAATCGCCTATGAGGAAAATCCCCGGTGTGACACCAATGCAGCTTCACATGTTTAGTTCATCAACACTTTCTTTTATTATGCATGCAGCTAAGCCCATTAATGGTTCTTTGGTTCCAAATAAGGCAACTGTTTATTAGGTCAGTTTTGTACTTGTACATTACTTAATTTTAAAACTATATACTGTAAATCTTGACAGGTTTCGATAAGGTGGTCGGTTAGTGTGTTTGTTTCCTGTGCTCAGTTGTACATTTCTAGTTGAACTGAGTTTTTTTTTTAAAAAAAAAATGTATTGTGAACATTAACTGGATGTCTCAGTCAACATACTTTTATCTGACTTCATGATCTAACACTGTTGTTTATTATGTCAGAGAGAGACGGTTATGTGTGATCATGACATACTTGCCAAATCAAAGGACACAGTTATTTTCTCCTACCTTTGCGTGTGGAGCAAGCTCAGAATCTGCAACTACTTCAGTTAATAACAGGTCGTACAGTGGAGCAGCGCAAAAGATCTGATGATGTCACAGTAGATAGTACTATTTCTGGGAAGAAGACCATAAGGTTTTCTCTGAATAACAGAGATGCTGATAGAAACACAGCTGACAGTTCAAGGACATTGATATCATTCAAACGCAAGTTGAGTGAGAGGGGACCACGAGCTGGTAAGCAACTTCCGCAGAGGCCAACTATTGCTGCAGAGAAACTAGAAGATGAAGACAAGAAGACAAATGATAAGAAGGTTTGTACCTTTTACTCCTCTGTTTATGTTTCTTTTCCTTTCCCTCGCTGTACTAATATGTGGAGCAGATAACTATGCAACAGAAAGAAATGTTTCAAAAGGAGCTCGTTATGACATCTGATCAAGCTTGTACACATAATCAACGCCTTCCTCCAGGATATGCTTATGTTCCTCGGGACTCTTTATCTAAAGAGAAGCTATGGAGTCGAAACACACAGCCACAAAATCCACAGGAGCCTGGTGGATAGGATCAGTTGAAACCAAGGTGGTTCATTTCTCTCAAGGAAGGCCATAAAAACTTGTGCAAGCTTGTTCTTTGCAACTGAAAACGACTGGTGGCAAGCAGGGTTGGCCAGTGCTATTGCCGCAAGGGTTACAGCCAATCCGTGATCTTTTTTGGATCCAAGTTGCATAATGGTGCAGACTGAGTTATTTGTGTGAATGTATGGTGTGGCACCATAACATGAAGGCTGCCCCCCACCCAGGTAACTCAGAATGATCAGCAGTATGGGTGAATTGACCTACCGGTGCTATACCAAAGAGAGCGTGCCAACTGTATATATGAGTTCTATTAGTGCGCAGATTTTGTAAAATTGCCCTGTACATTCTTTCCTTTGCAAATGCTAGTTTAGTTGTGCAGGAGAAAAGGAATTATAAATCCCTTTTGGTTGGATAAGGAAAGAAATTAGCTTGGTTCTCTATCATGGTTCAGAAGAAAATGCAGTGGTGCTTGCGGACAACATTGTGCAGAAGTGTTTACTTGATACTTGTACTCTGTAAGGATGGTGAAGGTGCCAAAAATAAGGTCATGTCACTGCTTTTCGGCAACTATTTGTTGGTGCTAACTTGGAAGTGGTATCGTACAGGCTGAGACACTGTTTTAGCTAATTGTCGCCGGTGGCTTTCCGAGAGCCCTTTTGTTTTCGGGAAATGTTGGTCTCTTTCCTGGTTAACTGATTTTTAGATATCAAGATAGCAAATGTTGAAATTGGCATGTAAGCACTTGGGTTGAGAAGGTGTGATAGCTGTTTTTTTTTTTTTTTTTCTAATTTATTTATGGGGGTATATTGTATCTGAGATGGGCTTTTTTCGGCTTGCCGTCCAGATTATAACCTTGGTTAGGTAAGTTTAGTAATTTGTTCAGAATGTAGCGTTTCATGTTTTTAATTCTTTTTGCTCAAAAGTCTTGAGAGGTCGTGTTTTAAATTATAAGATTCATAGCTTTTTTGAAACTGCTCCCTCCGTTTTAAATTCTAAGATGTTTTAGCTTTTTAGATTCAGATTTTTTGTTATGCATTTAGATATAGAATATTTTGTCTAGATACATAGTAAAAGAAATGTATTTAGAGAAGCCAAAATGTCTTATAATTTGAATGGATGGAGTATATGCAAATTTTATTTGTAAATTAAGGTCATATTAGCTAAAGTTACCAATTGTGATTTTGGTAAGTTATAATACATGTCGTATCGTGGTATTAAGACATTTCATGGAATATTTCAAGTGAATTTATAGATGGTCTATTTTTTATAAGTAAACTTGGTCAAAAAGTTATTTTTTTGACTTAGGACATAATCCAAGTGATCTATATTAGGAAAGAATTGGGTATTTTCAAGAGAATGTCATACTTCTCAAAAAAAAAAAAAAAAAAAAAAAAAAGAGAGAGAAAATGTCATAGCCCAAGTAAGGAGGCCCAAGGGGGCTTGGCGCACGCGCCTAGGAAGGCCGTTGGCTTTTGCCGCCACCGTCATTATCTTCGCCATCAAGCAATAATTATTTAGAAAATAAAATAGATTTCTTCATATAACTATAAATACAAGAGAGATGTATTTTGCCAAATCTTAATAGAAAATAATTAAAGGGGTAACACCCGAAAGCTTCGGTTTCACTCTAAACCCTAGCCGTTGCCCGCCACGCCGCCGCCACCACCCAGTGGCCGCTGCCGCTCACGCAGACGCCGCTGGCTGCCACGTAAGTCGCGGCGGCATGACCCTACTGCTGTCGATCTACGCCGTCGCCGCCGGAATCTGTCCGGATTGTGACACTTGGTATTCAAGACCGCCGATTCCTCGGCCTTCTCCACCGATCTCAAGATCGATGGCCACTAAGGCGATCTAAGTGAGAGTTTCATTTGAGTTTCATTTGCATTAAATAGGTTGCCACATATACATTTTTGATGACATGACGGTGCATTTAAGAAGAGAGATAAGAAATGAGTGTCATCTAGATGAAACTCTCTTAGCACGATTACCAACCATCTTTGAGTCATGAAATTAAATGTTTTTGAAACTCTAGAATGAAACTTTGCATTGAAAGAGGGTGTTTTCGTGCAAGCTTCATTTGACATGGCGCCTCTTGGAAACAACAAAGTGAAACTCTCCCCGGCCTAACTATCGGAAATTGAAGTTCATGGCGGAAGTCCACGCAAAGATCAACGCCTACGTGAAGGCGATCGAACAACACGCCTCGTCAACCGGGATGAAGACCCCACGGCGCCGCCCGCAGCCGACGACGACGCTCCCAAGTGCCGACAATGTCATCATCTCCACCCATGACGAACTCGTGGCCACACCAACAACAATATCGCAAAGACGCCGCCATGCCGTCCGACGCGACGCGCCACCGACATCACCATCGACGACAACGACGCTCCAACGGGTGCCGCCCACGCCACCCCTCCACGACCATCGGCACAACAAGCAATGAGCATGTCCACCCCAAGGACGCCCGCCGTCGCAGCCCGGATCAGATCCGAGGCCACCACCGACGCCCCGGTTGCTTGCTCGACGAAAAGCCTACCCAACTATGCCAACGCCGTGAGACTCCAACAACGGTGCAAATAAGTTCCTACATTACCAAAGAACGTCATCCCTAACATCGGAAAACTAGGAACGCCAACACCATTAGGAGCACCACAACGATGTCGCTTGACATCACTACGACGTCGCCCGACATCAGGACAGACCGGCACGCACATCAGCCAACCCTCAAGGAAAAGCTGGCACACGCCCTCAACAACGTCTCCCACTGTAGTCGCGCCGACCTCGATGAGAGATGGGATGCGCACAAGAAAAGGACACCTAGCACACAACTCTCGGCCACTAGCCGTGAAGGGTCGAGATGGTGGACTAGAGGGGGGGTTGAATAGTCCTTTCTAAAACTAATTGCGATGGCTAACCGAAACTTATGTGGAATTAAACTTATAGGTCTAGCCAAGACTTTACCCCCTATCTATGACTCTAAATCACCTCACAAAATATCCTACACAAGAAGATTGAGGTGACAAGCCTAGCTTGAGCTCCTAATCAATTACAAGGTCACACATACCTAAGCACTAGTACTTCAAGCAAGGATGAGCTCCTCAACAATTCTAGTAAGCACAAGCACAAAGCCCCTAAGCTCACTAGATGCACAATGGACAAGGCAACACATGCCTAACCCAAAAGCTCAAATTACTTAGCTACACAAACTAAGCAAAGAAGCTAAACAAGCTACACAAGCTAGATAGTTACAACAACACTACTCAAACACAAGCACAATATATATATGAATGTAAGAACAAAGCTTGTGATCAAGAGAATGCAAACCACCATGAAGTGTGGACACAAGATGACACCGGTGATTTTTTACCGAGGTCTCGGGAAGCTTGCCAACTTCCCCCTACTCCTCGTTGTGTCGACTAACACTTCGATGGTTCCACGGTTTGCCAACTTCACCCACTTGATGATTCGCAAGCAAATGGCTAGTGCCAAATCCCATGGTGGGAGCTCGCAAGAATCACTCCCAAGATGAGAATCCTCAAGCCAATCCCTTAGAGGGCACCGCAAGAACCCACACCCAAGTGTGATAGCTCAATAACACGCTCTAGTAGTGTTGCTCTTCGCGATCCCCTCGCGAGGCGAGCAATGCACCTCTCACAAATCCTCCTTTGGAGCAACGCACAAGCTTCCTTGCGTGCTTCAACGAAGTCTCTTGCCACCAAGCCGTCTAGAAGGTGGCAACCTTCAAGAAGAAACAAGCACACCGGCTTGCAACATGATCACCTAGTGCCACGAATGCGATCTCTCAACACGAATGCACTAGAATCACTCCTCACTTTAATTTGGATAAACACTATCAATCATAAATTGTGTGAGAGGGCTCTCTAGCACCACAACACAAGCCACCAAGTCCCAAGTGTGCTCAAGACTCGCCAAGGCCGACCACCACTTCTATTTATAGCCCCAAGCCAAAATAGAGTTGTTACCTTGCACAACACCGAAAAACGCAAGCGCCGGACGTGCGGGCCGCCACCGCCGACGCCTGTGTGCCGTTCAAATGCGTATGGGAACTAGCCGTTGCTAGCGCCGCCCAGCGTGGACGGCGTGGCGCGGCGTCTGGCGCGACGCCCACTCGACATGCTCTCGACTACGTCCGGCGGCGCCGGACGCGCGCCAGCGCCAAGACGCCCCGCTCGGAGTCGTTACCCGGCCGCGGCTCGCCGCCCCTTCCACGCCGCCGGACACCGGGATTCCTCGAGCTCACGCCCTGCACGACTACCCGACGCCGCTCCAACGCCCGACGCCATGTTCAAGCTCCACTTCGTCACCGCGACTTCGCCAACTTCTCCACCTTGCTACCCAACAAGTATACCAACTTGAGCACGAGGGTAAGCAAGGTTTCTCCAACGATTTGCATCCGGCAAGAATAGAAAATATGCATCACATTTTCCTAAAAGCGTACCCAAACCCAACTCAACCCCGCAAGAAACCGCCACCGCTTTGCAAATGTGCCAACACCACCACGTGTACATCACCATGTGTAAGTGTGTTAGCATTTTCACAATCATTTCAAAGGACAGGTTAGCTCTTACCACGCCACTCGATCCTAACACATGAAGGGTCGAGATGGGGACTAGAGGGGGGGTGAATAGTCCCTTTTAAAAACTAATCGCACCGCTAACCCAAACAAATGCGAATTAAACTTATCGGTCTAGCCAAGACTTCACCCCTCTAACTAAGACTCTAAATCACCTCACAAAAGATCCTACACAAGAAGAGTGAGGTGACAAGCCTAGCTTGAGCTCCTAATCAATTCTAATGCAAGGTCACACAAACCTAAGCACTAGTACTTTCAAGCACGGGTGAGCTCCTAATCAATTCTAGTAAGCACAAGCACAAAGCCCCTAAGCTCACTAGATGCACAATGGACAAGGCAACACACGCCTAACCCAAAGGCTCAAATTACCTAGCTACACAAGCTAAGTAAAGTAACTAATCAAGCTACTCAAGCTAGATAGTTACAACTACTCTACTCAAGCACAAGCACAATATATATATGTATGTAATGACAAAGCTTGTGATCAAGAGAATGCAAACCACCGCGAAGTGTGGACACAAGATGACACCGGTGATTTTTTATCGAGGTCTCGGGGAAGCTTGCCAACTTCCCCTACTCCTCGTTGTGTCGACCAACACTTTAGTGGTTCCACGGTTTGGCGAATCACCCGGTGATGATTCTCGCTTAATGGCCGGTGCCAAATTGTAACACCCCCGGTGTTAATTACCCTAAAAATCGGACATGTCATCATAATCTTTGCACAACATCCATGCTTAGTCCACCATGTGTTGCATTGAACTAAAATAAGTTTATTTTATGCTTGTGTGCAATGTCGGCCGAAAAAGACGCGAGAGGAATTAGATTAGGAAAGTGTCCCCCTTGTCAGGAACCCTAATTCTCAACCCCCGGTTTGTTCCCTTTTATTTTATTCAAAATTTATCAAGATTTTGGGTATGGTTATTAAAGTGAAAAGGTAGAGTTTTCAAAATAGAGCAAAGTTGGTATTTTGAGTTTTCAAAGTTTAGTTCAAAATTTTGAAGTAATTATGAATTTTATTTCAAACCATAATTGCCCCTTTTCCATATTTCAAAATTTATGCAAAATTTGAGAAAACTTTAAATAGTTAGTTTGTAGATCTTGTTGAGAGGAACAAAAGTCATGTACAAAGTTTTTCAAGTTGTTACATGATTTTAAAAGTAATTTTGAATTCAAATTTCAAATTTTGAAGCTGTTTTTCAAAAGTCATATTTAGAGGCAGAATTTGAAAATGGTCCAATTGACAAAGTTGTAGATCTTGAAAAATTAAGGGGGTTACTTTTGAAATTTTTGAGTTCAGTTCAAATTTTGGGAGTAATTTGAAAAGTTCAGATTAGGGTTGAATTTGGGGGAAATGAACAAGACCGACCTATCCGTCGCCGCCACCGCCGCCAACGTTTCAAGCGCCGCCCGTCCACCGCGCGCCGCGGCTGACCAGTTGAGCACCTTCGCGACGTCGCTATCCACCTGTCCAGCCCCTCCATGTCTATAAATAGCTTACCATCGCCGCCATCTCCCCTTTTTTCCCATTTCGCCGCCGGATTGTCCTCCCTCCCTCCGCCGGCCGCCGCGTCTTTCTTACCATACCATCTTGCCCAGCAGCTCGCAACCTCCTTGCGCCCCCCGGAACCCAGCCACGCCGCCTCACCGCCGAATCGCCCCTCGCTGCCGCCGTTTCCTCGCCGCCGGCCGGAGCGCCGCCCGCACTCGACCTCGCCGTCGCTACCGATTCCGGTGAGCGCTTCGGCCCAACTAGCTAGCTCTTTGAGTCGCCGACAATCGTAGTCATGAACGGCCCATTGGTTTTTCCACCCGAAGCCCCGACGTGCGGAACGCCGCCGCCGTCACCGCCGCCGCCGCCGCCGCCGACGACCCCTCTCCGCCTCCTCCGCCCCCAACCAAACCCCGTCCCAAAGACCCCCTGAGCCCCCGCCACGCTTTCGTAGTCGGTTTTCCATTTAGATCGCCACGACGCCGGAACACGGCCGCGCCGCCCTGCTGCGCTGTGGGCGCGCATCGCGCCGCCGGTGAGCGCGTGTCGTTGGCACGTGCAACAAGATCTGGGCTTGGCATCAGTAGCAAGCGTGCCGCCCAAGATGAACAAGTGGGCCAAATCTTTTATGGGCCAAAATAAAATCAAAACCGGCCCTGTGGTGAATAGTGTTGGGCCATGAACAGTGGTGGGCTTTGAACAGTGTTGGGCCAAAATGAAACCGGGAGCCTTTTTCCTTTTTGTTTTGTTTTTCCATTTTAAATTCAAATGAATAGTATCTCGATTTTGTAAATTTCATATAAATTCAAATATAGCTTTAAAAATTCTGAAAATTTTTGTGTAGCCTTCCCATGAGTATGTCTATCCATGAAAAATTTGAAACTTGAAATTTGAATACTTTTAGCATGATTTAAAAATACAAATTTTAATGAAAAAATGCATCTTCCTTGATTTTTAATAATTATTTTATTTATCCAAAAATCATGAAAATTATTTTGGTACTGTTTTATGACCTGACCTACTTGTACAAAAATTTTTGAGCTTGTTTTGAGAAAATTAAAATATTTATTATTTCATGCCCCTGTTATTTTATGTGTTAAACAAATTGTTTAGCGCTTTTATAACTTAGGGTTTTGGGGTGAATTTTGGGTTGTTTTGTGAACCCTACACCACACCACTGTCAAATGGTCCTTGAGAACTCCTTAGGCAATGGTGATGATATCTTGTAGAGTAGTTCAACAAGTTGGTTTTGTTGGGTTGCAACTTTATCATGAAGGAAAGTTGAACTCAAACGTTTATCTTTTCATGCATCCTCGCAAGCATCATGTTTTTATACATGGCATCATGTAAAGCATATGTTATTCTTTAGGTGTAGTAAACGAAGGTGATCAAGAGATTGTTAATCAAGCTTCCGAAGAGGGTTTTCTTGTTGATCCGAATTTCGATTATTGTGATCCATCGTCCGAGTCGGGATATTTCGTCAATCAAGGCAAGCCCCGGTTCATTTAAACCTTCCTTGTGTTTTTACAAAATTTTATATCACCTTTGCTTTATGTTCTCGCATTAGGTGATAGGAGTTGAGTGACAACCTAATTGATGCATTACCATTCCTTGTTTATTTCGATATCTACCTTGATAACTTTGTTTTGCTAAAATGCTAGAAAGCTTAGCCTGGCTATATTAGTTAGACTTTTGAGTCCAAATGTGACAAGTCCCTTATGATAGCCCGAAGAGGCTTTTTGATAAGAAAGGATGCTATATGAGAAAACCATACTTTGGGATATGGTGTTGAAATTGAGACCGGTCGGGTAATTTGCATTGAGAAGGAGTCTCGGTGTAGTATTTCCGGCTTGTCGATTAAGGACCGCGGCGTTGTAAGAAATGTGCACCGAGACTATGGAACGCACCGCGCGCCGAGGTCGTTGGACCAATGGCACGTCTGGTCATGGGTGTCATCCCATCACGATCGACCCTAGTTACGGACGCATACTCCGGTAAGCCTAATCTTGGGGGTGTCAAATCGGAAACGTACAACGCCAAGACCGGAGTGGAGAGATGGCGGGAGTACATGTTACCCTCGTGGGTTAAAGTCCCGGATTGAGGCGCACGGTACTCGGGTGGCGTGGGGACGCGGTTCCGCTTTTGAGTATCCAGGAAAGGGTTGATATATGCAAGCTTAAGTGCTACATATGTCGTGGTGGAAAGAACTCCCAATTTGGGTTAATCGATTTAAATCGCCGTGCTTCTCGGATATGGAGACTTGGTTTCCCTCTTACATCGTAGTTTAATTATGGAACGTTGAAGAGATGGAATAAGTGATGGAACTTCTACAAGTGTTTGTTTGTAGTATAAGATCACCTAGAATAGGTGAGAAACTTACTTGAAAATAAAAATGTTGAAAGTAAGGATTCACTACTAGTAAGCTTTTCTCGCAAAAAGAGTCCTTGATTCTTGCTAAAAGCCTTACCTTGATTCCTATTAGACCAAAGATTCCCGAGTCTTCTCCTATTTTCTTTAGTCGGGTAAGTCTTGTTGAGTACTCCCGTACTTTCGGGGTTTGTTGACCCATGTTGCGGGATCGGAAGTCATGTTTGCACCGGAGCGTCTTTGCATGACGGTTCTTCAGAAGAAAGTGACGATGAGTGAGAAATGAGACCGTGGGCGGGGTCTAGTAGTATCTTTGTATAATAAACTCTTTGCTACTCCTACTTTTTATTTTGTAAAAACTTGTTTCAAATAAATGGTTGTAAAAGTATTGTAATATAAATCTTCATTTGTTTTACTCGATTATGTGTGAAAATTGTTGTAATACCGCAATGACCTCGTAACGGATCCCGGTTGGAAAAGTTAATAGTACTTTTTCGAGTTACGGGTGCACATATGCGACTATTAAAGGTCGTTGAACCGATAATTAGTACATGTGGGCCCTGTAATTTGAAGGTTACATTACCGGCATCGAGCGCCGTTACGTGTTACTATAGCATTACTTTACAAAACTTCA
Organism: Hyparrhenia diplandra; assembly: GCA_015847255.1. Classification (NCBI taxonomy): domain Eukaryota; kingdom Viridiplantae; phylum Streptophyta; class Magnoliopsida; order Poales; family Poaceae; genus Hyparrhenia; species Hyparrhenia diplandra. Next base: position 116,901 of record JADLZK010007473.1, read on the forward strand.
AAATGATTTGGGTCAAACTAATTTTATTCTTACTTTGGTCCAAATTGCTTATCTTCTTATCTTATTCTATTGAAAAACTCTCTTATCTAAATCCAAAGGATATAAGTGGAGTAGCATTATATATTGCCCTATTTGTAAAATCTTTTAATGCAAAAGTTTTATTTGATCGTTGCGTAGGTTCGATTCATGCATCATGTTTAAATCACTTGTTAATGTTACCTTCCCCTTTAGTATGGTTTGGGTTATGTTATATCAACCCGTTCTTGCTAAACCTTTAGATTCTCCTATCTGAACCTTGGTATCCGATCTTAACTATTCTACAGGATGGGCCGTATCAAAACGACCCCTAGGAAGAAGACAGGACCGAAGGGTGTTCCGCATCACCAGCTTGCGGCAAGGAATGACCCTGAAGCAAGCACTAGTTATGTCAACACTCATGAAGGAAGCTGTAGCAAGACCAAGGAAGATCTTCAGAAAGAAATCGAGCGCCTGACTAGAGATTTGGATGAAGCTGCTAGAGATAGGCGTCGCGATGGAATTCAGATTGGAAGATTACAAGTTGAGTTGAATCGAAGTGTTCAAAAGCATGGCGAATGCAGTCAGGCACTGATCGAGACGGTCCATGAGAAGACCGCACTTCAACATCAGTGTGACCACCTTATTCAAGACAATCATCAACTGGTGGCTTATGCAATTCAGATGGAAGCTCAGGAAGTTAATTTGAACATGCAAATCCATCACATGAACAATCTTCTCAACCCAGATCACCAACCTCAAGCAGTACAAGAGGATTTGGGTGAAGTAATTCAAGAGGATATGGAAGCGTAAGAAAATCCTCAAGCAAATGAGCCTCATGTGAGCGACAACGAGTCGGAAAACGATCCTTGAAGAGGAATGAGGATTTTTGTAGAATATGTGATATAGCTTGTTTAATAGTAAGCTACTTAGATAAACCCGGGGTGGTTGCAGAATGGAACCTTTGTCTTAGGAATAATGCTTTACGTTGTTTATGTTTGTTTCCTTCTGAAGTTCAATGAAGTTGGTCGAGTGTTATATAGTTTCATTTTAAAAGCAGATGTCGCAAGGCAACATTGCCGCCCTCGTAATAGGATAATCTTCCACACCCTCCACCGTCCCCAACAAACTTGACCGATGCCATAGCGGCTCGGTTCAAGCTACTACCGAGAACTCTCGCTTGATGCGAAGTAGCTCGCCAGAATCGTAACAATCGTCGTGGACGCGAGGGGTCGACGCGACGACGAAGATGACACTTCCTATCCGAATTCACGGGCTCAAAACCTCCGATCTTCAAGAGAGCGGATGAGCCATTAGAGGCAAACGATTGGCTTATCGCTATGGAGGAGAAATTTGAAATAATGACTTGTACGGATTACCAAAACCTTTCTTTGTCGCCCAACAACTTCGAATACCGCCGGAGTTTGGTGGAAAAATTTTAAGGTCGAGCAACCCCGCCGGACAATCGAATTACGGGATGAATTCAAGAATGCTTTCCGCCCATTTCATTCCAAAGAGGGATTCCGCTAAGAAGTTAGATGAGTTCTTAGCCTTAAAACAAGGAGAAGATTCAAAGTTGTTACAAAGATGTGGGCAAGTTTAATCATCCGTCACAATATGCTACGTAACTTGTGAATACGGATGGAAAGAAGAAGGAATGGTTTATTCGAGGCCTTTATCCAAAGCTCCATGCCATGATGAACATCCGTGACACCGATTCCTATCATGATGTGGTAAACATGGCCATATCATGTGAAGAAAAGAATCGCGGTTCGATAGAATACGAAAGCGTAAGGAAAATAAGAACAAGAAAAAATTTCTCCTTCGGATCTTCTCGGTGGCAAATCAAAAGCGCCGTAAAGTGATTTACCATCCCGTGAATCACTTCCGTCCTTCTTATCGACCACCACCACGTTCCAACCTAGACAAGAGCCGTCTGCTCGACCCGCCGCAACTTTTTCCCTATCCACGCCACCGAATGCCCCCGGTATTCGCAATCCTTCCCCTCAAAGTCATACACCCATCCGCTATAACTGCGGAAAGCCCGGACACTACTCCTCGAGAATGCCCGGTCCCCTGAGATATAACCTGTGTATTCAGTCCCTTTCCGAAGTCAGCCACAATCACAGAGCAAGAATAATATTCAGAAAGATCGAAGGGAAAAGGGGAAAAGAGAACCGAAAGTATACTACACCAATGTGGAGGACATTCCTACGGGGAACCAATTATGATGGGTATGTTCCCGTCGCGAGACACCCCAAGATAATATTATTTGATTACGGTGCATCGTGATACATTTGTCAAGAAACATTTGTGGAGAAAAATGCGATAGCCGTTGGGGAAATGAAGGATGAGTTTATTATACACTCACGGGGGGACGATGAGTACTAAAGAGGTGGTATATCGATCCCCATAACCTTAGGTGGATATGATTTCCCCCACCAATATGATAGTTCTAAGGGATCAAGATTAGACGTGATCCTTGGTATGAACCGGTCGTACCAATACGGTACCATTATAGATACCATCAATAGAACTGTCAAAGTAAAGTTACCCGAGAGAAATTTCGAGCTCCTTATTCAACTTCCAATTGTAAAGAGGACGGTTGAAAAGTTTGTGCCACTTGTGTGAAGGAAATCAAAGACATCCCAAAGAGTATGTGAGTTTCAGGATGTATTTCCGGATGATTTGCCCGGACTACCACGGAGAGAGATGTTCAATTCAAGATAGAATTGAAACCGAGAACCGCTCCCATCTCTCGAAGAGCTTATAGAATGGCACCCAAGGAATTAGCCGAAATGAAAACCCCGTTACAAGAGTTAAGAGATAAAGGCTTTATCGGGCCAAGTTCCTCACCTTGGGGATGTCCAGGCTATTTTTGTGAAGAAGAAGGATCGACTTTGAGAATGTGTATAGATTATCGTCCACTTAATGAGGTGACGATTAAAAAAACAAGTACCCTCCGCCCGGATTGATTTACTTTTTTGATCGTTAGCCTGAGCCAAAGTCTTTTCCAAGATTGATTTGAGATGGGGTATCATCAAATTAGGATTAGACGAAGATATTCGAAGACCGCCTTCACCACCCGATACGGTCTTTATGAATATTTGGTTATGTCATTTGGTTTAACCAATGCCCCGGCCATTTCATGTATTTGATGAATACAAATGTTTATGTCGAATCGGATAAGTTCGTGGTGGTGTTTATTGATGATATTCTTGTTTATTCCAAGAATGAAGAAGAGCATGCAGCATCTCGTAATAGTTTTAAAACGATTGAGGGATCATCACCTTTATGCTAAATTTAGCAAGTGTGCCTTTTGGCCGAAAAGAAGTACGATTTCGGGTCATGTGCTATCATCCGAAGGAGTTGCCGTTGACCCGAGTAAAGTGAAAGATATCCTCAATTGGAAACCACCAACAACTGCTCATGAGGTTCGTAGTTTCCTTGGAATGGCGGGATATTACCGTCGATTCATTTCTCGATTTTTCAAGAGTGGCAAAGCCTATCACGGAAGCTGTTAAAGAATCGGACCAAGTTTGTATGGTCACCGAGTGTGAGCAAGCTTTTCGAACTTTGAAGAAAGCCCTAACTCTTCGCCCCAATCTTAGCCCAACCGGATATTGAGAAACCATTTGACGTCTATTGTGACGCATCTAGTATTGGTATTGGTTGTGTGTTAATGCAAGAAGGTAAAGTTATTGCCTATGCATCACGCCAACTAAAACGCCATGAAGAGCATTATCCAACCCATGATTTGGAGTTAGCCGCAAAGGGTTCATGCTCTAAAAATCTGGCGCCATTATCCATTTGGGTAATACTTGTCATGTATATACGCACCATAAAAGTCAAAATATATCTTTACCCAATCGACTTGAATATCGTCAAAGAAGATGGCTAGAATTAATCAAGGACTACGACATAGAAGTGCATTACCATCCCGGAAAGGCAAATGTTGTTGCCGATGCACTCGGTCGGAATCCTCGGTGTAATTGTCTTATAGCCAATATAAGGGATAAAACCCTATGTCAAGAATTAGAGAAATCGAATATAGGAATTGTTGAGCATGGTATAGTAACCAACGCCACCGCAGAATCAACTATCAAGAATCAAATTATTGATGCTCTAAGATTAGTAAGGGCATAGCACACATTAAAGAAAAGTTAGAAGTGGAAAATCCACTTGCTTCGTAATTGACGAGTCGATGTGCTATGGTTTAAAGATCGGTTGGTGGTACCAAAGAATCTGAGTTACGTCAACAAATCCCGGATGAGGCTCATTTGACCGTGATATTCTATTCATCCCGGAAGTACCAAGATGTATCGGGATTTAAAAGCGTAGGTTTTGGTGGACAAAAATGAAGATTGAGATTGCCCGATACGTAGGCGAGTGTGATACTTGTCACGAGTAAAAGTCAGACACATGAAAGCCGCAGGGGCAATCGCATCCTTTGCCTATTCCTTCTTGGAAGTGGGAAGAAATCGTATGGATTTTATTGTTGATTACCCCGAACATCAAAAGGGTTTAATTTATCCGGGTTATAGTTGATCGACTTACCAAGATAGCCCATTTTCTACCAAGTGCATGATAAGTATGACGCAATAGGTTATGCCAAGTTATATGTCCAACGGATTTTCAATTTGCATGGGACCCCAAAGCACATTGTAACAGATAGAGGTGCTTTGTTTATGTCTAAGTTTTTGGAAACAGATGCGTAAGTCACTTGGAACTAAATTAAATCATAGTTCAGGTTATCATCCCCAAACGGCGGATGCATTTAAAGAGTGAATCAAATTTTAGAGGATATGTTGAGAGCGTATGTTCTCAATTATTCGTAAAAGTGGGATGAATGTTTACCATTTGCGTAGTTTGCCTATAATAACAGTTTATCAAGAAAGTATTCAAATGGCACCGTTTGAAGCTCTGTATGGTCGCAGATGTAGAACCCCATTGCATTGGTCAGAACCTGGAGAAAGATGGTTCTACGGCGTAGACCTGGTAAAGGAAGCCGAAGAAAAAGTAAGATTTGTGCAAGCCAAATTAAAAGAGGCACAATCTCGACAGAAGAGTTACGCCGACAAAAGGCGTAGATGTTTGGAGTTTGAAATAGGAGATTATGTATATTTAAAAGTATCACCCATGAAAGGGGTGAATCGTTTTGGAGTTAAAGGTAAACTGGCACCTCGATACATTGGTCCGTTTCAAGTTTTGGAAAAACAGGGACCAGTTGCCTATCGACTTAGGTTGCCAGAAAGATTATCAGCAGTACATGATGTTTTTCATGTATCTCAATTGAAGAAATGCTTACGAAAGTACCGTGATCGAAAGTGGTTGATTTTGAAGAAGTTAACTTAGAACCAGATCGACCTACTCGGAATATCCTATTCGGATCTTAGACTAGAAAGCTCGAGTCACCCGAAGCAAAACTATCGATGGTACAAGATCCAATGGAATCAACACTCAGAAGACGAAGCTACTTGGGAATCGAGGACTTCCCGACGAAAAACTTTCCCAAGTTTCCACTTTCTTAATTCTTGTAAATGTAAGACCCCCTCCTTGTGTTATGCAATAGTTAGAGATATGTTTGCTCGACACATTTCCTTTGCCGTTATTAAACCCTAGGACTTTAAAAATCGGGGACGAGATTTCTTTTAAGGAAGGAACGTAACACCCCGGTGTTAATTACCCTAAAAATCGGACATGTCATCATAATCTTTGCACAACATCCATGCTTAGTCCACCATGTGTTGCATTGAACTAAAATAAGTTTATTTTATGCTTGTGTGCAATGTCGGTCGAAAAAGACGCGAGAGGAATTAGATTAGGAAAGTGTCCCCCTTGTCGGGAACCCTAATTCTCAACCCCGGTTTGTTCCCTTTTATTTTATTCAAAATTTATCAAGATTTTGGGTATGGTTATTAAAGTGAAAAGGTAGAGTTTTCAAAATAGAGCAAAGTTGGTATTTTGAGTTTTCAAAGTTTAGTTCAAAATTTTGAAGTAATTATGAATTTTATTTCAAACCATAATTGCCCCTTTTCCATATTTCAAAATTTATGCAAAATTTGAGAAAACTTTAAATAGTTAGTTTGTAGATCTTGTTGAGAGGAACAAAAGTCATGTACAAAGTTTTTCAAGTTGTTACATGATTTTAAAAGTAATTTTGAATTCAAATTTCAAATTTTGAAGCTGTTTTTCAAAAGTCATATTTAGAGGCAGAATTTGAAAATGGTCCAATTGACAAAGTTGTAGATCTTGAAAAATTAAGGGGGGTTACTTTTGGAAATTTTTGAGTTCAGTTCAAATTTTGGGAGTAATTTGAAAAGTTCAGATTAGGGTTGAATTTGGGGGGGGAAATGAACAAGACGACCTATCCGTCGCCGCCACCGCCGGGCATAACGTTCAAGCCGCCGTCCACCACCGCCGCGCGGGCTGACCAGTTGAGCACCTTCGCGGCGTCGCTATCCACCCGTCCGGCCCCCTCCATGTCTATAAATAGCTTACCATCGCCGCCATCTCCTCTTTTTTTTTCGCCACTGGTTTCGTCCTCCTCCGCCGCCGCGACGCCGCCGCGTCGTCTTTCTTACCATACCATCTTGCCCAGCAGCTCCGCAACCTCCTTGCGCCCTCCGAACCCAGCCACAGGCCGCCACCGCCGAATCGTCCCCCGCGCCGTTTTCCCCGCCGCCGGCCGGGCCGGGCCGCACTCGACCTCCGCCGCCGCGATTCCGTGAGCGCTGGGCCCAACTAGCTAGCTCTTTGAGTCGCCGACACCGTAGTCATGAACGGCCCATTGGTTTTTCCACCGAAGCCCCGACGCGTCGACCGCCGCCGTCACCGCCGGCGGCTACGCCGCCGGGACGACCCTCTCCGGCCGCTCCGCCCCAACCAAACCCCGCCCCAAGAGACCTGAGCCCCGCGCCACGCTTTCGTAGTCGGTTTTCCATTTAGATCGCCGACGCCGGAACACGGTCGCCGCGGCCAAGGCTGTGGGCGCGCGACCGCTCGCTGGTGAGCGCTGCCGTTGGCACGTGTACACGACTGGCTTGGTATCAGAGCAAAGCGTGCCTACCATGGAATGAACAAGAGGGCCAAATCTTTTATGGGCCAAAATAAAATCAAAACCGCCTGGGGTGAATAGTGTTGGGCCATGAACAGTGGTGGGCTTTGAACAGTGTTGGGCCAAAATGAAACCGGGAGCCTTTTTCCTTTTTGTTTTGTTTTTCCATTTTAAATTCAAATGAATAGTATCTGATTTTGTAAATTTCATATAAATTCAAATATAGCTTTAAAAATTCTGAAAATTTTTGTGTAGCCTTCCCATGAGTATGTCTATCCATGAAAAATTTGAAACTTGAAATTTGAATACTTTTGGCATGATTTAAAAATACAAATTTTAATTAAAAATGCATCTTCCTTGATTTTTAATAATTATTTTATTTATCCAAAAATCATGAAAATTATTTTGGTACTGTTTTATGACCTGACCTACTTGTACAAAAATTTTTGAGCTTGTTTTGAGAAAATTAAAATATTTATTATTTCATGCCCTCGTTATTTTATGTGTTAAACAAATTGTTTAGCTTTATAACTTAGGGTTTTGGGGTGAATTTTTGGGTTGTTTTGTGAACCCTACACCACACCACTGTCAAATGGTCCTTGAGAACTCCTTAGGCAATGGTGATGATATCTCGTGAGAGTAGTTCAACAAGTTGGTTTTGTTGGGTTGCAACTTTATCATGAAGGAAAGTTGAACTCAAACGTTTATCTTTTCATGCATCCTCATCATCATGTTTTTATACATGGCATCATGTAAAGCATATGTTATTCTTTCGTGTAGTAAACAAAGGTGATCAAGAGATTGTTAATCAAGCTTCCGAAGAGGGTTTTCTTGTTGATCCGATTCGATTATTGTGATCCATCGCCCCGAAGTCGGGATATTTCATCAATCAAGGCAAGCCCCTGTTCATTTAAACCTTCCTTGTGTTTTTACAAAATTTTATATCACCTTTGCTTTATGTTCTCGTGATTAGGTGATAGGAGTTGAGTGATAACCTAATTGATGCATTACCATTCCTTGTTTATTTCGATATCTACCTTGATAACCTGTTTTTGCTAAAATGCTAGAAAGCTTAGCCCGGCTATATTAGTTAGACTTTTGAGTCCAAATGTGACAAGTCCCTTATGATAGCCCGAAGAGGCTTTTGATAAGAAAGGATGCTATATGAGAAAACCATCTTTGGGATATGGTGTTGAAATTGAGACCGGTCGGGTAATTTGCATTGAGAAGGGAGTCTCGGTGTAGTATTTCCGCTTGTCGATTAAGGACCGCGGCGTTGTAAGAAATGTGCACCGAGACTATGGAACGCACCGCTACCGAGGTCGTTGGACCAATGGCACGTCTGTCATGGGTGTCATCCCATCACGTCGACCCTAGTTTCGACGATACTCCGGTAAGTAAGCCTAATCTTGGGGGTGTCAAATCGAAACGCACAACCGCCAAGACCGGGAGTGGAGAGATGGCGGGAGTACATGTTACCCTCGTGGGTTAAAGTCCCGGATTGGAGGCGCACGGTACTCGGGTGGCGTGGGGACGCGGTTCCGCTTTGAGTATCCAGAAAGGGTTGATATATGCAAGCTTAAGTGCTACATATGTCGTGGTGGAAAGAACTCCCCAATTTGGGTTAATCGATTCAAATCGCCGTGCTTTCGGATATGGAGACTTGGTTTCCCTCTTACATCGTAGTTTAATTATGGAATGTTGAAGAGATGGAATAAGTGATGGAACTTCTACAAGTGTTTGTGTAGTATAAGATCACCTAGAATAGGTGAGAAACTTACTTGAAAATAAAATGTTGAAAGTAAGGATTCACTACTAGTAAGCTTTTTTCGCAAAAAGAGTCCTTGATTCTTGCTAAAAGCCTTACCTTGATTCCTATTAGACCAGCATTCCCGAAGTCTTCTCCTATTTTCTTTAGTCGGGTAAGTCTTGTTGAGTACTCCCGCATCGTGGTTTGTTGACCCATGTTGCAGGATCTCGAAGTCATGTTACTTGCGGAGGAACGTGCCGCATGACGGTTCTTCAGAAGAAAGTGACGATGAGTGAGAAATGAGACCCGTGGGGCGGTGGTCTAGTAGTATCTTTGTATAATAAACTCTTTGCTACTCCTACTTTTTATTTTGTAAAAACTTGTTTCAAATAAATGGTTGTAAAAGTATTGTAATATAAATCTTATTTTTTTTACTCGATTATGTGTGAAAATTGTTGTAATATCGCAATGACCTCGTAACGGATCCCGGTTGGAAAAGTTAATAGTACTTTTAAAAGTTACGGGTGCACATATGCGACTATTAAAGGTCGTTGAACCGATAATTAGTACATGTGGGCCCCGTAATTTTGAAGGTTACATTACACAAATCCCACAATTTGGGAGCTCGATCGAGACACTCACAAAGTGTGAGTTCTCTAGCCAATCCCTCGAGGGTACCGTGTGAACCCACACACAAGTGTGGTAGCTCAATGACACGCTCCACTAGAGTTGCTCTTCACGATCCCCCGCAAGGTGAGCACCAACCTCTCACAATCTCTTCTTCCCGGAGCACCGCACAAGCTTCCCTTGCGTGCTTCACGAAGCCTCTTGCCACCAAGCCGCCTAGGAGGTGGCAACCTCCAAGAGAAACAAGCACACCGGCTTGCAACACGAACACCTAGTGCCACACGATGCAATCTCTCAAAGCAACGCACTAGAACTCGATCCCTCACTCAATCGGATGAACAATATCAAGCATATATGAGTGGGAGGGCTCTCAAGCACTCTCAAGCATGGACACAAAGTCCCTAAGGTGCTAAGCACCGCCCAAGGCCTACCACACCCTCTATTTATAGCCCCCAAGCCAAAACTAGCCGTTGGGGACGAAACACATTTAAGGCTGGCCGACCGGACGCTGGGCCGACCGGACGCACCGGCCGGGTCCGTCCAGCGTCCGGCCGCTAAGGTCCCCGGTCACAAACGACAAGCAACCCGCCCACGCCAACTGCTTGGCGTCCCGGCATGCCGGTCGGCACGGATCGGAGCGCGTCGATCGCAGCGTCCGGTCCCTGCGTCCGTCAAAACCCGGCCGTAGCGGGGCTCTCGCCAGAGCCGATCGACCGAAGGCCCCGGTCGGTCGGCGTCCGGCCGCAGACCGAAGGCCCGGCCGGAAGGTCCGGCCGACGATTTCCAAATAAAACTCCACCGAAACACCGACGCCTCTCTTCGACATGCTACCCATCAAGTATACCAAACTTGAGCACGAGGAATAGCATGTTTTCACCACCACGATGCATCCGGCCAATAGAAAATATGCATCTCATTTTCTCGAAAGCGCCTAATAATCCCGCCGAGCTTGCTCTCGGCGGGAGGATGAGCGGTTCCCAAACCCAACTCAACCCCGCAATCACCGCCGCCTTTGCAAATGTGCCAACACCACCAAGTGTACATCACCATGTGCAAGTGTGTTAGCATTTTCACAATCATTTCAAAGGCGGGTTAGCTCTTTGTCACGCCACTCGATCCTAACACATCGCAAAGTTAGATCGCTCAAGTGGCACTAGATGACCGATATGCAAACCAGTTTGCCCCTCTTAATAGTAATGCCATCTATCCTAAACCCGGTCATAAACTTCTAAGCTCCAATGACCGCGAAATGAAATGCCCTATAGGTTATACCTTTGCCTTGCGCATTTCCATTCCGCTCCATCTCCAAGTGCCGATGCAACGCATGCACCAACACGATCAAGAATGATATGATCCACTCCACATCATCACATGACCTTCTTGGTCCATCGATCTCGACCTCACTTGCTCTTCACCGCTATTGCGGCGGTCCATCGGGCGCCAAGTCCGATGACTTGCCCTTCACACTTGCAACCGGTCCATCAAGCCAAGCCTTTGTCTTGATCTTCACCACCTCGGTCACATGACTCCATGTCATGTTTCATATGCAATAAGCTCCTTCATTGCATCATCACATGTGTGAACTAATCTCCTGTGTATTATCTCAATCACACATATTAGTTCACCTAATGTTGACACTCAATTACCAAAAACCACAAGGGACCTTTCAACACATCGCAAAGTTAGATCGCACAAGTGGCACTAGATGACCGATATGCAAACAAGTGTGCCCCTTTTGATAGTACGACCATCTATCGTAAACCCGGTCATAAACTTCTCTAAGCTATTCGTGGACCGCGAAATGAAATGCCCTATAGGTTATACCTTTGCCTTGCGCATTTTCATTCCGCTCCATCTCCAAGTGTCGATGCAACACATGCACCAACACGATCAAAGGTGATACGATCCATTTCATATCATCACATGACCCTCTTGGTCCATCGATCTTGACCTCACTTTCTCTTCATTGTTGCATCGGTCCGTCGGTGCCAAGTCTTGTCCAAGCTTCACCGTCATGTGGTCCATCACTTCACTGCCTCGACTTTCCCTTCACACTTGCAACCGGTCCATCAAGCCAAGCCTCATCTTGATCTTCACCACCTTGGTCACATGACTCCATGTCATGTCTCATATGCAATAAAACTTCTTCATTGCGTCATCACATGTGAACTAATCTCCCGTGTATTATCTCAATCACACATTATTAGTTCACCTAATGTTGTCACTTAATTACCAAAAACCACAAAGGACCTTTCACCAGCATTCGGAACAACACACAAAAAGGTAACCAGACCAACTTCCACTACTACAGATTTGTACATCACTGCCGCCCCTATCACTACCGAATTTGAATGAACCGTCAGTGTTTGCCTATTTCTGGCTTCAAGATCTAAAAATAGCCTAGAGTCACACACAACCGACATTGAAAGACCACATCACTGCCGGTTGTTATAAAATGCCAGGTAGTGATGTCTATCACTATCGGTTGAATTAGCCGACCCGCTAGTGATGCAAGGTCACGGACCCGAAATATTCATTCATCCCGCTTCACTCCTTCCTCGCGTCCGTGACAACCTCGTGACTTCCCCTCTCTCTCTACCCCGATATTTTCTCTCGCTCCCCGGGCCGCAACTCGCCGGGACCTCCTCCCCAAATCTCGCCCCCAAATCTCCATCCAGGTCGACAGCAGCGGCAGCAGTAGAAGATGTAGTGGCGGTTTGCATGAGATTGGTGGAGCTCGTCCTCACCTTGTGGTTCTTTTTTTCCTTCTATTTTTAGTGCATGCTTGTGGTTCTTTCAGCTCTTGGTGCAGCGAGAAGATGCAAATGGCGGTTGTAAGGTCCTAGATGGCTAGAGGGGGTGAATAGCCTATAAAGATTTTCTACAAGCTCAACTAAACAAACCAATTAGTATAAAACACGGCGTAAAGCGGTTTGCACTAGCTCTAATAGTCTTGCAAGCCTCTAGTGACAATTCTAAATATCAACTATGATCTCTATGTCACACAAGAGCTATATCACTACTCTAACTAGTGAACAAGCCTAATATGATCCTTAGGCTAGCAAGAACAACTACACAAAGCAAGTGCTAGCTCTCTACTCAAGGTAAACTTGAAAAGTAAATGCAAGAGTAAGAGCGATATACCAACTCGTAGAGGATGTCAACCAATCACCGGGAACAATATGAACTATCAATCACACGAAGGTGATGATCCACAAGTCGAGGCAATGAACAAGCCGATTTGTTCACGGGAGTTCACTTGTACATCGACAAGCTAGTCTCCGGTTGTGCCGCCGAGCCAACACAAGGATGGTGTTTGAGCTAGGCGGTGCCCTTGCTAGCCTCAACACACCACTCAACAAGTGTGGTACCCAAAGCACGAGCAATGTATTCCTTGCACTTTGTCTTCCCGACGAGGAGTGCGTAATCCTCTCACAAATCAACCGAGGTGGCCAAGAAACAATCACCTCTTCTTGCCAACGCCTCCACCACTTCACCAAGCCGGGCTAGGAGCGGTGCCTCCAAGAGAAACGGAAATCCACCGTCTCACAACGATCCCCAAGTGCCTCTAGATGCAAGAACTCAATGCAATGCACTTGGATCAACTCTTCTCTCAAGAATGAAGCTCAAATCAAGAATGAGAGAGGAGGGAGGCTTGCTTGCTTGCTCAAAGATGTTAGGAGTGATTCAAAATGACCAAGAGAGGGAGCAAGGGTAGCCAAGGTGGTATATATAGGCCACACCACGAAATGTGGTGGAAAGGGTGGAGAACACACTTTTCGCGGGCCCGACCGACGCCGGGACCGGACTCACCGGTGAGTCCTGGCCCAGGTCCGGCCACAACCGACAAGGCCAAACCAACCCGCACGACCCCCGCCGGCGTCCGGTCACAAGATCCGATCGATGCCGGTCAGCACCGGATGCTTCCGGCCGGTAAGGTCCGGCCACCCGCCGACGCCCGAGCCGAAAACATGCTCTCGCCGGACGCACCCACCGGAGCGTCCGGCCAAATCGCGGCGTCCGGCCGCTTCCGGCCGGTGCGTCCGGTCAACACCGAGCTGCGAATTTGTGTCGTTTTCGTCGCCTTTTGCTTCGACATGCTATCCACCAAGTGTACCAACTTGAGAACAAGGACTAGCATGTTTTTACCACCACGATGCCTCCGCGCAATAGAAAATAGACGTTTCATTTTCTCAAAAGCACCCGAATCCCGCCCGCAAGCTCGGCGGGGAGGGTGAGCGGTACCCAAACCCATCTCAACCCCCGCAACTATCACCGCTTCGCAAATGTGCCAACACCACCACGTGTACATCACCATGTGCTCGTGTGTTAGCATTTTCACAAACAATTTCGAAGGTCGGGTTAGCTCTCTAGGTTAGAATGCATGCAAATGGTTTTGAACCTAGAGGCACATGAGGACCGATATGTACGATAGTTTTCCCCTCTTTATAGTACGGCTTATCGATCCTATAATCACCCACACTCTATAGTGTCTTGGGTGTGAAATCAAAAGCCCTATGGTTATACCTTTGCCTTGGGACCTTTGATCTCTAAAAACTCCACCGAAGTTGCATGCTCGATCATCTTTTGGATCACCTCGATCCATCCTCCATGATCACCATGCACCAACTCCCGGCACGACCAATCTCCAATCTAATCAAACACTTAGCTTCGAGAGATTAGTCCTTAGGTGTCACTAATTAGCCAAAACCAAACTAGAGATCTTCAAATGTTCGCATGAGGAATATTTTCTCCGGATCTTGTTTGCTCTCTCTCATTTTTTTTCTTGGTGCACGAATCTTGTTTCTAATGCGAGCAGATTCTTCCCGTTTCTAATGCGAGCAGATTCTTGTTTCTCGCTTTTTCCCAAGCGGGTACATCCAAGTAGATCAGTGCGAGCTTTGCCCCTCTCGTTTTTTGATTGAGGTGCTACAAGTGGAGGTGTGTGTGCCGGTGGTGCTTATGAGGTTGGTGAAGCTCGTCTTTTTTCCTTCTATTTTTAGTGCGTGCTTATGGTTCTTTCAACTCTTCAATTTCCTTCTATTTTTAGTGTGTGCTTGTGGTTCTTTTTCCCTAAGAAATAACTAATCTTGACCATGGTGTGTGCATGTGGTTCTGCGTGGGCAAGATCCACCGCAGCTCGTCGAAGATCCTCCGCAGCTCGTCGCGAAGATCCGCCGCAGCTCAAGCTCGTTCTCACCTTCCTCTTTGTCTCGTTGAATCGGTTAATTCATGATGTGTTGAATCTCTTCTTTGTCTCGTGATGTATGAATTTTTTTTCTGAATGATTTGTGAAGTGTTGAACCCTTCCATGTGATCTATGAATCTTCCATGTAATCAATGAATCGATTCGATTTGTGATTGTTGAATCTCTCCTTTTCGTTTATTGGAGTGGCAAGGAGCGAGCGAGTATGACAGAGCATGGTAGGGGCATGGGGCTAGCAGAGCATGGCAGGTGCATGTGGCGCCCGCATGCTCATTATTTTTTTGTTTTTTAGAAGCACAACACTGCCGGGTGAAAACGAACGGTAGTGATAAAATAGCACATCACTACCGCTATGGTTCGCCGGTTCAGTTTTTCGCTCGCTGAAGGGGGTTGGAGCCCGCAGTGATGTACAATTCTGTAGTAGTGTTCATTACCTCCATCTTGGATCGACACCCAAAGCAAGTGGTGGAACAACCACGTGTCGACGCCCAGCGAACGCTGGGACGTACGTAAGCAACAATGCCCGCCGCGAACGGAACAACAAAACAACAAAGACAACATCGGCGCCATGACTGTCAACCTGTTAGCACCACAACCCTCCATGACCGAGGAGATCAACAACCGTGCACATTCAATTACAGAACCTTTACCTACCATGGTCGATTCCCCTCCAGTTGTAGCCCCCATCAGAACAAGGCAAAACTGACACCTCGAACACATGAGGATACAACCGACCAAGCAACGTGGATTGCTCAAACGAAATCTCTCCTCAACCTGCAACATGCACCTCCACACATACGGTATGTATCCTCCAAGAGCACAGAAGGCACACAACTACAGAATATACGAATCAACAAGGGTGCGTCATTGGAGAATTGGGAGAGCAACATGCGAGGCCAGCTCGGAAATGTCAACCCAACACTTCGACCTCTCATGGGAAATCCAACGCCGGCGATGACCAACTCGCCCTTGGTGCAGCAGGCGCCCCTCAGTCGACAGCAAATGCATGGATCACTTTTTTTTTTTTTTTCTGCAAACTTAAGTCTATTGGTATACTTGGCAGTTGCGTGGATTCCAAATGTACATCAGCCCGTAACAGTCAAGTTTTAACACCGTCCAAGTACGACGATACGATCGAGTGGCATCCGCCCCCGCCCGGCCGCCATGGTAGTAGGTACGTGAAAGACGATACGATTAAGTGGCATCCACGCACCATTGTCGTAGTAGGAGTAGGGCCTTGTTTAGATGGGAAATTTTTAGCACCGAATGTCACATCGCATTAATCGTAGAAGACGTTTCGTTTGTTAGTGGTAAATATCATCCTACCATGGAGTAAACTAGACTAAAAAAAGAATCGCCATGAATGTATATCTAAACTGTGTAATTAGTTATTTTTTTTATCTATATTTAATACTCTAAACATATGCCTTTTGGTGTATTTAATGTGATGTGATGAAGAGAAAGTTAAAAAAATTAGAAATTTCTGCCAACTAAAGGTGGCCTAGGTAACAGGAACGACCGAGGGAAACAACGAGGAGCAAAACCGTACGCCATCACGAGCCGGTTTCGTTTCCTGAACGTACGGATCACTTCCGTTTTCTGAGTGGAGTCGAAAGTACCAAAGCTTGAATGTTGCTGGATCGTGTGTAGTCCAGCCACGTACCCTGCCTGGTCGCTGGCATGACAGAAATATCAACGGAACCTTCGGAGCATAAATCAAGCGGCGACAGTGCGACGCGATTCCAATCCAATCCTGTCGTCGTGCGGCCGAAAGGCACCGCTACAGCGCGTGGAGAAAGAAAAACGAAGCAGGTACACCGGCTGTGTACGGCGACGCAGCCAAGCCAGGCACCGCCTTTCAAGCGCAAAAGCGCGCAGGGCCTGTTTGGATGGAGGCCCGGAGTACTTGGTAAAAAGTGTTGCCGGTAGTTGTCAAAAAAATCGATGGAATTTCTTTTGGCTAGGCAAGTTAGGTGATGATGCGTTTGGTTGGAAGGTCAAATGCGGAGAAGCTAATAAAAGATATAATACCATTTTAAAACATACATGGTTACTATTATTACATGTAAACAATGATAAATAAAATTATCCACATATTTTATCAATTAATAATATATTTAAAATTACAAATAAAATTAATAGATTTCCTACCTATTTGCAAAATGTCGGGAGGAAAGACGACGAGGAATTACGATAAGTGTGTACATGGTGCTAGTGCACGTTTATTGGTACTAGTAGACCATTTGAAAAAGGACGAATCTGTTTCTAAAAAAAAAGAACGTAATTTGGACTCGTGACTAGTGCGGGTTTATTGATGTACGTTTTTTATCCGATGGAATTTCGTGTACGCAGAGGCAACAAGTGATGAGAACGGGTGATTAGTCCAGCAACCCAAAGAATTTGCAACCAGCGACCTTTTCGTGTGTCAGGTGCACGGGGCGATGCCCAGGAAAGACATCTTACCGTGGTCGCATCCAAACACGCATTACGCATAACACTCGGTCACCCTACAGGCCGGCACTTTTATCCAGATCCAAACACGCCCCGAGCCTCTGATATCGTATCGTCGTCAGGTCACTTCCCGGCACGGCGACCTGCTTGCCCGCCTCACTGCCACTGTCCGTCTCCGTCCGTTGCGGTGTCCATCTGTGGTCAACCCAAGATTTGTGATCTTGTTAGCCGGCCCTTTTTCTTCGTCCTTCTACGAGACGCGACCGCGACCTTTTTCTCGCAGAGTGGCAGGTGATTAGGGCCGGGCACTGCCGCCCAGCTCATTGGGGCCGCGAGGGTGGTCAAAAGGCCCGGGGCACAATCGAAGGCGAGTTCGTTCTCTTGTCCTTCCGGCCCTTGTTGGCAGTTGGCACCTCTGGCTGGTGCCGATGAACAGTGCCGCCCAATTGGCAATTGTCAGGACAGGTGGACAGTAGTAGTAGCTTTTGGAAGGAATATTTGCTCCCGCCGCAGATGTGGATGGTGGCGATAGGGTGGCTCCTCCTTGGGCCGGTCGTCGTCCTCGCGTGTGGTGCAGGCTCCGTCGCCCTCAGCTCAAAAGCGAAGCAGATAGCCCCAAAGATTCGGTGGCCCGCGTGCCTCGCCGCTGCCGCCTCCGCCCCGGGCCCCGGCCTACCTCCATCTATTTCTGCGCGACCGCGCAATTATTTCCAGGCGCTGGCCGGCGCAACAGCATTCAGCACGGTCGCTGTTCAGGCAGGCGCTCGATCGTCTCGTCATCCGTCTACGCGATGATTCGGAAGCCACCAGAGTCAGGCAACAATTAACGGCACACCGTCGGTCGTGCGTACAGGTCCAGGTCCGGCCGGCCAGCACGCGCGGTTTGCATTGGTCTCGCGTTCTTAATTGGCTGGCTAGCTCTGGCTGCGATCGAAGCATGCATGCGGGGCGTGACGAGGTGCCGCCGCCGCGCCGCGCCGAGACACGTCGCCGTCGCAGGCGGTGTTCATGGCGGGTTTTGGCGGGGCATCAGCAGGCGCGGGTCGTTTGCAAATCGTGTTGCGTTGCGTCCAAGATCGACTAGCTAGCGTCAGCTGGGATGGGACGGGAGCCGTGCAGCCTAGGGAACGGCCGGAGATCGATGCTCGCCCGCCTGCTCGGCGTACCTTTCTTTCGCTCGCATGCAATCTACAAGGTCTGCGCGTGCACAAGTTGTCGAGAGCGTGGGTGCTCGATCGGCTCCACACCCCAGCCCCGCATGCACGCGGCTGGCTTGGCATTTCCTTGGACTCGTCGTCGTCGGCGAATGGTCCTCGTCGTCGCTGCTAGCGCTGCCGCTTAATTTCTCCCAGTTCCAGAAGCAATTTGCCTTCAGCTTCGCATGCTGGAGTTTGAGTTCCACACTCGTATGCTGCTTTAATCATCATTTGAGAGCTAAGCTGCGAAGTTCATCACGAAAGAATACTCTCCAGATTACATATTTTATTGTATTTTCCGTACTGGATGGACACGGTGTAATATAATCGTGCGACCGGTTTCTTGTATGTGAAGAGAAGTAGCTAGTAGTGGAACAACGAGGTAGCAAGCTAGAGGCTGATTGGAGTAGGAAAAGGATCGATCGGAGGACGATCTCGTCACCTTGATTGGTTAATTCTTCTTTAAAAGCTCACGCAGTTTGTAATGATACACAAATGAAGTTGATTGCAGGTCTTTCCCACTCACTCAGTGGCACTACATTTGCTTTACCAGTTACGCGTGGTGCCCGTGCGAGCTAGATAAGCAAGTACCAAAGCAGGTGTACTCGCAACTGAACCGAAGTTATCTTATGTGTAGTACTTACTCGCCTTTATATAGAAGATATCATATTTATAATCGGTAGTTATTACTGGTCTGGATTCCTAAAGTAACCCGAATATCATCCACGACAGGGACAGCTCTGTGAATATAAACAACTTGCACATTGCACGGCACGGTCATAGAACTTCATGGGATGCTGTCATCGTCGCAACTGGAATGATAAGAACTAGCTAGTGTCACGAACGCGCAGTGAGATGATGGATCTACAATCGCATCAGCAAGATCTCACACGAAGTCATGTTACGTGCTAGTAGTACCGTTAGCGCGTGGGCGAGAGATACGCTGCCCCCCACGCGTGCGCGGGCCGGGCATCAGCCACCGCGTGCCCATGCCGCGCGTGGTGCCTGCTGGCTGCTTGTGGAAATCACCCAACTTACAGATGGCCAAAAGTACCGGACCAAGCAAATAAGTTGCACGAGGTATGGCTCAAACACAGCATGGCGCATAGACTGTTGTATATGTGCTTGCACAGTTGCACACGTACGATTTGTTGGCTTCTCACTCTTCCAGAAAGCCTAGAGTCTGAATCAGTCAACCGGGGTGAACCGATAGGAGAAATCTGCAGGACCCACGCCCCGCTCGTCCGTACGGATCGGCACCGAGGCAGGAGCCGCCGTTTCTACTAGAAGTACACGTAGAGTACAGCACTCGAAGTCTGCCGAGGAAAACGAGCTCGCGGGCGGGCGTGTGTGGCTCCGGGCCCCGGCAAGTCTATCAGGGAAGCGAAGGAGAAAATGCGCGGACGCCTAGCAGGCTAGCACAGACACAAGCTCGGGGCTCGTTGTCACGGGCTCGATCCCTCACTGTCCGGGGGTCGCCCGCCGCCGGCTCAGGGTCCGCGACCGCGACGGCCACACGCGTCGTCGTCCTCCCATCGCGCTCGTGCCTGCCTGCCTTATCTCCTCGTACCGGCAACACGGATGGCGGTCGACGGGTACGGGCCCCGCGCCGTTCGCGGTGATCGTGTCGTGCATGGCGTGGCGCGGTTGGTGCGGGGCTCGTTGGCGGGCGATGCGTTGCGCTGGGGCGTGGAATCACGCAACGCGCTCGCGCGCGAATCCCACTTGGCCCCGCCGGCCGTGGATTATGCCGCCGGAGGTGCGGTGTGCGGGTGCGACCGGTTAGCTTGCCGGAGGAAAAAGGGCTCGATGGGTGCGTGCGTGTGTGGCTGTGGCATGGGCGCATGCACGCATGGTCGTCGTCTGCGTCGTTTCTGTCTGTTCGGGCGTAGAACGGACGGGATTTTTGAGCGGGTTCGGGGTTCCTCCAGCCTTTTCCTCAAGAGGCTTCTCCTGGCCGGCCAATAATATATGGGTAGGTGTTGCGCATAATAAAGGTGATTGAGATGAATGGATAAGATAAAAAAAAAAAAATAGTACGTGACTGGAATCGTGTAGATTTTTGCATGGGTTTCGATGAAATCAGGAGCATGGGTTCTTTCTTGGTGCCTCTCATCTCTGTCCTTATCATGAAAAATAGGGGGTAGTAGAACTGTAGGAGATGGAACTAGCCTTGACATGATATCCATACATAGTGCGCAAAAAGTGAACACATTTTTCCTTTCTCCTCAAAATTATTGCGGTTGGATCACATTTTTTTAAAAAATCGAATTCATTGACCTTTTTATTATTTTTGATACGTTAGCAGGACTGCAGGAGCGACTATATTATACTAGTATCATCATCAAGAAAAGGAAGAAAACCAGAGTTTCTGGAAATTCACCGAACTTGGCATAACTCAAAACAAGGTACTAGTATTACGAGCAAATCTATGGGCAATGTCGTAGCGGTTTACGAAAAGGAGGCTATATGGTAAGATATAGAGTACTCCGTTCGCTATCACAGAAAGTTTGTGTACAAAGGGCGTCTCCTAATTTTCAGAGTATATTTGTCTAGGTCTAGTGCTCTACGCGTGTACTCTACCTAGGAAACCAAGAGACAGAAAATACGACTAGTATAACGTCATCCTGTGATCACATCATGTTCTGAGAATCAAATTCCCAACTACATAAGCTTTGCTAGTCTATCGAGATCAGGCACACGATATAGTATAAACGAGAGCAAAAGGCTCCAATAATCCAAAATGACAATCTACTCATGATAATGGCACTGATATTTCTTTTTGACGAAAATGGTGGCATTGATATTGTCCATGCATGAGATGGGCAACCGTTAGTCATATGCATCCGTACCTTTTCTTAAAACCTAGCTAGTTACGTGTGGTATCCAAAGTAGAAGAGTGCGAACGATCGAGGTGTGTTTGCTGTGGTAACGTTGTGTTTTTCGTCTCACTTGATGACCTCTCGAAGACTAAGAGTGGCCAATGAGAAAACAGACTAAGAGTGGCCAATGAGAAAACAGAAACAAATATACCGCGCGTGGTCCCGATGAATCAACGTGACATGACCCGCCCCCGCGTGTGCCGTGTGGAGTCGATCACGTAACGTTTCTTGTGACAACTCTTCCCGTGCTTGACACACACTGTACTCTATCATCTAGTCTAGAGATCTATATTAGCACACGTACCCTCCGTCATAAAAAAAAATCCGACCATTGCAATCGTGCCGATCAAATTTGCTAAAGTTTGACTAAGGTTATAATGGTATTAACATTTATATGTTAATTAAAATTTATTACGTAAATATGTTTTATCATTAATCTAATAATACTTATTTTGTACTAAATCAGCTTTTAAATTGTACTTCGTTTGACTTTTTCAACCCTAACTTTGACCCCTCGTCTTATTCAAAATTTTATGAAAATATCACTTCTTTTTGTTATGGCTTACTTTATTAACAAATGGTATTTAATAATAACTTAAATTTGACTGATTTTTTTTTTTTTTTTTGCAAAATTTTTTGAATAAGGCGAGTGGTCAAACTTTAAGGTCAAAAAAGTCAAACGAACTATAATTTAAAACGGAGTGAGTATCATAAATGTCAGTATGCTTTTGTAAGCTGTACCCAAAGTTATAATTAGTTGACATAGGGAGGGGGTTCCCTATGTGAGGAAATTGTATGCATCCATCCCCATTGCGTTCGTCGGTCTATACGCCAGAAAATATCTGCGGATGAGCACACACAAATTCCTACTGTAAGTAAGAAACAACTAGAAGCGGACACCAACCTCGTTGATGGATCGAAAAAAGCAACCAAATCCATAGGATTAGTCCAAAAATCGGATAGACTGTTCGTATCTTTGGCTCGAGCTAGCGACCGATCCAATCATCATCATCTCATCTGCCGACCCCACTGACTCGATGCAATCTCCAGCCATCGTGGGGGCAAAGCACCCGCAGCCATCGATGGCGCGCAGCAGTCAACTGATGCGGCAGCGGCGGCCGGCACATCATTCCCCACTCGCCGGGATCTCGATTCCACCACAGCCCTCTCTCCGCCCGTGGCCCACGGTCCACAGGACAGGAGGACGACGACCCCCGGCCCGGTCCTGCACGGCGCGCACCATGTCTCCTCCGGCTCCGATCCGATCCTTCCACAGCCACCCATCCCCCGTCCATGTCCATCCGAGCAAATGGTGGCGAATGCAAGGCCACAGCGTCCACCAGGCTTTTCCCCTAGCAGTTCGTTCTTTAGGTAGCCCTGCTTGCCTGCTTCACTCCCCGACCATATTTTCCTTCATCCTCACCGTCACGGCGTCCGTCGCAGCCACCACCACAACCAGGCCAGTCCACCGCGCACGACAAGTCGACAAGCCAGCCCGACGCGATTGCATCGCACGGTGTGTGTGCGTGCCTGCCTGACGCTGACACGGCACCGGTGACTGACCCGACCCCGCCTCCTGGCCGTCAGTTCACAGCGAGCTAGCGGATCGATGGAACAAATAGCTTAGTGCGATCTGTCTCACCCGGAGCCGAGGTCCGCCTTTGCCTTTTCCCGCTTTCCGTAACAAAGGACGTACTAGTACGTGCACTCGCACCCGGACCACTAGGCACCACCGCACTCACTCAGAGTACGTCCCCTATAAAAACCACCACGAGTGCCACGAAACACCCCGCACCACACCCACACCCACACCCACACCCAGGATTAACAAAATCTCTAGTTGCATCTAGTACGAACGCCGTACTCACCCTGCCCTGCACCATTCCTGCGCTGCCAAGAAAGCCGGGCGCCGCCGCGTACATACATACAGGGACGGCGGCTGGGTATCGATCGATCGATCGGAGCCAAGGACCCAGGCGAGGATCGAATCCGCCCGGAGCCAAGAGCCATGCTGCACGGCGGCGAGGACAAGAAGGGGAAGGTGAAGAAAGGGTGGCTAGCGGTGCGCGTGGGTGCGGAGGGCGACGAGGGAGGCTTCCAGCGGTTCGTCATCCCGATCGCGTACCTGTACCACCCGCTGTTCCGCCGCCTGCTGGAGGCCGCGCGCGACGCCTACGGCTACGACTACTCCGCGGGGCCGCTGCGCCTGCCCTGCTCCGTCGACGAGTTCCTCCGTCTGCGCGCGCTCGTCGACCGGGAGACGACGCAGCAGGCGTCGTCGTCCTCGCACGGCCGCGTGCACGCCGGCGGCGGCGGGTCACATGGACACCACTACTCCCTGTCCCCGTGCACCCGCGCCAAAGGTCACCTCATGATCGATCGGTCGATCACTCGGTCACAACCGACCGGCCTGCCTTCGTGGTTGGTCAGGTTGAGCTCGGCTGCCCACGAGCGCGGCGGCGAGCCGGCGACCGTGAGGAAGGAGGAGCCCGTGTCTTTATGGAGGTGTATAGAGTTTGAGGGGAAAGAGGCAGTAGTTGTAGATTAGCTAGCCTAGAGGTGGTGCTTCCTCTTTGGTTTCCAGTTTTGGCTCTTGTACGTTGCCCTTCTCCATTTCTGCGTTTGATTTCGCAGGCACATGTACTATACTATACAATTAACAGATGGATTGGATCGGTGTATGATTACTACCGTAGCTGATGAGTTAACACTCCACTCCACACAGTTGCTTGCAATTGTTCATCCGTCCATGCATGTATATCTCGCCATGATATTCCTTTCAGAACTGGTCACTTGGGAATTCAGCTACTTACTAGTTCCAGACACACAATCATATATTATACGATGCGTATCGGCATAGGAAGACGATTGCTTGGCGTCGAATTGAGAAGTGCCAGAACACGTGGGACGGTTCATCATCCAAGATTCTTCCAAGACCAAACAATTCACGAGAATTCTGAATTCAGGCATGCGTCTGAATTCTCAAAGTGGAGCGGCAGGCTATGCCTTTGAGTGCTTTCAGTTCAGATATCTTTTTCTCTTTGTTTGTTACCCGTACGTTTCACGAGTATACGCGTTGCACGGCTAATAATGCTAATCATGATCGATGATCTGCCAGATTTGGCACTTGACTTGTCGGGTTGATTTGATCAGTCGTCTCGTCTCTCTCTCCTGTTGCCGGTTCATGTCGTGTCGTCCCTGTCTCGTCTCGTCCAGGAGGGCGGGTTCAGTTCAGTGCTGAGTCATGGATCGACGAGTGTGAGGAGGAGAGGACGACAGACACGCGGACCCCGACTACTGTGGGCCAATTTCAGGTGTAGGACGCCTTTCTGCCTGTACGGGAATTGACACTCTATTCCCTACCACTTCGTGCTCAACGTGGGGTTATAGTCTGATGATAGGCCGTCTAACTGCGTCAGGCAAACGGCAGATGGACGCAGAGACATGGCATATTCGGCCGTTCAGTTCCGGTGGGATCGGTAGAACCGTTCGTTGTCTTCTGTTTGCATCACTGTATAGACATTACCGCGAAATAAGGCGGCAAAACCAGCAAGCACTAAAAATTAAATTAAATTGTATCTAATTAATTTTGCTTCAAAATTGGTAAGATTTAATTATTTTTTAAAAAAAACTAATCCAGAGGGAGAAAAGACACCATTCTCGTGGCATCACGGTGAAGAAAATTCTTGCATGATAGTCGAGAAACATCCTAGATGTGTCACCAAGTGCCTAGTCACACGATTACACAATCATATGTACCGCTAAATCCCAGACCTCACGGCTATAAGAGGAGCCCATCAAGATATGATCCATCGTCTCTTGTTCTTGATCACACATGACACCGAGGCGAAGCTAGAGCAAAATGATGGGGGTGCACCACTTAATCCTTCTCGTGGAAGCAACCTGCGATGTGGCTGTTGGATAGGTGGAGGGTGCCTTCTTTTGGCCTAAGGGGGTGCACAAAGGGTGAAAATTTGCTCCATATAAGGTAGTTTCAGTTTTGGCGTGGGTGCCTGGGCATCTAGTAGTCTCAACATAGCTTCGCCCATGCATGACACAGGTATTGGACTATGCAGAGATGATGGCAGAAACTTCTATCGCCCGTCCAACAACGTCCATGCATCACGAGCCAAAAGAACAATCTGACTCGAGGTGGCACGACTTTTTTTCATATCCCTTTTGCCCCTCCCTGGGTGGACGATCCCAAAAAAACATGGCACCATAGGCCAATGCCGCTGAGTGGCATTTGGCACGGCCTAACAATAATCATTAAAAAAAGAATACTGAAACGCAGCTTGAGCCATCAAGGTGTGAGATAATCTTTTTCGAGACCACGCCCACCTAGATCGGCGCGTTTTTCATTAAGCATAAGAAAGTGTTGACAACACAAATCTGAAAAGGACCTCCTGGTAACACCCTGATTACCAGAGAGGTTGAGGGGACGACAACCCGCAGTTACCGAAGATCCAAGGTGTGAGATAATCTAGCTTATATCCGCAAGTAGATAGTCTACCTTTGAGCAACAACTAGGTCTAGATTTGGAGGTAACACTATGCATGTTGATTTTTAGTAGTACTCCTTTAGGACCTTTATACAAAGCTGAAACGAACTGAAGTCTCTAGCCCTCTGCGGCGGCTACTCTTATAACTGATCAGATCCCACTGTCAAAGAGTATAGTACATGTCCGTACCTATCTCATTCGCACTGATACAGGATTTCATATAATTTAATCTCCACATACGCGTTGTTGAGTCCCTTTTTCCTTGATTGAGCACTAAACAGCTATCTGGATGAGATTAAACTAGCCCAGGAATCACGTAGAGTGCAGGCCTCACTCTCACCCCCTCTCCAATCTTGTAACTCCAGCTTTTCAACTCCAATAGGGAGTCACAGAAGTACAACCCAGCTCGCCCGTTCGTCCCGAGTCGTTTGCTTTGGCTTTGCCATGCTCTTTAAGCTTTTGCTTTTGCTAAAGAGGCGATAATGGCCGCATTTTGGGTGCCACTAGCAGCTAGCTGTGGTGGTTCTGATCCAAGACGACCGAGACGGAGATGGGTGGATTCTCATCTTTCACTGCCGAGTGCCGACTGGACAAAGTGATGCAAGGTAAAGTAGGAGTCACACCGGCAGAGGTGACAGCACGAGAGGCTTGTTTAGTTGCCGCTGCTGCACAAGTGGAGATCGGAATTTTGGACCCCGGCCGGCGTGGCCAGAAGCCATTGGGCAGCCAATCTTAATCCGGGAAAACGAATTTCTCTCAGTACCATTAGCCTACTGAAATGGATTAAAGGATAGAAAAGTAAATGTACAAGCGAACAAAGAACTAAACAAGCTTGTGCTTCTTTGATTAAATGGGTGAAACTATCTAAACTGGAAAAATAAGCTATGAGAATGCTTTCGTACTTGCAAGTCATGTAAACTAGATATAGATATCATATTCACACAGTCGATAGTTTCTTATATGAGAAACCATTTCATCATAGTTTTTTCCTCAGATTTAATGCCACGTAGTTAGTACCTTAATTTAATGATTATCATAAAAATCATCCTAGTCTCTAAGCTAGAAGTATCCTTAGTAAATGTCTTTTGTTTTTTTAAAAATTTGAATTAAAAATGTATTACTAAATTTCCTAAGTGAATCATCGGAGGTCTCGCCGATGCATCAAAGTCATCGATTTCACTCATCGCAAAAAAAAAAAGGGGGTCATCTGTATGTTTCACACTGATATGGACATTGCATTATTACAACAACAATCTTACAAAAAAAGACTTGTAACTTCCTCTGGTTCATGTCTTGTAATGTTCGGCAGCCTCTTGCGTGTAACCTATTAGCACATACAGGGCAGGTTCAGTGACCTCCAATGCCATTTCCACTTCTTTACACAGTGCTCTGCACTGTTCTACAGATGGTATAGAGACAATACCGCAGTAGTAGGAGTTTGTGTAGGTAAGGTTAGCCAAAAAAAAAAAAACAGAAGAATCGAAACCATTTTCCGTACTAAATCGCTGTCGCCGTACCTACGTACATAGGTTAGGTTACAAATTACAATTCGACGCGTAGTACTAGTAGACCACAGTGGCTAGGTGTGTAGTGTTGCCTTTGGTGACGGACTCACGACGATCCGTCACGTGCACCTTCTGCCCTCTGCCGAAATTCGGTTGAGAACGAAACGCATCAGCAAGTCGACAAGTACGCGTCCCGTCGGAAGCAACTCGATCGCACCGATGATGAGAGCTCCAAGTGCCGTCGTCCGTACATACTAGCTTTGCAGCAGGGTTTGGCAGGTTAACGACCGGCCTGAAAGAGGAAGACGAAGACCCAAAAAGAAGCGCGAAAGAAGGCTTCACCTTGTTGATGATAAGTTGTTCGCTAGCAAGCATCACCAAATTTGGATAACGACCACGTTGTGGTGTGGCGGAATCTCGATCTCATAAACGCACTCGCTAAAAGGCGTAAAACGTGCTTATCATCACTCTCTTCCGCGGAGCAATTCGTGCCAGCCAGCGTCCTAGCAGTAGCGTTATTCTTCAGAAAGCAGCTCACCTCGCCAATGGATATTCGTGGTGCGCCGATCGATCCGCCCGCCCCGTCGCAGCGTATCTTCAGCACGGCGACGCTTGGGAGAGGCGCATCTCGGCCTCCTGGGCCAGACTAGAGTCAACAGTTCCAATCCGGCCCAGATGCTTGCGAAAGCGAAACGCGCCATCTGGAGAGCGCACTTGTGACTTGTGAGGCCGTGCGTGTGTGACCTGTTGCCGAAAGGGCATCTCGCTCCCTGCACTGGGCTCCTCATGGTGGCTATGGTCCTGCTCCGATGATGGGATGGCTGGCACTTGGCCCCCGGAATGTACAGCGCACCATGAACTGGGTCAAAGTCAAACACGTCTTCTTGGAAAAAAAAATATGCAGATCAGCAGATCACAATGTGATGCTCGTGCTCCTGCCAAAGTAAACGTAGTTATATGCTCGCATGACAAACGCTAAAAATTGTGCCCACCTGAAAGCTTCATTCTGAGGCTTGCTGATGCCTTTTCTCCTCCTCTTGGAATTCTAGATCACACCACACATAGGCAAAGCCGTAACCGAGGAATATCTTGTGCTGGAGCTGCCAAAGAAGGGGTTCTAGAAAAAGCAGCCCTATCGATCCAGGGTCAGTCGGTCATCCCATTCCATGTGATCAATCAAAGAAGATAAAACGCAGTTCCTTGATGGCTTGCGGTTGCAGAGAAGAACAATAGTTACCACTTTACACATCACAATAGGGCCATGTCTCTCTTTGTACAAAA
Source organism: Hyparrhenia diplandra (assembly GCA_015847255.1). Taxonomy (NCBI): domain Eukaryota; kingdom Viridiplantae; phylum Streptophyta; class Magnoliopsida; order Poales; family Poaceae; genus Hyparrhenia; species Hyparrhenia diplandra. The sequence continues at coordinate 145,372 of JADLZK010007473.1, forward strand.
GCAGCAAACACATCTCTAGAGATGCTATTTAGGCACAATTGCCGGGGAAAATAAAGTCAGGAACTCAGAGGGAATGATCAATGATGTCCCTTGGTTGGTGCTTCAAAAGCATCGCCTTCATGATACCACTCGCTCACTAATCGCCTGCCTTTCAGTACTATGCTACAGAAGACACAACTAAAGAATTTCATCACGATGTGATTGTGATTCACAGCTGCAGGTAGAAAGCAAGGCAAGAGACCAGAACAGGCAGAGTTTGAAGCGGTCTATCCATCAACGATGCTGCTGAAACGCTTCCGGCAGGGCCATTGGCCTTTGAGACTTTCGGGAGAGTGAAGGGCCCTGCTTGCACCGATGAGCCTGGGCCTGGCGAGCCTGGTTCAGGCATGACTCCACCAGCTTCTGCGGGTCCTGGCGCTGATAGCGGAGGAAGATACGTTGAGTCATGGCTCACTGTGGTTGGTGGATCCGTCAGCGCAGGGAACTGATGTGGTGCTGCATGAAGAAACATTCAGAAACACTGAAGTGAGATAGCACATGAATACATACATGATCATAAGCAGAACATAACCATATGAGTCTTCTCTGCAGTAACTGCAGAACTTAAACAGTTTTAGCCAATTTGCCAATTTCTAGACAGTTCAACTGTAAAGATTATGCCACAGGTATATTACTGAACAATCTGATATATTTTACTAAAATACTCTCCAATTTTTTATATATGATATGACGTTGATTAATTCAAATTTGATATGACCAATCTTACCAAGGTCATACATAAGAAAGCAGAGGGACTAGCTAAATTCTTGATGCAGTCATTCAGAAAGTATGTGAAGAATAGATTTTTTATTACATGATCAGGGGTCCAAACAGATAGTGAATATCAAGACACAGATGGCTGTGACATACAGTCTATAGCTACCACTGCCTTGGCACCCCATTCAGCAGGGAGTAACAATAATTACCTGGGCATTTCGGTTGAAGACCTGCATTTAGCCTGCATAGAAAAAATAAGAACCTTAATACTTGGAGTAGGTGGGAATAGAATAGAAGATATTGGGCAACACGTTGCTTACGAAGCAGTTATAGTTCCATTAACAAAACCTCCATAGCTGCAAGTAGAGACATTGCATCCAGCACTGGTTGGATGGGTGCTCACATTGCCAAGCATCACGTTGCTGTTAGGACATTGCATACTTGGACAGGATCCCGATAATGAAGTTGGTGTGCAATATAAACTGACATAATGGGTTCCATAAATTAATCTACAAGTAAAACTAAGAACCGGAAAGAATGAAACATTACTAGTTTATAAAGATTACTTGAGACTGCCAGGTCCACAGCTACACTGCACACAGTTGCTAGCGGTAAGCGCATAAGTCCCATTTGCTACAATCAGTCCATGGTCTGACGCAGATTTTGGAAATGTCGATGCACATGCTGATGCAGAAATAAACAACCACCATCAGAATAATTTTTTGGGAAAGGCCGATGTTCAGAAAAAGAACAAAAAAAAGAGGATTGCGATTGCAGAATCAGTTCAACACAAGTGTCGGTAAAAAATAGTCAAACAGACATGTACTGAATAACTGATTATTCACCAATATTGGTGCTTATGTTTTTGTACTGGACACACTTCACTGAAACTCAAAAGCTGAATAGCAAAGAACATCTAAACATGTCAACATTCAGAATAATGGGCTAGATATGCTAGCTTACCAAGCAGCTACGATTTCTGGCAGTCGGATACTGCACCTTCATTTTGGAAGGGGTGACAATTGAATTGAAGATAATTTTTTTTTTTTTTTTAGATAATATTGAAGATAAGTTTCTAACAAATACTCTTATAATCTTATTTGTTCAAAAAAAGACTCTACTCTTATTGATTCTTACATAAATGTGAAATGTGAAATTTTTTAACTCTGCTATTTGTAATGTTCGTGGACAATGTTTAATTACAGCCTATTTTTTATTGCATTTAATTACAACCATCTGAGATGGAATCTTGAAATAGGTTTTGATCTGCAGCAAAATAATCTGACATGATAGTTGGGGTACATGTACATGAATCCACTAAACATAGGGACACAACTATCCATGCCTCAAATTGACCAATTAGTAAATTGAGAAAAAAAAAACTTATGTGACCCATGTTAGCATGTGAATTTACTCGTTACTTAGGTTTTTTTTGTTTTGTTTTTTACGAAATACTCACTAATTAGTTATTCACAACATAACACACTGGCTGAACCACCAGCAGGCTTGTCTGCAAATGGATCAAAACTGTCTGATGCAACGCACAACTTCCTTTTCCCAATTTTTTCTGCAGACTTGCAATGACCTGAAAGACTGGAACTACCTAATACAATTGTGTTTTGTTCCACAATGCTATCAGAAGAATTTTCAAAGACCAGATGCACATTGTATACTAGGGCATTTTCAGTGCACTTCCAGCATCGAGTGCATACTGCTGGCGCCTATAGACAATAGTAATTGAAAACTTGCAATAAACAGATTCAGTAAGACGATCGAGTTGCCTATTTCACCATATATATGAAATCGACAGGGTAAAGTATGAACTCGTACCTGGCAATGGGATGGCGAGAATGTCGCCTGGCGCGGCGACGGGACTCCCCATGGCATTCACATTCATGACATCCGTGACAGTGGTCTCGTAGCTTGCAGCGATGGCGGGCACGGTGTCCCCGACCTGCACGACGTAGGAGAGGTACACGGCGGGCAGGTTGTTGTCGGACGAGTTGAAACAGACGCAGGGCAGCGGGACGACGAGCTTCTGGCCGGCGTCGAGCGGCGCGTCTGGGTCGGTGGAGGTGAGTCCGTTCTCGTTGCGGATCTGGTCGGAGGAGGCGAGCCCCGCGAAGACGACGTCGGCGACGGTGGCGAGCGTGTCGGCTGGGCGCGCGGCGTAGCGGACGGAGACGGACTTGCGGACGCCGTCGGTGCAGGAGCAGCGGGTGGGCACGCGCACGAACAGGCCCATGGGCAGGATGCGGTGCGCCGCACCGGGGCCCTGGAAGTCGAGCGCGTTGGCGGCCAGCAGCGCCGCCGGGTCCGCCGCGAAGAGCGCGGCCACCTCGGATACCTTCATGTCGGCGTAGAGCGTGTAGCCCAGCAGGGCCGTGCAGGAGTCGGAGCCGGAGCACGGCTCGATCGTCGTCTTCGCCACCGCGCCGCGCGGCGCTACTGACACCACGGCCAAAACCACGATCACAGCCGCCGCCACCGCCGAAGCCATCGCGAAACCACGCAGCTCCGCCATTCCCGAGAGATGCTATGCTAGCACTCGCGAGTGCGAGCTTGGACTGTGGAGCTCGTGACTGCTAGAGTACTCTGCGCCTCTGTGGGCATGGGCGAGCTGAGAGCCTGAGAGGCGTCGTATGTAAGCTTGGTGTGGGGGCGACGAGAGGTGGGGCCATCGCGCCAGCCAGACGTCGCAAAGGATGCGTCGGTGTCCGGTGATGAGTAATGGCGGGAGGGAGGGAGGGGTGGCTGTTGTTTGCTTTTGGCAGCGCTGGGAATCTGTGCCAAGCTAGGGGAGGAGGGAAAGGTAGCAGAGGCCCGCAGGTCTTTCCCGCGGCCACTCGTTGTTTTTGAGGATACGCCAATGACAGGTGGGACCGGAAATCTACTGGACCCACACGTCGGAGACAGGGCGGACAGTGTGTCGGTAAGGGCAGCGGGTTTTGGTTTGTTTTTGAAAAAGAGGACGGAGGCGGAGCCACGCAACGGTCGGCGGCGAGCAGGGCAGACGGCGCCACGGCGGAGGCTGGCTGGCAGGGAGCCTCGGAGTGGGAGAGAACAGACGGTCAGGTGGTGGTCCGCCCTCCGCCGGGCGCCGGGGCCGGACTGTGGTGTTCGGCACTGGCATCGGCGACACTGGCACGGGCGCACAGCGGGCGTGGCAGTGGCAGCCGGAGGAGTGACGACGTCTGCCTTGGCTGCCGTGCCGGGTCACCTTGATACGGCCGAGTACGTACTAATCTTCGCGGATTAGTTATTCTAAGAGCAAAGCAAAGTTACAAACCAGCAATTGTGATATGGCTAGAAGCCTTTGTGTAATTTTTCTTATTTTTTTCGTTTCTTTTTTTTTGTGTCTTGAACACATTTGTAAGGATTGTTATTGTTATGTTTAAATTTCAATAAAAGCACAGTAGGGGCTCAGACCCCTCCTGTTTTCCGTCAAAAAAAAAAATCTTCGCGGATTAGATCTTTGTAGCACTTTTCGTTTCTATTTCATAATTATTGTCCTACCATGGACTAACTAGGTTCAAAAGATTCGTCTCGTACTTTTAAGCTAAACTATATAATTAGTTTTTTTATTTATCTACATTTAATGCTCCATAAATGCGTTAAGAGATTTGATGTGATGAGGAACCAGTAGCACATTTTTGGGTTGGGGAATGGGAACTAAACATGGCCTTAACGTCCTCTTCTTGCCTTTTGTTGAGCTCCGTCCCATGGACATTTACTTCTTATCTTTGACAATTCGTTTTATTTAGATTTTTGCAAATAATAAAGTAAATAAATTATTATGAAAATATTTATAACAAAAAAAAATAAGTGATAAAAATAAATAATATTTATTAAAATTTTTGAATAAAATGAGCGGTCAAATAGGAATCGTTTAAGTTTTAGAATTGCGTTTATTCGAGGAACGAAGGAAGTATTTAGCTACGTAGTACTAGATTCTAAATTTGTTCAAGGAAAATTTGTATTTTGTAAGGCATTCGTGTAATATTCTTTGATCAATAATTTTATCAACTAATTTTAGCTATTGTAAAACAAACTTAAATCATAATATTTGCAATCAATTGTACTATCCAATGACCATAACCTTATAATCATAAATAATATAATATAAAAAAATAAATAAATAAATAAATAAATAAATAAATAGTAAAAAACGTAATTTTAGATTATGAGACGGTTGCTTATTCATCACCATACGATTACACGTTTCTCGCCTTACTTTCTCTCTCTCTCCCTCTCTTCCATATTATAAAAATTCGTATGCACACTATATATTACTCCATACATGAGTTATGAGATTAAGGCCGTGTATTAATGCAATCGCTCTTCTACTCTAGAATAAGGCCGTGTATTCATGACAAATGTTAAGTCCAGAAACGGAACTAACATGATGACTGAGAATTTATAAGAAAATACATAACTCTTTTGCTAACAAGTCAATTACATAGTACCACCGTCTGTCCTAAATTATAGACACATCTAGATATATAATATAAGTTGTGTCTAGAAAGGTCAAAAGAACTTTTAAATTAGAACTACGCACACCATGTGTGTAGTTCGAATTGATCGTTGTACATATCCTCTGTTTGCCTAGTGCCTAGTAAACCAATTGAACAACCAAACAAGAGCCCATGCATCTTAGTATGGATTCCACCTCCTCTCCACGACTCCACCTAAGTTACCCAACTATCTCACATCATTGTGCAACATGACGGCTTCTTGGAGCGACGAGAGCAGCAACGGGGCACCATGGCAAAGGCCTACCAGCTACCGCCACCATCTTATCTTATAATACAGTAGCCCTTCAGTTCATCTTCAATTTTGTTTTTTTAGAGAGATAGTGTTATTATTTGATACTTGGGTAGTTAGATGTGCCTTTTATGCAGGTCATAGTAGTGTTTTCGAAAATGAAAACGAAATCAATTCGTATATACGACTTTGTTACTTTTCTAGCATAGGGTGCACGGCCTTTTGTAAGGAAAGCCATAAGGCCAGGCCAGAGCTCATAGCTTCATGCTCATGGCACAAAATTACAGAAGGTCCTTGTTTGAATCTCCATTAATCCCATTGCTGGGATGAGGCCTGTGGAATGTTAGGGCCGCCGTTTGTTGAGGGAATTGCATGGACCCTGTCCGTGTCCATGGGCGGTGGGCTGGGCTGAGGCCTGTGGAATGTTAGGGCCGCCGTTTTATGGAGGGTATTGCATGGGCCCCGTCCGTGTCCGTTTCCGTGGGCGGTGGGCTGGGCTGAGGCCTGAGAGGAAAACACTTCTCTTCTACACGTTCATCTTTTTTTTTAAAAAAAAAACCCTTTTTATTTACAAAGTGAAAACACGCAGCGCAGACTAGTGTAGCACATTTCTAGAGATGTGAAGTAGCAGCAGCACCGGAATACCGTGGTGTACACAACTGACAGGTAAGGTAGGACGACGAAGCGTGTTTCAGTGTACTGCGCCCCAAGATGTGTTTGACCCGTAGCTTCTGAGCCGACAGCGTACACATCTGCATTCTACGGCTAAACGTGCAGCGTGCAGGTGTGCCAGATGGGAGATGCCACAGACCCCTGCGGCGAAAAGACCAGACGTGGAAAAGAAGCTATGATACCAGGACATGACATCAATTTTTTACCGCGCACTGCACGTACGTATTCGTGCCGCTCGATCGCGCCAGAGCATCCTTCTGCTTTGTATAATTCCAGACGGCATCGATCGAAGAAGATGCTCTGAAGTCCAAATGACGTGTAGGAGTAGGAGTACCGTATGGTAAACTTGTAACACTAGGTTCGTGGAATCTATTGCTCGGGAAAAAAAAAAGAGTTCGATCGTGGAATCTGCAGTTCCTATGCAAATAAACGCGAGCAGCGTAAAAACGCAATAGTGAGAGCGAAAGAAGGTTTTGACCGATCCCGATCGATGCGGTTCCCGGCCGGCGTCTTTCTCGCCGTCGCAACGTCCAATTAGCCCACTGCTGCACGGCCTGTACGCCGGGGCCCGGGGTGCAGTGCGGCAAGGTATGGGCGGCGACCGGCAACCGGCGAGCCGCAAGGGCGTCAGCGCGTGCGTCTCGTCGGCAGCATCCCAGTCAAATCACTCGCGCGCGAGGGTGATCACTGTGCCTGATGCAACGTCGGTGTTTGGATCCCTTGCTCGTGACTCTATACATACTGACCTACTCCGACCTGAGTATAGCTAGCAAATCAAACCTTGTCATATATAATGTCACCTTGTCAATTTAATAGTTGCACTGCCAATTATATATTCGCTCAGTCCACTAAAAAAAGCAATTCTTGGTTTTAGAAGCCAAATGATTTTAAAGTCTAACAAAAATTCACAATACAAACAATTATAATTTAAAATAAGTACTATTAATTTAATTATATATATTCTTTGTAATAAATTTAGTTGGAGAGATACTGATAATACTATTCACTATGAACACGATCGATGTTAAACTAGCAGTTTTACTAACATGTATCCCATACTTTCATCAAAAAAAAAAACATGCATCCCATATACATGGTCTTGACCAGCGCTGTACGTACGTACGGATGTCATGTATACGTGTCGGTCGGCTCGCACAAAATGACAGGAAAACCTGAGCAATTGCGAGCGTTGAGGAGACACTGATGACCACAGATCCACGGCGCCCTTGGTCAAACCGAGCCACAGTCATACGTACGGTTCTGTACACCTGTACCATACAGCGTGTGTATACATACTCATATGAGGTACTCGCACGCACTGACACACCTACACCATTTGGTCTCGCTAGACCCGGAGTCCCGGCCGGCTGGCCCATAATTTTAGCTGATGAAGCCGTCGCACCAAGGTGAAATTGTACAAGCAACATACTCCCATGGCAAAATATACTGCAGTCGATATCCTCCCTCTGTCCCATTTGGGTATCACTGTGATAGTCGTGATTGATAAATTTTCTTAAGTTTATTTAGGTTTATAGAAAATATTAGAAATATCTAAATCTTCAAAAAAATGTAATAAAAATGTCTTAGTGATTAATCTAATGGTACTTATTATGTATCACAAACACAATGTTTTTTTTTTTTTTTTTGTATATACAATTTGGTTAAAGTTGAGTATGTATGACTTTTCCGGAAGTGAGAATGACAGTTACAAAAAAGGGAGAGGGGGAATTAGTACATCTATATAGCTGGTAAGTAGGCAGCTAGATAAGTAGGTCAAAGCTGAAATTAAACAAAACGGATATGAAGTTACAATTCCCCGTGCCAAAATATAATAACAATTTTAATATAAAACTTTCAGATTAGTAACATGCATGTATGAGAAAGAGTACTCATATGAAGGCATGGAGACGATTTTTAATGTGATAATTTCATATAAGCGTTAAAAGGGATAAGTATAAAATAAATCAATCCTTAGAGTTGTCTTAAGTCAAACTTTTTTTTTTTTCAAATACGCAAAGACTTGCATCTTTGTATTTGAGAGAAGAGTTTTTACATCCCGCACTATCGCTTTCACGCGTTCGTGGGAGTTAGGATATTACATTATGCGTCACTCCAACCTTTCCTCCTAAGCGAATTACTCACGGATTAGCTGGACAACCTAGATTGCGCAATTGTCCGCTTGGACTATTTCTATGCTATCCCCATGCCATTGAATGAGCACTTGATGCATAGTGGATGGTATGCAACAATTGGCACGGATCCAATCCCTTCCAAGAAGCAGGTTGTACGAACTTTTACCATCAATAACGAAGAAGGTAGCGAGCAATGTCTTAACTATCAATTTGAATTCAGAATGAAACAAATCTCTCCAAGTAGGATTCGAACCCATGACCAGTCGGTTAACAGCCGACCGCTCTACCACTGAGCTACTGAGGAAGAACGCACTTAAGGAAGTTGACTCTTGTTCTTTGGACCAACCAACCAAAAAAAAAAGTTTTTCACTTTTTTCTCTTTCTCCGGGAGAAAGGGTGACAATAGCAATCCCTTTTGCCTCCCGGCCGGGACAAAAATTAAATTTATAGAAAGAACACAAGTGTATCTATGACATTTTGGTGACAGCATATTACAAAAAAAAAAAAATATTCTGATGACTTAAGACACCTATGTTTTTTTTAAAAAAATAAATGCTGTCAAACTTCTTTTAAAGATGACTTAAAACAACTCCATTAAATTGAGTTATTGAAGGATGGAAATACTGATGAAAGTAGTTTTAAGAATATATATTTCAATCTTAATTTGTCTCATCCGACGGCATAATGTACAACAGCCCTAATGGCCACACGACGAAGAGGGAACCGAAGATCAAGCACGTACTGGTGCAAAAGTGAACAGTGTGATGCATACACCGGACAGACACAAGGGGCCCTTGATGTGTTACATCACAGCTATACCGGTGGCCCATATGTACATCGTTGTGCCGTGTGCCATTCCCATATATGCCATGCAAGAGATACCATGCTACGGAAAGCCTCTTTCTTCTGACCTCAAATACTCAAGCCAGCGAGCGCGCACTGACACACAATGCTGGTAGAGATAAACACAAAATACAAATACAGGCACGCTACATATCTGCTCTCCTCTTCAAGAGGAACACGTACGCACATAAACGCATGTGCAACACAATATAAAGACAAGCACCAGCATAACCATATACTAGCATGTAGCGCGCAAGGTACAAAGATATTCGTTCTAGCAGCAAGAAAAGAAGGACACGAAGACATGAATCTACGTCGATAATAAGTTTTTTTTTTTTCTAGAACACGTTTATTTAGTAAGATCTGCCGTTTCTAGCTAGCAGCAGCACACTCATCATGGTAGGAGCAATGGAAGGAGATAGAAGCAAGTCGAAGTATCAAGCTAGTATAGAGACTGGCCCGTTACTCTCCATCGATCTGTAGATTCCATATGCATGTTGTGGGTACGAGCGAGAGCATAGAGTGGTGAGATATGCTCTGACTGAGCCTGAGCAAGCAAGTTATCGCACGCATGCAACTTGGGCTTGTCAGGGCTCGGCGACCCCTCTTTTCTCTCCTGTCACACTCAAGAAGGACTCGTCCTGGATATGATCAGTGTAGTGCACTGTTGTTGGAAATGACATGGAGAAGTGCTTGCACTGCCAACCGCACGGTGGCCAGCCGGGCCAGACGGCCGAACCGCGCGCGCTCAATTATGCCCGGCCGGCCGCCGGCTAACCTAGTCCCTACCAATCTATAACCGCTCTGAAATGATTACATAATCATGCAGCGGCGACAATGCAACATGTATGTAAACACCCGCTAACCTCTAGTTCCTACTAATAACTCATTAGTAGTAGCTTAGTCAGCAAAACGACTTTCTCACGCTGCGACGACCTCTCCAGTCCAGGCTCCAAGTACATCTCATCGAATGTATCGATCGATCTGAAGCTGCAAATAAAGAAGAAGATCTGGAGGTGCGAATGAAATTTAGCCAGTCGCGGAGTTGCTTGCGAGCTAAACCATATAGAGAAAGTGAGGACCTGAGAATTTATGTGTGCTCAGGAGTCAGGATAGGTAGCTTACCTGCCGCTGCCGAGATATGATGTAAGTATAGTACTTCTTTGCGGTTAACACAGCCGAGATCTAAATGACCTAATGCCGCATGGTTAAAGGGATTGAAGCCTGGTCCGAAATCTCCGGTCGACGACAACTCCGGCAAGGCCAAGAAGATACCAATCGATCTCGACCGGAGACCCCGAGCCAGACAACAATCCCCCTAACCTAATCCAAGCATGGAGCAAACATGAAATAATCTGTCCTGCTGCTTCCTAAATCTGCAGCTCTAGCTACCTGTCTGATGTGTTTGTAACTTGGTACTACCAGTAGCTACTAGAACCATGAAGCGAGACACCATGGATGGGCACCCGGTTTGCGAGGAATGAAGCCTGGTCCGACGCCTCTCGATGTGCCCGGCAGCAAGCAAAACGATCTGCAAGCCAGGACGCGGATGCCTCGAGCCAGCCAACATACCCCACAAACCCCATGACCAACGAGCTGAGAGCTAGTAAGATACAGTGATGAACTGATGGTGCGAAGTGGATCGATCTGCTGAGCGTATATAGAGAGAGAAGAAATAAACTAGCTACAGAGAGCAAGCTGCGGGATGGTGAAAGATAGGGGGAGCTGCTTATGGACTTATGGTGGGTATGGAGGAAGAAGGGGGTGAGAGGGTTTTTGAAGAGGGAGAGAGGCGGAGAGAGGAGGGTACGGTGTCAGGACTGCAGGGGCACTAATGGCAATTTATGGAGACATGCCCCATTTGGCGCAGGGCCAGGGGTGCCCTAACGCCCATTACGTTGCCCGGTCGAGGCGTCAGTGGGCATCTGAGCGATCTTTGTACTGCACACACCTCTCACTTTCCTAGTTCAGAGAGGCGAGCCAGAAAGGTGTGGAGTAGAAACAAGTGACTCGAGTGGTGATTTTAATTCCCACAGGAATGCCTCGTGAAGTGGAGCACTCTTCTCTACACCCGTCAGGTAAAAGGCTGTTCGGAATGTCTTGAATTGTGAGGGAAAACGTTAGCTGATCATGTCATAACTGAAGCCCCAAAATATCATCCATGCACATACATAAGGGTACAAGCTTGTTGTCATGACCTAAAACGGAGGCCCATATCCGCGCGAGCAGGGCAAGCCGCCCTAGGGCCGGCCGCCGCTGCCGCTGCCGCACGTCATCGTCATCATCCATTCTTTTCTAAAAATAAATATTAGGGAATAAATATTTAGGAAAGAGATAGGTTGCTTTGTCAAGAGATATTCCAATCTATAACGAAACCTCCTAGATATTTCTTAGCGTGTAAGTCTCCCTCGGACTATAAATACAAGGGGCGTGTAATCAATTGGATCTTAATAAAAAAAAAAAATTAAAGGGTAACTCCCCAACAGCTCTTGTCTCTCGGGCTCTCTCCCTAACCTAGGCTGCGCCGCGCCCCCCTCCCACGCCACCGCCGAGGCCGCCGCCGCGCGCCGCTCGCGCCTCGCCTGCCGGCCGCCGCCGTCGCTGCCCCTCGTCGCCACCCGAGCTGCTTTGACGTCATCATCATCGTCTCCTACCTCACCGTTCATCGTCGCCCCCTACGTCGGCTACGCGCGTCGCCGCCGCCGCCGCCTCCTCCATCGCCGTCTTCTCTTCCCCAACAACGAGCGAACACGTGTCAATTCCGGCCCAATTTAGCCGAATCGACACTTGTAGTACTATTTTTAGGGGAAATCTTCAAGCGCTTGAAAAATTGGCCAAGCATAAAACATGTCCGCACGATTTGCACTAAGATTTTCTCATTGTTATATATCCACTTAACATTTTTATTATTTTATATTATTTTAAAATATCAGTATGGTTTAGCACACAATTTAATTCTTGTGATGTTTAGTTCTCCCTGTGAGTAGATTAATTAAGGACATGTTTGGATCCACATCTAGCTAATACTTAGTGTTTAAAATTAGCTGGAGATGGATCCACATCGAGCACACATTAGTCGGTCGACATCGTGACCATGGTATTAGACCACGACGAGCCCGTTGTTGGTTCGAGTTGCCCCCCGCGGGTTATTTCGTTAGATATCATTTCTTTGCGGGTTGTCCGAACAAGCAAGATACACTCTGTTAGCTCTACGTTTCTGTCTTTGGCTCAGCTTTAGATTCATTTTATATTGACATGGGCGGTGCCGCGCTTACTTTCGATATATCTGCTCGAGTTGAGTTTTTGTAGAGAATTTTAACAGGTCACGCCTATTCACCCCCCTTTAGGCGTCCGAGAGATCCTACAAGTGGTATTGGACCCGTGTTGCCAGATATACGCTTCACCGCGTGAAGTATGGACGCCACCAGGGACTTCGGCTCCAAGGAGGAGTAGGCTGATGGCCCTCCTAAGGCCATAGGAGCTAGCAGCAGCGAGCTCCCGATCCAGAGAGGCTGGAGGCAAGGCGGAGAAGAAAAGAGAAGAGAGCCGCCAAGGAAGCAAAAATACTAGAGCGTGAAAAGACCAAAAAGCTTGAAGAAGAGGCAAGCATGAAGCTCATCCGAAGCTTCAAAGAAAAGATGAAAGAAGAAGAGTCCGCGGAAGTTTACGGTGGCAAGAAGGGCAGCAAGAGCTAAGAAGGAGGTGGAAATCAATGCATCATCTAGTGAGCTATCAAGTAGCTCCGAAGATGGTAATGATGATGTGTCCTACCACCCAAAGAACAAGAAGAACGACGGGAAGAAGGATGAGGGCAGCAACAACAACAACAAATTTGCGGCCATATCCTTTAATTATTCTTCTTATTTAACTAACCGCGATAAGAAGTCTTTTATCAATGTGTCCGCGGGGAAAGTTACCTCGTTTCGATGAGACTAACTATGCCAAGTGGAAGCACTTGATGAGAGCCCATCTTAAAGCCCTTCACCCCGGTCTTTGGGAAGTTGTGTGTATTGGATTCCAACCACCGGGTGAACCCTAAAGAGCCAACAAACGAAGAAATGGCGGTTGCTCACATCAACGGTCAAGCCACAAGTATTCTCCTAAGTGCTCTAGAAGGAAATGAGTACAATAGGGTGATGAATGTGGATGAGGCAAAGAAGATTTGAGACACCTTGGTGCTTGCTCATGAAGGTGTAGACAAAGTGAGAAAATCCAAGATTGACTCGTTGAAGGCCAAGATCAACCGATTTGTGATAGTTGAAGGAGAAGGGCCCAAAAGATGTTTGATAGGTTGATGGTCTTGGTTGAAAAGATAAGAGGATATGGAGATGAAGAGCTAGATTATCACAAGGTAGTGAAGGTTATGCTAGAGGCATATGCACCAAGAAATGAATCCATTGCCACCTTGATTAGGGACAAGAAGAAGTTTGAGCACTTCACTCCAAATGATGTGCTTGAAAGATTGCTTACCTTTGATATGCAAAGGAAAGAGGCAAATGAGAGGACAAAGCTTGGAGAGTTGCAAGCCAAGCTTGATGGCATCAAGATCAAGGATGTTGCTCTCAAAGCCAACAAGACAAGCAAGTCAAGCACCTCCAACAAGATCAAGGGCAGCTGTTGGTATTTCTAACGTCACTAACTAGAAACAGATATAAACCTATCACTAGCAATGGCGTCAAAAATGAATATCAGATGTTGCTTCAGATAAAACTAAAAGAAAATTATTCATTGCAGTTCATAGCATATCTGAAAAGGTTGTCATCCCTATAGTTAAACTACTAATATGCAAAGAATAACATATTCGTACTATACCTTGATAAACTTCTCAATAAGTAAATAAACAATTATAACTGGGTATCCGCAAGCGCACAGATATGAATATACCATTGTAGCATTTTAACCGGGAGTAAGAACCAGGTCTTGAATTTATATTCTACCACAGGGAAAGAAGTCTACTATCATGAATTAACTATGCATGTGTGTATCTAAACATTAATCATCTCTCGTATGCAAAGCTTAAGTATTAAGTTTATCAATTACTTAAACAGGGATCAAAGTTCACAATAAAGATAATGATAAAAATTCTAATAAATAGATTCAACCAAGTCATATCCAGGTGTGCATCTTGGAAAGTGTCAAACAATGGACGATAGCAATTCATAGGTTAGCTAGCATTAGAAACTCCAATATGTAACTCTAAACTATAAGTTAGGATCTACCTGATTAGTGCAATACATCTAACAATCATCGAAGAAAGACTAATTAAATCCACACATGAGGACAGAATCCGTGAAGACTAAGGCCGAAACTTAGAACAACCCGAATAATATCATCCGCTAGGCCTACATACGGGGGATGGATTGCAAAGGACTCAATGGTGCTGTCACCACCACGATCTACCACACGACCCGGCACATAGGGTGCAAACGCAGGTAAATAAGATCTAATCACCATGATTACATCGTCTCTACCACTCACCCATAATATTGATGGATGAGCGCTATACGAATCCATGCATGAACGTAAAAGTAATTCAACTATGCTAAACATGTAATCAAAGTAAATACTAGAACAAATAATCTCGAATATAAACATGATCAAGATATTCATATTAAGAACGTGTCTGGAACTTGAAGACTACTTACAATGAAGAACTTACAAGAACGAGGCCTGATCTTGAGCCGGCCTCCGACGATCAGGAGCGGATTTCTCCCTTCCTACTAGATCTAATCTTGATTGCTACTCTTCCTAAAGCGGTGTTTCTAGAGCGTGGGATTGATGACTTGGATCTTGAAGCGTTGTTGATGAACTTGATTATGAACTAGATGATCTGAAAGGGGGGTCTAGGGGTCTGCTTATATAGCCCGGAGGAGGTGCCAGGGGTTGACCTAGATACATCTCGGGATCCTACCGACGCCCTCGGATCAAACCGACATTAAACGGGTGGATTAGATTGAGTCTTGAAGTCGGTTGAGGAAGCTTCCGGAGGCAGGGCTGACTTGGCAGAGGGGGGAGGCCGATCGGCCCCATTATTGGGCCGATCGGCCCGGGCTGGCCCACCCCTGGTGCCCGTAATCCGTCGTGTCTTCTTGGAGTCTTCTAGATGATGGTTTCTTGGGTGTTAAGTCTCGTTCACGTCGGGATTAGTCCGGTGCCTTCTAGGGTCTTCTCTCGGAGTTGGATTTCATTACGCGTTGCGCGTAGTAAATACGGCTCACGAATTACTGGTGTTTTCCTGTTTAGTCCCTGCAATTCACAACTTTACCAAAACTGATGGAAATATGTTAGTGACCCCCTATTCTAGGTTGTTATTATGATTTATACCCCTTTCTCATGTTTATTTGATTAATAAATTTATATGATAACAAGTGTCAACAGCAGCAAGAAAGCATCTTCAAGTCAAGCAAAAGAGTTGAAGAAAATGCAAGATCACATTGATGAAACTTCATCCTCAAGTGAAGAAGAAGATGATGGGGCTGATTTCAAGAAGATAGATGACATGGCCCTTTTCATGAAGAAGTATGGCAAGGGGATGAAGGCTAATGGTTACAAGATGGTGCCAAGGAAATTCCCAAACAAGAAGAAACGAACATGCTTCAATTGTGGGAGCACGGAGCACTTCATTGCCGATTGCCTGTATGAAAAGAAAGGCAACAAGTACAAGAAGGACAATGGCAAAGAAAAGAAGCAAGATTACAAGAGGAGAGGGAAGACAATGGGAGAGGCTCACATTGGACATGAATGGGACTCAACTAAGGAGTCAAGTGAGGAGGAAGTGAAGATTGCTACATTTGCTATGCAAGAGTCAACCTCCACACCAAGCCTCTTCAACAACTTGTCCGATGCTGATGATGTCTCCCCTCACGTTTGTCTTATGGCAAAGGGTGAGAAGGTACAATACAAATCCAAACCCTCTCCCTCCCTTAGTGATGAATCTAGTGATCTAAGTGAAAGTTCTAGTGATGATGAGGAATATGTTAGAATCACCAAAAACCTAGATCCAAAGACTAGACTATTCACCTCTAGATCTAAGTGAAAGTTCTAGTGATGTTAGAATTTTAACAGTCACGCCTATTCACCCCCCCTCCTCTAGGCGTCCAGAGATCCTTCACGGAGACCCAGAGGTTAGTCGCGCTGGAGGGACACATTGTTTTCGGTAATTTGGTCCTCGCTTGAGCCTGCTGTCGCTTTTTCCCCTTTTTTAACACGCTGTTGCCGCACGCCGGGCGCCAAGCAACGACCCAACAAAGCGACACAACACCGATGGAGGACGCCGACCGTGGGCATGGGCGTGGCCGAGAGAAGTCGAAGGAGAGCAAGAGGAAGATGGAGGAGCATGTCGAGGCCGAGGCCGAGGCACCTGCACCTCTGACCCCAACAGTCATGCCTCTTACGTAATTGGGAAGAGAAAATTTGTAACAAGAGGTATAATTGTGGATTTGGGCATTTAGTAATTTATTTGAGTTGTGACAATTTAGATTTGCTGGTTCTGTATGTGTAGATTTGAAGTCATTTTTTCCAAGTATGAGTGTTGGTTCTGTATCCCGCCGAGGCATCCATGAAGTCAAATTGGTGTGGCTGTGGAAGTGGAAATACATCAAGAAATAGTTGTAGTTTCTCAAGTTGAATCAACTGCACAACAAGCAGAAGCCCAAGCGAGCAAGCATCTGCAGAAGCCCAAGAAGAGCAAGCGAGAAACACGGGATGAAGTAGAAAGTGCAGGTATTGATCTCATTATGGAATTTGATGCAAATCTTCATGTTATTGCTGATCCTGGATGTCGAATAGCAATTGATAGATTTCATCCTGACATTAGAGATGAGGTTAAGAGGGCTTATTTGTTGAAGGGTCCAACCCAACCTAGAGGTCATGCATTTCTAAAAATAAATCAGAGATGCTTCCTAGCAGCATGGTTTAATGATTATGATTGGTTGGAATATAGTGTTTCAAAGGATGGAACCTATTGCTTCTTATTTAGGAGAGAAGCAGAGCATGAAAAGTTTGGTCATGTGCTTAGTTGCTGTGTTGTTAATTAAAAAATTACTATTGCTTCCTGTTGTCTTTCTTGAATTAATGGATTACTATCCTCAAATGAGAGGTACCATCATCAACCAATGCTTAAATTTACCATAGATTAGCTATTGATGTGCTTAGTTGTTGTGTTGTAAAAAATTTTGTCCACGATTTGCCCCACCTAAATTTTGTTTCTAGCTCCGCCACTGTGTGAAGCGATGGACTTGCACATGGCCTCTGTTTGAGAGCTCCTCAAGCTCTACCGGCAATCTTGGGTAGCTCATTATTTCAAAAAAAAAAAAAAATCTTGGGTAGCTCTTCGGCGGGCGATGGCGGCCTTGGACGAGGCCTTTGGTGGGTTCTCGTGGGGAGGACGATTGTGGAGAGGTGGTGATATTTTTGGTAAAAACACAATGCATCCACCTATTGGCTTGTGGGATCTCTCTCATTATGACCATTCTCTTTGGAATAGCATTGAAGTGCCACATTCAAGAATGTTCTGCTGCTTGTCTTTAAAAAAAAAAAAACACTTATCCCGATCGAGACCATGGTTTGGTCTCGTGAGACGCACCGATGCAATCCAGCAGTGCAATGAAGGCTGCGGAATGTCTGCGAAAAGCTTGCGCGGAAAAAGACCTCATAATCACCGTGCCAAATACGTATATCTAGCCAGTCCTCTTTCGTGTTTACTGCCCTGCTTTTTACTTCCCGAAAACTAAAGCTGTTCTACAGTTGCACAACTACTACTAGTAGACTCGTAGCTAGCTCAAACTTCTAAACGCTGTCCTCTTGTACGTAGCAAAGAATGAAGCGTAGGAATGAGACATCTGTGACTTGACAAGAGCTAAGAATCCGAGTGGAATCCGAGTGAGACCGTTCCGGGCAAGCTTGGTGGCTTGAGGGAGGAAAGCGATGGTGATTGCATTACCAAAATGTCAACACGTCGTCCAACGGGTAATACTGTGATGCAGATGATCATTTATGTTTGAATTTTTATTGACCATTTTACATCTGTACAGGGTACTACCATGACTATGAGAGAGACAGAGGGGCAGAGAGCTCACACTCCGTTTAAAATTGAAAAGAAAAAGAGTACGTATAGATGACAGTCTATTGAATTGAATATACATGCAGTAAATAAATATAATAAAATTTATGATAAAATGTGGATTGGTGGTACTGTACTGGTGTTGACTGTTGAGAATTCAAAAACTGAAAAGTTGATGTATGTGTTTAGAAGCCCAAATTTTCTCCAAAATTTTACGGATTCCCATCACATCCTATCACATCGAAACATTCAATGCACCTAAAGACGCTTGCCGGCCACTATAAAATTTAGTTAAATAAAAAAAAAAAAATTAATTGCACAGTTTAGATGTACATTATGAAACGATTCTTTTGAGCCTAGTTACGCCATAATAGGATAATATTTACCACTAACAAACAAACATGCTACGATTATGCGATGTGACGCGCGCTACAGGAATTTTCAGCCAAAATTTTGGCTTCTAAACACACCCGTACGTGACTGGAGTAGATAGAACCTTGTCACATGCATGCATCCATATGATCTGAGTTCTGAAAAACAGCAGGCTACGCATTTATCCAACTCTGAATCAAACGGTCGGGAGCTGAGGGTGTCGTAGCGTACGCACAGTGTAGTGGCTTGTGCACGGTTGTTGCCGGCGCGGTCAACCTCGCAAGGCTGACCGTCCGTAGCCGTGCGCACACAGTACACACACTGACTTGGGTCCCCCACGTAACGTAGGCCGACAGAGCCCGCGATGATCACACCATGATTACCCGTTGATTTGCTCTGGCCCCGACCTCGCCCTGGCACGTGCCATAGTAGACTGGTCTGACTGGCATGTGGCTGTGGGAGCAGCTACTCCTGCACACTGCTGCATTGCTAGCTAGTTACTCGGGTCAGGCTCAGCTCGTCTCGTCCAGTCCAGATGAAAGGTGCGAGGGCTGAGCACGCTCTGCCTTTGCGTCTCGCCTTTCTGCCTCCTTAAATATGAGCGAGAAACACAAACACACACACATGTGCCCATGCGGCCATGGCACCGGAGCGTAGAGAGCATGTCCACTGCTTGTACGTGCACGCTTTCTGCGTACCCTTGCTCGTTGTTTCAAGGGCAACCGAGGATGAGTCAAAATACTGAAGAGTACGTTACGCATATACTCGCATCTTCCGTGGACATGCTGTAATGCCTTAGTTTTATTACTAGTCTCTTGATCTTAATTCTGAAAACCGGTAAAGAAGCTGGAAAGGAAATGAACAACACATTACTACTGCATCAGAAGACACAAGCTAGAACGAATGGTCACCGACTCACCAGCTCCACTCCACCAAATAGTCACCAGGACGAGTCGAGACGACAAGCTAGAGCAGCGACTCTCCTGTCGCCCTCACGTCACCGCATTGCGATGCAGGGAGAGAAGCGCAGCCTTTGCATAACTCCTTTGGCATTCGGGCAGGTGGCACAATAAAAACAAGCGAGGGGTATCTGAGCAGCAGCACTCAGCAGAGAGGACACAGCGTAAAGCTTGGCAGCAGGCTGCAACCTGCACTGCACTGCACGCAGCGGAGTCGTCCTGCCCGACCGGCGCGTCTGTGCCAAACGTCCTCGCCGTTCCCCGAGCACGGCGCGCGCGGGCGGGGTCCGTCCGTGGACTGGTCGAACACGCGACCAGTGCGCGATCCGGCCGGGGAGGGAAGCCAGCAGCACAAGGCAAGCGCCGCGCCGAGGCCGGGACGCCGGGTAGCTCCGGTTTCTTGCTTCTCCCCTCCCGTGGAACACGCAGCCTCTGCAGGCCACAGCCATCCTCCCCGACGGTCCGACGGGTGCCGCGCCCCTCCTCCACCGCGCCGCGCGCGGGGGGATGGGCGGAACGGGCCTGGCGTTGCTCAGTGCCCACTGCCCTGCCAGCCGGTGTCGGCGAGGCCGGAGGGATCGGGGCCCCCAGACCCCAGGCGCTCGCACGAGTCGCACCCGCGTTCCGAGGAGGCGCGGCGTGGGCGCGCCCCGTTCTCTCGGGCCGGTGCGGTGGGTGCTAGGCCTAGGCGCCCGTACCTGCCGATATAGCTGTATGCTGTGCCCTGTACACCTGCAATCTCTTCTGTGCGTCTGCGGTAGTATGCCGGTGCCGGACTCTTTGAAAAACCATCGCAGGTGGTGATCGCGTCCGATTAGGAGATTTGTTTCTTGCTCCTTGTGTCCTTAATGAACTACTCCTAGTACGACCATGCCTGCTCATAGCTGTCGAGGTTTGTCTGCGTGAATTTCGCTCTTGGCTCTTTTGTGTGAATGAGTGGTCTTTGTCAAAATGTTACAGTTCGTCTGTTTTGGCCTTTTCGGAGGTCGTCGTCCGCGAGAACGATTTTGGAACAAAGCCACTGCCCATTGGTGGTGTGCTTCCAGGACCAGGCGGAGGCGCTCACTCCCGAGTCCCGAGTCAAAACGCACAGACACAGAGAGCCTCCACGAGATCTGTAAAGATGCGTTTCGGACGGCTGAGAATTTAACAACATGCACACGCGACCTCTGCACTGCTGCACCTAGACCTACTAGCTTGTACTGTAGTGTAAACTACTGTAGACCGGGAATTCCCCCGGTCGTACGGCTGCTTTTCGCGGTGAACGCAAGGCAAGAAAGCATCGGCTTGACTCTTCTAGCTATGTGGCCTCAAGCTATGTGGCCTCAACATGTGATTCTTTTACACGTGAGGCCCAAAACTCAAAACTCCACACCTAGCCTTTTCCCCTTTTTTTTTTTCTACATCCACTACATGAAATGAACGAAGCTGCTAAGCTGCGCCTGCTCCAAGGGCACGTTTGGATGCAGGCCATCACCGCCTGGATGCAGGTCATCACCTGCCACGCCAAGTGTGGCGCTGCCCAGCCTTTGCATGGCCGCCATGCTACAGCGACGGGAGAGCGCCAAACCTGTGACGAAGCTGTGGCGATGAATTTGGCCGTCACACCGGTGGCGAAGTTTTTCTACTGGGAAGAGCAGGGGCAGCCATAGAATTGACAACAACCAAACATTAGCCGTGGGAGTAGTGACCGCTACAGATGGTGGCGTGGCGGAGGTGGGCACGTAACCAAACACCTGCTTTGCTCCCATGGCCGCCGCAGATGTGGTGTGGCGCACAACGGTCACAAACCAAACACCCCCAAAAGCTCATCGCTGTTAGCCTGTTTGGCAAAGATTTATCAATCACTCCTGAAGTTGTATTGCCTATTTATGTACCAAACAGTCTAAAATATAGCCCGCTCCTCACGTAAATGTCAAAAAAAAAAAAAAAAAAAAAAAAAAACTGGTGAGACAACTGGTCGACATCTAGTGAGAAGTAGCTCCATCATTTCCCTCGATAGCCAGTGCTACAGGCAACAGAGGTGTGTGTTTTCTTCTGTTGATCAGTGCAGACACGTGGGCTCACTTGAGGTTAGGGGCGAGATGCCGAGGAGTCGTGCATCAATCGGAGAAAAATAGGTGGACCCATGGAAAGAGAAGAGGGGAAAAAAAAAGTAACATTTTATTGATGAAAATAAAGAAAGAAGAAAAGAAAAGGAAAAGAGAATGAACGAAGGTTACTAACATTTTATTGTTTTCAACGACCAATAAAAAATTATTTGCCAGACGTCTTGTTTTAAAACATTTTGGCAAACCTTGCTTAGAAGCAAGTATCTAATCTCAAAACCTCTCCCACAAATCTACATAAAAACAATGAGTCTCATTTCTAGAATGGTCAAATGAAAATTAAAGATCATGATTTGGCTTGTGGTTCCTTCAATCATAAATGGTTCACAAACAAGATATTGGCAAGAAGACACATGTGTAGTGAACTATCCTACACTATATGGTACTGCAAATCGTCTGCATGATATAGTGCCCAATATTATGAGACCAACTAGTTGTGTGCGTGGGGGAGGGTAAACTTCGATATATGAGAAGTCTTAGTAGCCAAGATCACTTTCGCAACAATTTAACCCGACGAGAGCTAGATTTGTTTGGAACTTACATATCAATGGAAAATTTACAGTCCATTTTATGTGTATTCATATGATAAATTAGAATATAGTGGTTATCTATGGCAATTTAACTCCATCCAAGCCTGCAAGTTCTACTTCAAGCAGGAATTGACCAGGGTTAAGCCCGAGGGTCAAAGAAGATTTTAAAATTCAGTTGCAACTATGGCTAGACAGCTTTGTGTAATCTTGCTCATTTTCTCTGTTACTTTCTTTGTTTCCTAGATGATTTAAAGATGCCATGTAACCCCTCTTTGTTAATAAATAAAATTCAGTAGGGGGAAGCCCCTCCTGTTGGCCTAAAAACACAAATTAGAATATACCCCTTCTGTCATAAGTTCATTTGGAAGTTAAAAAATTCTCTTAACATCAAGGTTTTCCTTTGGTATCTCCATTGGGGTAATTTTAACAAAGGATAACTTAACTAGGTGTTGTTTTTGTAACTGTAACAAGAAATCATGCCAAGATAATCTTGGTTATATAACTACCCCTAACTCTATATTCGACATGTTAGGAGTTGGCTTCAAAATCTTGATCTAAAAAAGAGAAGACACATATTCTAGTTGGGGTAGCTACTTTATGTTGGGCTATTTGGAGATGTCGTAATAATCTAATTTTTGAAAATTGCAAATATACATCTTCTATGCACACCATTTTCAATGGAACACACCGGCTACGGTTTTGGGCACTGTTGCAAGGTGAGAATGAGAAAAAACACTTAAGACCACTGCGCTGGAGCTATTCTCTTATCTTTTTTTTTGCATTTCTTGTTATTGACTCATTAACAATATCGCTAAAAACCATATAACGACAAGTACTCCAAACATTGTTAGCAAGCGAGAAGTGTCTTACATTTTTTAAAAAAAAAAAAAAAACTTCACTGAGGTGCTTCGTCAGGCGGAATACCGTACCAATAAAATAGATCTACGTACCTGACATGTCGTCAACAGGGAGTATACAACACAAGACGTCACCGACCGCCAAACTGAATTGTCAATTTCTTTTCTGCGGACGGAGAAAAAAAACTTGCAAACGCACGGGAACACTGGAGTCGAGGACGATGCCAGAGGATGCCTGGGTGAGGCCGAGACAGAGACACGGGTCATGTGCCACGGGCAGGATGCCCTGGATGTCAGGTAGCCCATCAATGGTGCCGTCCGTCCGGGTGATGTTGTCAGTGTGTGTGGCATGGCAATTATGGGCAAATGATGGCGCAGATGATTATTACTCCTACTATGTGGTAGGGGACTACTGGATCGAGATTGCCTTCGAGTCTTGAAGGCCGGCGCCGGCCAGGCCAGCGCCGGCGTCCGCTTGACACCACGCCATTCCAGTCACATTCCTAGTTCAGTGGCTTCCAGCCGCGCAGCGCAACGGCGCCAGGGGCGTCAGGCCCTAGTATTATTGTCTTGTTCTTGTATGGAATCTGCGGTACTACTACTAGCTTCTGACTGAGAGAGAGATGGCAATGCAGTCATCAGTAATCACTGGGCTGCTGGCTCACTTCAATTTCTGAGTAAATGTGTGATCGGGTACGTCCCAGAGGCTCCCAGCGGTGCGGTGCTTGTAGCATGTTGCGATTTGCAAAGGAGCTGGTCGGTCAGTAACACATGCATGCCGTGTGGGCACTAGTAGTTGTTGTACCATGCCAATGTTGCGCAGTGTGCCGTGCGTGCGTCGCTGCGTGCCTGGACCTGACGAGATCGATCGACATGCATCAATTCCTGGACGGCGAGGAGCTCTGCATGCCCACTGGTGGTTTGTCTTTCGGAGTTCGGAAGCGCCGCGGCCGTGGCAGCGCGGAGAGGGAGGACCACGATGTGAACTGGAGGCCCACGGGCTCGTTTTTTTTAATGGGCCAAATTCCACTACGATCCAGATAGGTGGTCGTTCTGGACACTGGACCAGCGCCCCCGTTGTTTCTGGACCCATAAAACAAGGGGGAACCTAGCTGCTGTCCACTTGGGCTGGGCCAGCCCACCTAAGGGCCCTCCCGGACGCCCCCATGTTCTTCCTCCTCGCGACGCCCTCGCCCCACTGCCTCCGCCTGCGCCCCCAGGACAATATGAGCTGATTTTAGCTTTGGAGAATAAACAAAATCACATATGGGCCAAAAACAAAAATCACATATGGGCCAAAATACCCCAAACGGTGGTGTCTTACTAAGCAAATATGGAGAAAAGACGATGTCTGTCAGGAAACTGGCGCCACTTAGAATGTCCGGCTAAATTCCCCCTTATTAGTAAATGCCCGCGTTGCCCACGGCGTATATAGTTTTATATTCCAATCACCTGGACAACATATATATAGCGCTGGTTGCAAGATCCTTAAATAATTTACACGGTTTGATTATTCAATGAATTCACCGTGTGTTTCTTTTCGGCTTGGAATGAAACTCATTGCAAATTTATCTTTAGATCAAATTTCACTTATATCTAGACATGATACTTTAACTATTGAGACATGACAGAGAATGACATATTGACCAGAACGCTCTGAACTTTATTATTATTTAATTTTATATAGAATAATAGTACCCATGTTTTGGTTGGTCAGTGCAATTTTTGTTCATAACTCGTTGTCATTTTGCTTCCTGAGTAAACTATTATTCGTTTAGTTCATAATTATCAATTTGAGCCGTATATAGCTGCTAAATTTGGACACGATATATCATGGGTCACGAAGATGTATCCTATTGTAAAACATGGTTTGCGTTCGCCTCCAGATCCAATCCTGGCAAGACTCGTTGCATGGCTACATGCGAAGTCCTATACTAAGCTGAGACGGACACAAATACGGATCCAATACATATATGTGGGCCATGGCGAAAGAAAAGAGCGTGAGTTGCATGCATAGTCCTATACTAAACTAAGTTAAGACGGACAAAAAAATACGGATCGCGATAGCTCTCCAAATCGAATACATATACGTGGGCGGTGGTGAAAGAAAATAGTGGTGAAAAAAAGTGGCAGAAATTTTTGCTCTTTAATAGTAGGTATAGATATAGTCGTAGGCAAATAGGAAAATAGACAATCACATGCGCCATCGGCGTTGCCTAATAACACCTAAATTAGGCAAGTATGCAATCACCGGAATACCAAATATACTTAAATTATTGTTGTCGTTTGCTGCTTAAAATATTCGGATATCCTATTATAGACATAGGATGATCCACGTTTAATTATCGGATAATCCATATCCATCGGATTTTGCCAATACCATATCCCGCACCGCATCCGCATATAGTCGGATTCGATTATCCACATCCGCATGGATTTTAAAAACACTTCTCCATATCCTTAAAATTCGGATTCGGAGCGGATCGATGCGGAGGATTATCCATACCACTTTCATCCCTAGTTCCCGCTACTGGCTTTATTGTCGTGGACCTGGTCCGTTCTGAGAAGCACACTCGGCTGGAGGTGGTAATCTCTGATGCTCGTGGATGGATTGCTTTTGATAAATTGTGGGTCTTTCACGTTGAGAAGGCGCCGCTGGTGGAGGTGCGGAGAAGCTGATGAGCCTAGCCATGCTAGCCGAGCTACTGACCCGTGTGTGGGCTATCCTGTCCAAGTCCGTCATATGGATATCGTCAAGGAGCGATACCTTCGTCTATCTGGTTGATATTCTCACTGCGGAGCCTGTTCCGCCCGAGGACGACGACATGTACAGGAAGCTGCTAGAAGCTTTCTTCCCAAGCATCGATGTTGTCCCTGAATTGGAGGATTCACGCTCAGGGGCCCTCGCCACCTGCGGGCTTCTTGCGAGGAGGAGGAGGAGGGTAGCAGGGGAAAGGAGGAGAGAGATTCGCTTGTACATCTTGTAGCTAATTCTTGCGAGGAGGAGGAGGATAGCAGGGGAAAGGAGGAGAGGGATTCCGCTTGTACATCTTATAGCTAAGGTGGTCTTGTTTAGTTTGTAAGTTTTTACAAGTCGATAAACACTAACTCATTCTTTTGTATTTTACTTCATGCATGTCTATACATTAGAACTTGTTTGAAGATGTGAAATCTTGTCCACATATCAACAGTAAATCGAGTGTGTCGATAGCACAAATGATTAATCCTCTTTTTTATTTTCTTTTTGTTACTTTGGTCAGTTCAATTTGACTCTCTAGACATTCCGGGAAACACGCGCCGACAGCTACTCCACATCATCAGTGTTGGTGTGGCCATAAAACGAGCCACCCCGATAGGGGACGAAACACCAGCAACAAGCAAAAACTAAACACTCAGACGTATACAAAACTAGAATTCTCTTTCAATTGATTTCACTCTGTCTTTACAACGCCCTAAGGGGGCTTATTTATAAGAGTCCGTGTAGACTTTTTACATGACCACAATACCCTTCCACCTGCTCCACTTCCGGAGGCTTCTTGCTTAGCGTCAGGGGCTTCATGGTCCTTTCCACCCGCCAGGCCGTGCCAGCCACCGTTAGGGACCACCTGCCGCCGCCGGCCTCCGACCACCTGCGGACTAAACAGAGGAAACAGCCAAAATGTAAGCCTTTCGGTTTACCAGCTGAAAGTTCGACCCTTCGGTAATGTTGGAGCCGAAACCAACTCCTATCGGCCCCCCCGCCCGGCGTCCCATCCTCCGGGCACCTGACCGAAGCTTCGATCTTCAGTACCTCAACCCGAAAGTCCTCGGCTGTCGGTTTGCTCGCAACGTAGCCCCATGGGACGAATCAGGGCCCTTCGGCATCGCCGACCGTAAGCCGACGATTTCGGCATCTGGGGGTTCCTTGTTATTCTTAGCCGAATCTCCTGTCTTTCGGCCCCGAGCTCCGAAAGCTACGGCTTGAGCATGTTGTAATTTACAAAGGAGCTGGTCAGTCAGTAACACATGCATGCCGTGTGGGCACTAGCAGTTGTTGTACCATGCCAATGTTGCCCAGTGTGCCGTGCGTGCGTGCGTCGCTGCGTGCCTGGACCTGGACGAGATCGATCGACATGTATCAATTCCTGGACGTTCGGCCCACAGGTGGTTTCTCTTTCGGAGTTCGGAAGCGCCGCGGCCCGTGGCAGCGCGGAGAGGGAGGACCAAGATGTGAACTGGAGGCCCATGGGCTCGTTTTTTCTTTATTGGCCAAATTCCACTACGATCCAGATAGGTGGTCGTTCTGGACATTGGACCAGCGCCCGTTGTTTCTGGACCAATAAAACAAGACCCTTGACGATATATGCTTTGGAGAATTTTCATTTGCCGGCAACTTGTGTAAACGTAAATATATGATGAGTAAGTTGCTCATTTTTTTCCCCACTGATGTTATCATTTATGTGGTTTGCAATAAGTTTGTTCAGGTTGCTATGTTTAGAATCATTAAACACAAGTCATGTACACCCGTGCATACTTAAGAAGTATCCAGCATTTTTTTTTTTTTTTGAGAATTTTAAGAAGTATCCAGCTGATATGAGCTCATATGAGCGTCACGGTGAAGCCCACAATGTTCGCTTGAGCCTTGAGCTTATTAGCCAGAATCAGCCCTACTTTTCAGCTTGGAATAATGTTTTTTTTTCCTCACATAAATCAACCGAACAGTGTTTTTTAGCCTCAGAAATCATCGGCCGTGGTCTTGTGGGAAAAAAAAAAGTCAAAATACGAATCCTAAAGAGAAGATGCTTTTGTTGATTGGCGGGGACGGTTAGCTGCCGTAGCGTGGCGTGGGTGTTCAACCGTAATCGTTAGGACTTAAGCCTGCCCTAGTCAGAGCGTTGGTGTTACCGAATAAATTTTAGTTGGTTTGCTGGTAGAGATCCAAATAATTCAACCTAAGAGGCCAGCTAAAATTTAGCACAATTTAGCCGTTTCAACCAAGCCGGTTTAAATAGATAGAAACCAAGTTAAAAGCCGACTACATTCGTCGTGTATGAACTTTTCTATTCGGAAGCAGCGGCCGTATTTTAATCCAAACGGCACTGTTGAACAGCGATGGAGCACATGCTCCTCGACAGCGCGGGAACACAGAGCAATGACCTGTTCGTCTTCCCCGCCCAGTCCACTCCGACGGCTGACCCGCCTTGTTAACCCCGCCACCCCGATCCAGCCGCCAACAGTCCCATCGCCATGGCCGCGGCGCTCCTCCTCCTCCTCCTCCTGCTGGTGCCGCCCGTCGGCCTACTCGCCGCGCTCGCATTCCTCGCTCGTCCGCGCGCCGCGCGGATCCCGCTCAAAGGCCGCCACGTCTTCATCACGGGCGGTTCCAGCGGCATCGGGCTCGCCATGGCCGTGGCCGCGGCGCGGGAGGGCGCGCGGGTCTCCATCCTGGCCCGCAACCTCGCCCGTCTCGAGGAGGCGCGCGCCGCGATCCAGCGCGACTCGGGCCGCGACGACGTCGGCGTCCACGCGGCCGACGTGCGGGACGCCGACGCCGTGGCGCGCGCGCTCCGGGAGGCCGGCCCCGTCGACGTCCTGGTCTGCAACCACGGCGTGTTCGTGCCGCTGGAGCTCGAGAGGCAGGACATGGATGAGATCAAGTGGATGGTCGACATCAACCTCATGGGCACCTTCCACCTAATCAAGGCCGCGCTTCCCGCTATGAAGGCACGCACCCGCGAGACGCGACTCCCTGGGTCCATCGCGATCATGTCCTCCCAGGCGGGCCAGGTTGATACAGCGTGAAATTGTTTGCTTCCTTGCCTGCATGTCATGCAGCTATGGTGTTCGATGTAATGCTGCTTGCTTGGGAGACTAATCTTTTTGCTGATAACATCTTTGCTGCAGGTTGCCATTTATGGTTACACCGCGTACTCAGCGAGCAAGTTTGCTCTTCGGGGATTGGGTGAGGCGTTGCAGCATGAGGTCGTCGCGGATAACATTCATGTCTCGTTGATATTCCCTCCTGACACTGAGACCCGGGATTTGAAGAGGGTATGTGCTTCTTATGAACTGGCCAACTACATTTTTGTTCATGTCTGCTTTGGTAGCAACTAACAAATGAAACCATGAATGCTTGAGTTGTCCTCTTTGATATGGTAGTCAAGCTTTTCAACTTAGCAAAACTGAAAATATCAGAGCTACCTTTTAATGAAAATATTGTTTATTGCCCATTTCAGAAACTGATCCCAGCAATCAGCAACACTGACCTATAAATCCGTATTTTTAAAAATCATAGACCAAAGAATGTTGTTAAAGTGAATATTTTACACTCCCATTTGTTTCGATTCGGTGCATGGCTCACAGGGTTTGTTAACACCGTGAATACTTTACACTCACATTTGTTTCATTCTGCGCATGGCTCGTAGTATGATCTCGTTTTGTTACTGAATGCTGGGTATGTGGTTTGACTAATTTCAGAGCTTAAGAGGAGGCCTGAATTGATAAACATCATGGTGGGGTCGTCTGGTGGAATGAAGGCCGGTGATGTTGCCAAAAAGGCTTTGGGACGGCATCAAATCTGCAAAATTCATTGTCCCCTGCAATTTCGAAGGAACAATGTTAGCTGTAGCCACTGCTGGTTTATCCCCACAAAGCTCCCCATTAATGGCGTTCATAGAGGTGATTGGCGCCGGACTCATGCGGTTTGTGGCACTTTGTTTCCAATGGAATTGGTTCAATACCATAGAGAGCTATTATGCCAAGAACAAGAAGAGCCATGATGACATAAACCATACCTAGACATTTGTTTCTTATGTTTCACTAGAGTAAAAAAACAAACAAATAAACGACAGTGTGACCTAATCTAAATGTAGCGTGGTACTAGAGAAGTTGAAGTTATCTTTTTTTCGTTTAAACTTATTAGTCCGGCTTATCATCCATGGTACAATGTTTTTCTCTCACAACAAAACATCATCCGGCTTATCAGCCACCTTATCCACCAACCGAACAGCCCCTAATCATCCAGTTGTCATTTTTTTTAAAAAAAAAGGGTGATGTCACTGGTTTAGTGAATAGCCATTTGCCTCAATATATTCCCAATCAGTTCAGTAGATCACTGCCAGGTTTGCACACATAATTTTGAGATGTGATGTGACCATGCACTCTTATCCTGCATGTGAAATTTTCAGCAATGATCATCACTCTATTTTGAATGAACTGCCTCAAGTTTTTGTTCTGGGGTATATTGTATCTTTTATTTTCCAAAAAAAAAAAAAAAAAAAACCATTGCAGATCTGGGTTTGCTGCAGGAAGAAACAGTCCTCAGTATTTTCATTGAATTTGTCAGTGATGGTTCTTTGGTATCTGTACATGAGAAGCGTCAGTTAGAAAAATCAATGGCCTCTGCATATACGAGGCAGATTCTCATGGGATTGGCCTATCTGCATCATCATAATGTAATGCATAGGTGATCAGATGTCATCTATAGTAATTTTATTTCCTTGGCAATTCAGCAAAACCGCTCACATTTTCTAATGTATGAGATTACTGTGTTGAAAAATTTAGTTGTGCCCAAATAATAATAACTCATCTCCTGATTTGTTAATGTGAATACAAATAGACATTGCCTGGTGCGTTTCAAAATCCAGGCCCCTGCAAACTTGTTTTACAAACTTTCTCTCTCCAGTTTTTGTCTGCGATGTCTTGCCTGCAATTTATGGTATCAAAACATTTGTTTCAGTATTAGTCAGTATGGTTAGTCTTGCTTGCATCCTACTATAAAGAATTGCTCACTTTTCCGTGCACCTGTTTTGGAGTGAAGTAGATTTTGCAACTGTTGTAATATTAGTCTCCCCGTCGCAGTTGT
This sequence comes from Hyparrhenia diplandra, assembly GCA_015847255.1. Taxonomy (NCBI): domain Eukaryota; kingdom Viridiplantae; phylum Streptophyta; class Magnoliopsida; order Poales; family Poaceae; genus Hyparrhenia; species Hyparrhenia diplandra. Next base: position 176,269 of record JADLZK010007473.1, read on the forward strand.
GGTGCTTGCTTATTCTTATGTAGTTTGATCCTTTGGGTGAGTGGTCTAGTTGTTTGGTTAGCTTGTGTTTAGTTGCTCTCAGTGTGTAAAGCTTGTTGAGTTCCTTTTAGTTGAGTAGCTCCCATCTCACAGTTGTAAGGTTTTTGAGCCCGTTTTTTAACAACAGCCAAGCTTTTGTCATATTTAATAAAACTAAAAATAGTAAAAATAGCTTCCCATTGCAGAGATATTAAATGTGTAAACATTTTACTTGACCTAAATGGAACACTGAAGGTGGATTTTAGACTAGCAAAGCAGGTCTCCCTCGCTGTTCTTTCAAACAGCCTTTTATTAATATTAGTAATTGATTAGTTGAGAACTTGAAAGTGTCTAACCAATTTAATTTAATCAAACGCTAGATCAAATTGGGGAAGCAAAAAGATCCTGTGCAGGAAGTGTGTATTGGATGGCTCCTGAGGTATATGAACTCATTCCACTCTCCAGCAGTTTTGAATTGCTAGTGTTTTTTTTAGCGAATGCATACTAGTATCTTGACTGCAAGAATGAAACTATTCATTCAAAGGCAGGTTGTGTTTTCCTTCGTCCAGACTATCAGAACGTCCTTGGACCGTGGCTCATCTGTTGCTGAACTTTTATGCGTCGATGCTGACACTTGAAAAAATTCAGGTCATATGCGGGGCTCCATAGGAGCGTTCTGCTGATATCTGTAGCCTTGGGGTGCAGGGTCCTGGAGATGCTCATCCGAAAACCATTCTATATCCTGACGAGAACTGGGTTAGTGATCTTGCAAACGGCGTTCACATGATTCAGTCAGTGGTTCTCTGAACATGCCTACACCATCATGTAACTGCTCCACTACCACTCGGTATCGGTTTTCTACCAAATTGGTCGTGGTCAGCTTCCTCCGGTCCCAAACTCACTGTCGTTGATGGCTCGCGAGGTCATACACAAGTGCCTCCGGGTGGACCCTGACAACCGGTCGGCGGACGAGCTGCTGTTGCATCCGTTCGACGTTCGTGGCGCTGCCGGACCTGGTACAGCATGTTCCCTGATCAATCGAAGCTGTGGCATCGAATTCCGGTTCTTCACGACGGTTCCATTCTGAAAGTTCAGAACAGTCGTAGCACCGTCAGGTGAAGGAACACTGTCGCGAAGCTGCTTGCGGTTAGCCTGCACGTGTAGTTTGTAGGTGTCCTCCCGGATATAGGAGGCACACGTGGCTGGACATCCATCATTGACTATTTTTGTTGCATTTGACGGTACACCGTACGCATCCATGTTTGACCATGACTTGGTGGGCGATCAACGACGCTACTGTTCTGACTAAGCCTGCCGTTGGAGAGGGTTTGAACAAACCCGTTTGTGTCCATATCCAAATTAATTTGCACTTTATCTATTCTATACCCTCCCCGTAATTATCCGTATCCAATTGATAACTCGCGTGCTTTGCTTAGCCAAATGTGCCATGGAGAGAACACAGAGAGAACCTCGGCTAGCACACCGGCATGCCAACATGGCGAGCAGGGGGTTACCATGGCGCGCAGAGGAGAGGAGAGCAGGGCGTCAGCTGCTGCAGTGATGCAGCGATGTCCGTCATGGACCTCCGCCGAACCTCGCAGGATTGAGCCCTGTCGGATCTCGCTGGTGTGAGCTCCACCATGGATCTCTCCTCAGCTTGGCCACGGGGATTTGGCCATGTCACATGGTGTAGGGATCAATCAACCAGGAATGACGACCGTATCAGGGAGAGGAGGAGACGTCAATACGTGATTTCTAGCGCCTCGGGGAGTCGACAACGGCACATCCAGCGCATTCATGTCAGCTCTGCATCAAGATTGCATCCAGCCCAAAGATGGACTGACTTGGATCAGGACATAGAATTTCAAACTTGTACATGGCACGATTCCAAACGTGTCGACAGTCTGTCGTACACATCACTAGCCTGGCTGGGCACGACACAGCACGACAGGCACTGCAACTGAAGTGTGCCTTGCCACCATGTCGCGTCAGTGTGCCAAACTTCAGGCAAATGCGCGGCACTAACAAGTTGTCATGCCAACAAGTATGGCAGCCCAGCGTGTCCGTGCCGGCACTAGCCCTAAAATCAGACAGTCCGTCAATCAATTCAAATTTCATAGTTGTTAACAAAAATAAGCATTCAAATCAAAGCACAACACATACATATTTTTGGAAATTAGCAAACTAAATTAAGTTGGAGTTATGCAATATAATGGTTACCTCATTAAAAACCTATTTAGAAGGGAAAAGGGTACAACTAGCTCCTAAATTAATTGTATTCCGTGAGCCACACACGGTGGGTGGGTGCCACTGTGACGGTGTATTCCATGAATCCTGGCCACAACAGCCACCACACACGGTAACGTCACGTAAGGCGTGCTTAACCGTTGTCACTCTTACGCAACGGACAGACGGACGGGATGACACGAGTTAAGGGTGTCCGCAATGGTTACCTTTTTATCTAGCTACATCTGACGTAGTATGAAAGAAGTAGGAGAGAGACTAGTCACTAGCGAGGATTATGATAGCTAATCTATTTCAAATAACCCAAGAACATGTGAAGAAGCGTATGGGTCAAATAATATAAAATAGTTTTTTTTATCTCATCTCCACATCAGCAGCACTAACTATTATTGTGGTGGACACCACACTAATAGAGCTAGCCGTGACATCTTGAGAATCGGTCCCTCTTCGTTTCTTCTCCTACAATTTATGGACGGATCGGAGTAGTATCGTCTGACCTGTTGTGTTGTAACGCTGTCTGCTGTTCCTCCACAACGTTGTTTACTGTTTCTCCACGATATAGGTGTCATATGGTGTGGGGATCAATCAACTAGGAATGACGGCTGTACGAGGGGAGGAGACGAGACGTCAGTACGTGTCGGGGAGTCGACATGACCGGCAGACGAGCTGCTGGGGCTTCCGTTCGTGGCGGCACAGCATGTTCCCTGATCGATCGAAGCTGTCACGTTCAGAGTGACTGAGAATGACCAGTGCATCCATTTCCGGTTCTTCACGACGGTTTCATTCTGAAAGTTCAGAACAGTCGTAGGCTAGCACCGTCAGGTGGAGGGACACTGTCGCGAAGCTGCTTGTGGTTAGCCTGCACGTGTCCTCCCTGATATACTGTATAGGAGTGTAGGCACACGTGACTGGACATCCATCATTGACTATTTTTGTTGCATTTGACGGTCGTACACATCCATGTTTGACCATGACTTGGTGGGGCGATCAACGACGCTACTGTTGTTCTGACCTCCATCCATCAACTTATCCCCGATCGTCGACGACCGGTTGGTTGGTTCGCCGACGTGCATCGCAGCCCCGAGACGGACGGAAGGCCAACCGGCTACGCAGTCCAGCGGCTCGGCGGCTCCAGTCCAAACGACCAGGTGCGCTGGCTCCTCCTCAGTCCTGACGCGTAGGCCATGTCAACGTGTGATGTGACGCCGACGGCCCGACGGTGACCCCCTGCCTGCCCCGCCGCCCCGGCGGCCACAGCCCGGTCGTCGTCCGCTTGCCCCGTTCCGCCGCTCGCGACGCGATACGCCGCGACAAAAACACGCGGGCAAGACGCCGACCCGGCCGCTTTCGGCTCTCGCTATTCGCCAACGCAGCGACCACAGCCGCGCCGGGTCAACAAGACTGCCCCCGCGCGCGCGCGCACGGCGCAGGGCGCGGCTCCACCCTCCTTGCCTGGCTGGCCCCCTCCTCCCTCGTCAAACCCCACTCGCAAGCGCGGACGCGTTCCGCCTCCCTCGCGCCTGTGCCGTCCCTCCTTGCTTTGCCCTGCTCCCCACGCAAGGGCCACCGTGCGAGCCGCCGGAGCGCATCCCATCTCATCCCAATCCCATGGCGGCGCCGCCGCAGCGTCCGAGGCCGCGCCAGCTTGCGCGCATCAACGCGATGAAGCACTCCTCGTACCCGGGCGAGGACGACGGCGCCGACGACCTCGCGCCGGTCGACCTCGGCCCGGAGTTCGCGTCGCAGACCAGCTTCCGCATCCGCCGCGGGGGCGCGGAGGTCGAAGACCTCTTCCGGAAGCTCGGTCTCAATGGCCCCGAGGACTTCACCATCCCGCCGGCAGTCTACGCCGCCGCCATGGCGCACTCTTTCCCGCAGCCGCCGCCAGTCCTGCAGGCGCCAACGCTGCTACCGGGCGCGGGCGCCGAGGAGATAGCACTAGCATCACAGGGACCTCCTCCAGATGTTTCTGGACTGGACTCCGCGGTCGCAGCGAGGCTGGATGCAGCCGTCGAGGCTGAAGAGCGAGCTGTGTTGGCCGCCAAAGTAGTCCAGCCGGAGGTTGCTGAAGTTTCTGCACGATCGTACAAGGGGTCTGGAACCGAATCGAGCTGCAGAGCTGTCCAATTGGAGACAGAAATCTTGGTTGCCGCCGTCGTGAAGGAGAGGACTGGAGACGGATTGAAGGGAAAGGGCGACGTGGTCAAGGTGGATCAGCTACGAGTGGAGAGAACAAAAGCGGTGGTTGTTGAGGCGCCAAGAGAGACTACTGCTGCCGTGGTTCAAGCTGTAGCGGAGTCCCCTTCTCGGAGCACCGAGTATTTGATCTCGCCGTCGCCAAACAGGCGGTTTAAGAGAACTATCACGTCTTGGATCAAGGGACACCATCTCGGCAGTGGATCTTTTGGCTCAGTGTACGAGGCGATCAGCGAGTAAGTTTGGATCTTCCTACTTCATGATAATTATACCATATTCTCATCATTGTGTTTTTGTTTATTGTGTCGTAATTAACTAGGACAGAGAGGACAGTGGAAGCACAGCTACATTTTTGCTCTGCGGAATATACATAGAATTGCTGAAACTGTGTTTATGTTCTGGTATACCAGCTATCAAGTTTTGGCGTGCATAATTGGGATCTTATGGTGCTACTAGTAGTTTTCACATATATTGCAATGGATGTGTGATATTTCTCTATTTAGGCAGGCTTGACTGCTTGACTTTCAAGAGAATATACTGGATATCAGTTTTCAGTTGACCCTAAGTCAAAGTCTTATTCGTTGGATTTTGGTATGTCTTGGAACTTTGTTTGAGGGAATAAAATCTCCTGTTGTTCCATGCAGATTTCTGTGTCCCATTTTTTTTTTCTTCAAAAGCGTGCCCATTGACATGTATTGCATTAAGGGAAAATAAAGTTTTACACGTCGTACACTTTAGCCAAAAACAATTGGCCGCAGCGCACAAAAGCACACTGTGTCCCATCCGAGCTTTCACTTTGTTAGTATTCTCTGTGCCAGAAACAATATTTAGTTATATATATATAATCATGATAAGATTGGGATGCATATATCCATATTTTCACAGGTTGACTGTGATGTCATTTCTTGATGTTGGCTAGCATTATGTGAGATCAATTTATCATTTCATAGGAACTCCAGAGTTCACAATTTTCTATTATCAAATGCAGCCAACAGGCTATTCGGTAGGAAAACATTCAGACAGTTTCAATGAACACATGCATCCTGTGCAATTTCAGAGACTGACTTCTATAACATGTCTTTTACAGTGATGGATTTTTCTTTGCTGTCAAGGAAGTATCATTAATGGACCAAGGACTCAATGCAAAACAACGCATTCTGCAGCTTGAACATGTGGGTTATGAACTATGCATGCTTGTTATGCTGATTACGCTGCTTCAAACATATTTCTTAATCATCCAATTATTTTTCTTGAATTCAACTGATAATGGGTAGTTATTTTGTTTGTTTCAGGAGATATCTCTCTTGAGTCGTTTGGAGCACGAAAAAAATATAGTTCAATATTTTGGAACAGATAAGGTACTAATTTTTTTTCCAGAATAAAACTATGATAAATATACATTTGTTTTCTATAATAAAATTTGTTCAATATGGTGATTGTTTTGTTGTGTTCCTTTGTGCTCTTCTTTTGTTCATATTACATGCTATCTTTAAGTATATGGCATCTGTCAATCATGACCCATTTTTTTAATGTTAAATTTGTGGGATGAATTCTTTGCAGGAAGGTGGGAAACTATATATTTTTCTTGAACTTGTTACTCAAGGATCTTTGGCAGCCTTATATCAAAAATACCATTTGCAAGATTCACAAGTCTCAGCATATACAAGGCAGATTCTGAACGGTTTGCACTATCTACATCAGCGGAATGTTCTGCACAGGTGAGTTAGGATTGAATTAGAATGATATATAAATTTGATATTTTGAAATAAGATTTTCTACTTTATATCTGGATATTGACCATGCTCATCCCCTATGTTACTAGAGATATAAAATGTGCCAATATCCTAGTTGATGCATGCGGATTGGTCAAATTGGCAGATTTTGGACTTGCAAAGGAGGTATTCACTGCAATATTCTAAACACCGTAAGATTCATCTGAGTTCTACATCTACATGTTGTGCTGACTCTTTCTAATTTGCATTTGCAAGACGTCAATTTTGAGCCAAGCAAAATCTAGCAAGGGAACTGTCTACTGGATGGCCCCTGAGGTTAGTCTGTGCAGTTGTGGTTCTGTGCCTTTTCTATCTCAGTGATCTTATAATACCATGTTAAATTCTTAAAATAACCCATAATATAATTCTAAGTATCTCAAGTGGAAATTGCCTAAAAATATCCTTGCAGTTTCAACCTTAATGATGTGCCTTTGTGTAGTTCAGTTGCTTGACAATGGAAAGTCTGATACCTATGAGCCAGCTTTTGAAAATCAAGCCACCTAATTGTAACTGAAAAAAACTAGTAAGCATTGTGACAAACAAGAGTGTGATATAAGTTCAAACTGTTACTGCACTTTGTTACAAAAGGGACGATAACATTTGGTCTTGCAAGTTGCGACAATATTGTGGGCATTTCCTGATGGCATATTTTCAATATTAGGTTGCTAAGGCAAAGCCACATGGACCTCCGGCGGACATATGGAGTCTTGGCTGCACAGTTCTGGAGATGCTAACAGGCAAAGTGCCATATCCTGATATGGAATGGGTGAGTGATTTTGCCTCCTCAAGTTTCTGCTGCAGCAGTAACAAACTTGTATATACAACGTAATTTAAGTTTGGACTTTGAATACAACAAGAAAGAAATAAGATTTGCTGTTTACCTATCTATGTTTGTTTGTGCAAATTCATATGGTATAGTGGACCAAAAATAGCAGTCGCCTTATGAAAATGATTCCATTATTTTCATGAGAAATATCATAAATGCGCACACACAATTAGTACATCTCTTGATAGAAAGCTATACTTTCATGGCGAATGATATCATATTTCTCCTGTTTTGTAGACACATGCTTTGCTTAAAATTGGTAGGGGATACCACCAGAAATTCCTAATACATTATCAGAAGATGCGCGTGATTTCATAAAGAAGTGTGTCCAAGCAAATCCAAATGACCGGCCATCTGCCGCTCAGTTATTTGAGCACCCATTTGTGCAGAGACCGCTGCAACAATATGACGCCTGATGTTCTCATTGATTGCTAACATATTGATTGTACATAAACAGGTAAGTTTTCCAGCCTCCTATTAAACAAACAGCTGCTTTGATCACCTCTGATCTTATCACTCAAGAAAATATGTAGCTGAACTTGTCAGTACTATTTTTTTTCATTTTGTAGATTTAATTTACAAGTGTGAGCTGTTGCTATAATGAGGATGAGCACTGGCCTGAATTTCAAGAATGATCCCTCAATCTGAAGGCATCTCTTTCTCAATGTACCATTCTCATGCTTTGTAGTTTAGGAGTTTAGGGGGGAGGTCATCCCATGTTCACTGTACCATTTTTTCATGCTTTGTAGTTTAGGGGAGGTCATCCCTTTGCTCACTGTAACATTTTCATGTTTTGTAGTTCAGGGGAAGGTCTAAAATTGCTTTCAATCTGGTAAGCACATCCAAAACCTTAGAAGCAACAATGTTTGCTCCAATGTGGGCGATTTGTGTTCGGTTCTAGTGGTTCCTTTTATGCCTGTCCGCTCTTTACACCATGCTCCAACGACCATTTCAGATTAACCGTACCTGAATATCCGGCTGATCTAGTTTTTACTAGTGCTCGATAATTTTGGCCAAACGGGAAATCACTCTAATGTCAAAAATGTTGCGTGAAAGGTGTATTCTAGCAGTATAAGATATTTCGTGTTCTGTTTCTAGCCATGTTTCCATACGTGTTGCCTGTACAGGTCAATTTCCCAGTTTTGCTGATGTTAACGGAGCGCCTAGAATTCTTGTGACTATGTTGCCGATCATTACATGCCTAAGCGCCACATAAAAGCAACATCTATTGTCTATTTTGATCGACCTCATCAAATTATGATCAAACATACTGAAAACAACTGATTTATCCGTGTGCTATATATGGTGAATCCCTTCATTATGACTCAGTGATGATGGGCATTAACCACGTCCTAGCAGTGGCAACAGGCTAACAGCAGCATGCACTAGCAAGCTATAAAGACAATACAGACAAATTTATCTACACAGATGTTTCATCTGATGGACCAGGAAAGAACCTACCTCCTTTACAGAGAGGGCACTCTAGTCACAGGCAAAACTTTGAACCCTGTGGTGCTGCATGCACTAGCAAAGCTAAAGGACAATAGCTTGAGCGCGCGGGCGTGGAGGGCGAGGGGGCGGGCGGCGGGCTAGCGGCGAGGATGGGGAGTCGGCGCAGGCGGAGAGGACAGTAAGCTGCGTGACGTTGTTCGGGGCCGGCGCGCGCGGTGGAGGGGAGCGCAGAGAGACACAGTGTTCAGTACCCTGCATTTGAACTCTGTTACTCACTCCGTTTCCACAATACTTACTGATTGTTTGACTCATATAAACCGTGTTTTAACCTCTCGTCTTATTCAATTTTTTTTAATAAATATTATCACTTTTATTATGACTTATTACATCACTAAAGATATTATAATGACGTTTTGTTTGTTTTATAATTTACATAAAAATTGAATAAAGACGAAGAAATCAAACACGCTTTTTTATACGAAGAAAAAAATTGCAAAGTATTTGAATGGAGCGAAAGTACATTCTGAGTATCGTATGGCTTACAATTTGTAACTGCGCTACGGCCTCCCTCTCTGTATTTCATCCAAATGAGAAAACAGGTGGGGATCTTACGGAGGGGATCTTACGGATCCCCCTAGTTCACCTAAAAAAAATATCTCACATCAATCTTTTTTGGTCTATGTATGAAGTATCAAATGAGCGAGGTAAAACGAAATAACTAATTACACAATTATGCATGGAGTTTCAAATGAGGTAAACAAAATAATTAATTACACATCGGATATACCTTGTGAGATGAATCTTTTAGGTCGTGATGGGGTAACAACTAAAAAAACAAAAATACTACAGTTTACCAAATTAAGTGTTCTTTCTCCTCCGATTTCTAAATTGTAGTTCTTTTCGCTTTTTCTGCATCTATTTCTTTTTCTTTATGTATGCGGATATAGTGTATAACAGGTGCGCATAATAAAAATGGATCTAAAAAATCAAAGTGAACTACACTCGAACAGGATGAAAGATTACAATGATAAATTCCCACCGCATGCAGGTCACCACTGTGTCACGGAAGTCAGAGCTGGTGAGAGCAATAGCTTTAAGACCCGGTCATTTTTATCCATCCACCAACTCCATGCTGGCCAGGTCGCCAGGATCAGAAAATCAGGGTATCCTCGAAATGTTAGAGAATGCTCAATGTTGGATGAAAGTATAGTCCAAAATTTATTTTAACAGAAAGAAGAAGGGAAAAATCGAGTTCTCCGTTGATTTTGTCAAAACCCGCAAAGACGAATTTGCGGAGAAAAACCCTCCCCTTTCCTTCTCCCCTCTCCGCCGCCCTTGCTGCTCGCCGCATGCATCTCCTGGCGCTCGAGCTCGGGAGCTGCGCCAGATCGGTGGAGGCGTAGATCAGGCTGAGGCTGCGGGCTACGCCGACCCACTCCGCGGCAGCGCTGACACCGTCGTCCGCACGTACGCAGCTGCTCGCTGAAGACATACGCCCTTGGGGCGGCGCAAACATCGGTGGCTGGCGGCGCGAGCAACCGAAGCACGCCGGCATCAGAGTTGGCGCGGTGGATCCACTAGGTGCTCCCCTGCTCCGAAGTCTCCATCCTCTTCCCCTTCACCCCTTACTTTACCCTTGCTTTATTTTAATACTTGAATCCATTACTGTTTTACAGATCTGCGAGGAGGATTGAGGAAAGGGTTCTGATGGAACTTGAGGTATTTCCATTGTTTTTTTCGGTCTAGGAGTAGCATGATATCTTTGCATCAGATCGATAAAATGGCTGTCAACTAGTTCATACGTGACCTTGTGGTTCCTCTCAGTGACTTCCTCTATGCCTCCATCATTGTATGTCTATCTCTTTGCTGGTTTCCCTTCTCCAGCAGCAGCTAGGTCTATCATCTATGGCAGTGTGAGGTGGATCCGTGGATCCAGTTAGTGCTGCCGTGACAAGCTGTCGGCCACCTGCACACTTCCCTTGGCCAGGGCTCCTGGCCTCGTGTTTTTTCCTGAAAGCCGCCAAACATGATATCTCTACTTGAATGTGTCTTTGTGATTCTTGCTATTAATAATTGCAGTTATTAAGTTGCATTGTTATTGATGTAAAACCATGATTTTTGATGAATGAATTAGTATATGAGCAAGATTGCATCTCTACTTTGGTAATGAAGGATCATGTAATCTATGGTTAAATAGAACCATAGCAGTTGCGATAGCCGGCCAACTCGTGTTATATGTAAATGCTTCATGATTTGTGCTAAGTATCTAATAATATGATATCTTTGATCTGGTGCTATGATAATAGTGGTGAAAATTAGGCTTAGTATCTTAGCATTATCTATTGGTTATAGATTTGTTTTTTCCACAAATCATTGTGCCTGATGTTCTAGTGTTTGGTAATTTCAGCTTGTATTCTTTATCATGCACTAATCTGATGCATCACTTGTACAGAAAAAAAAATGGTGATACCCTGAAAGCCACCTACAGATACATGATGGACAGATACATGATGGATGGTTCTCGCGGAACCAGTGCAGATCGGTCAATGAATTATGTCTTCTTGGACTCTAGATCACCAGTGCATTGCACAGGAGACTTTTCTCTGCTTTCTGATGTTCGTTTACTGCCCTGCCATTATTTAATAATAGGAGACAATGGGGAAGAAATGGATGTCTATCTCTCTGGGTCGATACATAATGACAAATTTCAGGTGAAGGATGTCCTCTATGTCCCCGGCCTGAGTTGTAAGACTATTTTATCTGTGGCCAAGCTGAATGAGCACCATTTGAGCATCGTTTTCAACCATGATGGGACTAGCTCTATCATAGACAAAGCGGTCCTGGTACTTGAAACGTGAGATTGTTGGTAAGGCCCGGAATGCTGATGGGCACTTCATGGTGGATTACCTTAGGGTCCCACCCTATAGGGATCCTGTCCCAATGTTGGAGGGGCTACTTCTGCAGACATTGTGGAATGTTTTCCTTTCGGTTTGGAGTTCCATCACCTGGGAACATATGCTGCCGCATGTTTCTGGACGGGCAGTCGCAGCGAGGCTGGATGCAACCATTGAGGGTGAGCAAGCTGTGTTGGCCGCTGAAGTAGCCCAACCGGAGGTTTCTGAAGTTTGTGCACGATCATACAAGGGGTCTGGAACCGAATCAAACAACAGAGCTGTCCAATTGGAGACAGGGGAATCTTCCAGAGTGGTTGCCGCTGTGGTGAAGGAGAGGACTACAGACGGAATGAAGGGAAAGGGTGATGTGGTCAAGGTGGATCAGCTACGAGAGGAGAGAACAAAAGCAGTGGCTGTCGAGGCGCCAAGAGAGACTACAGCTGCTGTGGTTCGAGCTGCAGCGGAGCCCCTTCTCGGATCACCAACTATTTGATCTCGTCGTCGCCAAACAGGCGGCTTAAGAGAACTATCACTTCTTGGATCAAGGGACAGCATCTTGGCAGTGGATCTTTTGGGTCAGTGTACGAGGCAATCAGCAAGTAAGTTTGGATCTTCCTACTTCTTGATAATTATCATATTTGCATTATTGTGTTTTTGTTTGCATCATAGTTAACTAGGACAGAGAGGAAAATGGAAGAACAGCTACATTTTGCTCTGCAGAATATACATAGTACTGTATTGCTGAAACTGTGGTTATGATCTGGTATATCAACTTCACTGATCGTAGTGTACATAATTGGGATCTTGTGGTGCTACACAGCGATGTTCACACATATTGCAATCAATGTAATACTCCTCAATTTAGGCGCGCTAGCTGTTACCTGACTTTCAAAAAAGAATATATGTTGGACATCAGTTTTCAGTTGACCCTGAGTCAAGTCTTGTTCGTTGGATTTTAGTGTATCTTGGAATATTTGTGAGGAAAGAAAGCCTCTTGGTGTTTCATGCAGAATCCATGTCCATCTGAGCTTTCATTTCATTAGGTTTCTCTGTGCCAGAAACAATAGTATTATATATGATCATTATAAGATTTGCATGCAGGTTGTCTGTGATGTAATTTCTTGATGTTGGCTAGTATACATATGAGATCAATTTACTATTTTTGTAGTAACTCCAGAATTCACAAATTTATTATTATCAAATGCAGCCAACGGGCTATTTGCTGGAAAACATTCAGACAGTTTCAATGAACACATACATCTTCTGCAACACGACATCTCAATGACTGACTTCTAACATGTCTTTTACAGTGATGGTTTTTTCTTTGCTGTCAAGGAAGTATCGTTAGTGGATCAAGGATTCAATGCAAAAGAATGTATTCTGCAACTTGAACATGTGAGTTATGAATTATGCATGCTTGAGAATATCGCTGATTACGCTGCTTAAAACAACATGTTTCTCAATCATCAATATTTTTTTCTTGACTTCCACTGATAATAGGTACTTATTTTCTTATACTGTTTCAGGAGATATCTCTCTTGAGTCGTTTGGAGCATGAAAATATAGTTCAGTATTTTTTGGAACAGATAAGGTACTAAGCTCATTTCTGTAGTCATGAAATTCATTTTCAGAAATAAAAGTATGATAAGCGTACATTTATTTTGTATAATAAAATTTGCTCCATGTGGTGATTACTTTGTTGTATTCCGTTTTATGCTCTCCTTTTGTTCATATTACATGCTATCTCCAAGTATTTGACTTTGTTTCCTTTTCTATCTACCCTATCTTTATCTTTTTGTCTTGTGTATTTTTACGTTCTTTTATACTGTTTCATACGGGTTTCATCTCTAGCCTACCCCAACTAGCTTGGGACTAAAGGCTATGTTGTTGTTGTTGTAAATTTGTGGGATAAATTCTTTGCAGGAAGGTGGAAAGCTATATATTTTTCTTGAACTTGTTACTCAAGGATCTTTGGCAGTTTTATATCAAAATTACCATTTGCAAGAATCACAAGTCTCAGCATATACCAAGCAGATTCTGAACGGTTTGCACTATCTACATGAACGGAATGTTCTGCACAGGTGAGTTTGGAAAATTAGAATGATATATCAGTTTGATTTTCTACTTTAGGTTCTTTTCCATTTACAAGTATCTACTCATGTTTATCTTATCTGGATATATGTTTATCTTACCTGGATATTGAACATGCTCATCCCTTTATGTTACTAGAGACATAAAATGTGCCAACATCTTAGTTGATGCAAGCGGACTGGTCAAATTGGCAGATTTTGGACTTGCAAAGGAGGTATTGACTGTGACATTCTAAGCACCTTAAGATTCATCTAAGTTCTACATCTACATGTTGTACTGAGTCTACTGACTCTTTCTAATTTGCATTTGCAAGATTTCAATTTTGAACCAAGCAAAATCTAGCAAGGGAACTGTCTACTGGATGGCCCCTGAGGTTAGTCTGTGCAGTTGTGGTTCTGTGCTTTTTCTATCTCAGTGATATTACAATACCATGTTGAATTCTTAAAATAATCCAGAATATAATTCTAAGTATCTCAAGTAGAGATTGCCTAAAAATATCCTTGCAGTTTCAACCTTAATGATGTGCCTTTCCGTAGTTCAGTTACTTGACAATGGCAAGTATGATACTTATGAGCCAGCTTTTGAAAATCAAGCCACCTAATATTTTGTAACTGAAAAACTTTTAAGCACTGTGACAAATAAAATTGACGATAACATTTGGTCTTGCAAGTTGCGACCCAATATTTTGGGCATTTCCTGATGGCATATTTTCATTATTAGGTTGCTAAGGCTAAGCCACATGGACCTCCAGCGGACATATGGAGTCTTGGCTGCACAGTTCTGGAAATGCTGACAGGCAAATTGCCGTACCCTGATATGGAATGGGTGAGTGATTATGCGGTTGTGCCTCCTCGATTTTGTGCTGCAGCAGTGACAAACTTGTATATACAACATAATTTTAAGTTTAAAGTTTGAATACAAGAAGAAAGAAGATCTGTGTGGCTACCTTTCCTGACTGATAGATTTGCTGTTTATCTATCTATGTTTGTATGTGCAAATATCATATGGTATAGTGGACCCAAAAAGCAGCAGTCTTGGTCAGGATGATTCCACTATTTTCATGAGAAATATCATAAATCATAAATGCACACACACTAGTAGCACCTCTCTATTATCATCATCATCTGGTCAAGAGGATTCCGTTATGTTTCAGAATTTGCACACTTTATCATCATCGGGTCTTCTCTTAATAGAAAGCTATACTTTCATGGTGAATGATATTTTATTTATCCTGTTTTGTAGACAAATGCTTTGTTGAACATTGGTAGGGGAATACCACCAGAAATTCCTGATACGTTATCAGAAGATGCACGTGATTTCATAAAGAAGTGTGTCCAAGTAAATCCAAATGACCGGCCATCAGCTGCTCAGCTACTCAATCACCCATTTGTGCAGAGACCGCTGCAACAATATGGCACCTGATGTTCTCATTAGTTGCTAACATATTTGATTGTACATAAGCAGGTAATTCTTCCAGCCTCCTATTAAACAAACAGCTGCTTTGATCACCTCCATCTTATCACTCAAGTAAATATTTATCTGAACTTGCCGGTACTAATGTTTTTTTTTTTTTCATTTTGTAGATTTAACCTACATATGTAAGCTGTTGTTATAATGAGGACGACCCCTTTGGCCTGAATGGCGAGAATGGCCCCTCAACCTGAAGGCATTCCTTGCTCAATTTACCATTTTCATACCTTGTAGTTTAGGGGAGGTCATCCCTTGCTCGCTGTTCCATTTTCATGCTTCGTAGTTTACAGGTAGGTCTAAAATTGCTTTCAATCTGGTAAGCACATCCAAACGCTTACAAGCAATAGTGTTTGCTCTAATCTGGGCAATTTGTGTTGGGTTCAAGTGGTTCTTTCGTGCTTATCCACTCTGTACACAATGCTCGAACGACTATTTCAGATTGATTGTGTTCACCAGGAGACACCGTTTCACAACAATTTGGTCACAATTTGATGAGGTCGGTGAACATAGACGATCCATGTTGCTTTTTTATGTGGTGCTTAGGTGAACATAGACGAATAGACGATCCATGTTGCTTTTATGTGGCGCTTAGGCATATATGATCAGCTAGAGTAGAGACACTAGAATTCTAGTCGCTCTGTTAACATCAACAAAATGGAATTCGGCCTATACAGGAATGGGGACGTGGCTACAAAGAGAACAGAAAATATTAGAGCATTGTCCAACCGCTGTACTGTACCGCCAACGTACACATCTTTCAAGTAACATTTTTGAAATTAGAGTGATTTCCGTTTGGCCAAAATGTGATGCACTAGTAAACACTAGATCAGCCGGATAAACCATGGAATGTCAGGACTGGTAAAAAACCTCCAGGGTGCTCTATGGTGAATCCCTACATTATGACTCACTAATGATGGGCAATAACTACGTCCTAGCAGTAGTAACAATAGATAGATTTATCTACACAGATGTTTCATCAGATGGAGCAGCAAAGAACCCACTTCACAGAGAGGGCACTCCAGTCACAGGCAAAATTTTGAACCCTGTGGTGCTGCCTGCAGAAGCATTGCATCTTCTTCCACATTCTTGCAGTCCCAGCAGCTCAATCCCCATCCAAGATGCTGCTTCCATGATCATCACAACCATACGTTGCCATCTCGTGCCTCAGTAGCCCAAGCATCTGGCCGATCTCCCCGGCCTGAGGATGAGACTGATCTCCCGACACGAACTTGTGCACGTCGCCGTCGATCTCCACGGTGCTCTGCCCCGGCCGCTTCTTCACCCCGCGCGCTTTCATCAGGCTTCTGACCTTCCCGCGCCGTCCCACTTCCCGACGGCCGCGTAGATGTTGGAAAGCAGCACGTAGTTGGCGTCACCCCCGGGGTCCAGCTCGAAGAGGTGCTGCATCAGCTGCTCGGCCATGTCCAGGTCGTCGTGCATCCGGCAGCCCGCGAGAAGTGCCCCGAGCACCACTTCGTTGGGTCGCATCGGCATCGTCTGCACCACGCGCATCGCCTCGTCCAGGCGCCCGGCACGGCCGAGCAGGTCGACCACGCACCCGTAGTGCTCCATCCGTGCGGCGACACCGTACTCTGTCGTCATGAGGTCGTAGTACCTCAGGCCGTGCTCGGTGAGCCCAGCATGGCTGCAAGCCGTGAGAACGCCCGTTAGCGTCACCGCGTCCGGCTTGAACCCCTGCCTCCGCATCTCCTCGAAGAGCTCGATCGCCTCCATGCATCGGCCATTGGCTGCGAACCCGACGATCATCGAGTTCCAAGAGACCACCGTCCGCTTCCTAATGGAGCGGAACACCTGCTCCGCGAGCTTCACCTGTCCGCACCGCGCGTACATGTCGATCAGCGAGTTGGCGACGCGGACATTGCGCTCCAACCCCTGCCCGAGCACGAGCCGGTGCGCCCACATCCCGAGCCCGAGCGCGCCTACCTCGGCGCATGCAGATATGACGGCGATCAACGTGACGTAGTCTGGCTCGACGCCGTCCAGCAGCATGGCGCGGAAGCAGTCGATGGCCTCGTCATGGCGCCCGTTCTTGACGAACCCGTCGATAAGCGCCGTCCAGGAGACCTTGTCCGGGCTGGGCATCCCGTCGAACACCTCGAACGCGGCGTCGACGAGGCCGTTGCGCATGAGCCCGGAGATCATGGTGTTGTAGGTGACGACGGAGCGGACCGGCATTGAGTCGAACAGCTGGATCGCGAGGTGCGGGGGAGGCGGGACGCGAGGTAGAACCGCGCGAGGCAGGTGGAGAGGAGGAGGTGGGAGGGGAATAGCTTGAGCGCGCGGGCGTGGAGGGCGAGGGCGAGGGGCGGGCTAGCGGCGAGGATGGGGAGTCGGCGCAGGCGGAGAGGACAGTAAGCAGCGTGACGTCGTTCGGGGCCGGCGCGGCGGGGGAGGAGAGCATAGCGCAAAGAGACACGGCCGCCGCATGCAGGTCACCCTGCCGCGCCGTACGCGCGATGGTGGCCGTCCAGGAGACGACGTCCCGCGGCGCATGCCGGGCTGCGCGTTGGGTGGAGCGCGGAGGTGAGGTAAGGGCGAGAGACGGAGACGCGGCCGCAGCCATGTTTCTGCTGCACCGCCTGAGCCAACGCGGGGGACCTCTGCGTCATCCAGTTCCAGATTTCCAGCCATGCCGTGATTAAACTCATTTTCAAATTTCAAGACAAAAAAGGTGCACATGCCATTCCATATGGCCAGTTTAAGCATCTATAAAGCTAGGTCACAGTAAAAATAATTTGACCACACTTAGTTTTAACTCCACTTATTCTGAATGAGAGCATTGCACAATCGTAAGCAAATATTCTGTTGTAGAACTGATACACATAATTGATTTTGCAGCAACTCTTTACAGATCGATATCACCATACATCAGACACCACTGCTGTAGTGTTGTACACAGAAAATCCAAATAATGTGTACAATTAAAAAAATGCTACATTGAGCTTCTGAGCCCCTTTACAACATACATGCATCTGAACAACTATGTGCAAGCAAAACTTCCATGTGGGAGTGGATTCCCACTTAAGAAAAAAAACTGCAACTTATGCGATGAGGAGGAAATCATCAGGTGTCAATCACTGTTGACAATTTTCTTGCACAAATGAGCCACAAAATATATGCAATGAAACTGCAGAGACTAATTATATTTATAAGCTTCCTGATAACAATAGATTACATGGGCGATACTAGGTGTCTTGCTCTTGATATTGGTAGCGGTGCACAACTACAGAACCCAGCCCATCCGATATTTCACTACAAGGAAAGGAGAGCTTTTGTTGTCATTCCAATAACTCTGTTTACATATCTTCGGTCCGAGGATGAGAGGAAACCAAACAAAATAGTTTTCCTCCTTTGCTACACTGAAATCCAATTCATATGTGGCCACCTAATGGACAACAGTGGCTAAAACTGCAAAAACCTTTACGCTTTTCGCCAAATGGGTTTGGATCTTACGCCGATAAGCACAACCAATCTCTCAATAATCAATCCTCAATGTTACTTCCACTGAATCTGGACTTCAGACATTGAACTGCAAGCTCTTTCCAGTCTGACAGAGATGCAAATGGCAACAAACCAGCCAAGCATGGCAGAATAAGTGACACCAGAACATAAAATGTGTATCGGCGGGCCCAATATGGTACATGAACAGTCTTGGTCCTGTGAGTCACAGAAATAGGACCATAGAGCATGCGATGTAAAAGAGATGGCCAAATGTTTCCAAGTAAATGGATGGAGCAAAGGGCCTCCCAGTATATAAGCCATACATTTCCATCCCCACCCAGTGTGTCAACACAACGGCTTCCAAAATAACCACAAAGAACTCCCAATATCATAACATTGAATGTTACTGGCATGTTTGGCCCAGTCATTGCAGAACGCTGGAATATCAACCAACCAATTAATAGGAGCATCAAAATTCCAAAGAATATCCTTGTTGCTGCTATCACATGGCATTTGAAAAGCAGCAAACCAGAGTTGAATGCTGACACTGAACTTGGCATCCACCAAGATGTATACTCCTGCAAGAAAAGGGAGCACATGATATGAGCTTCTTAACAATGGCACTGGAAACAGCTAATTTGTATCGAAAAAATGTGGTACATACCCTTGAAATTGCTGCACAAGCTGAAGTAGCAGCAGTTATCCGCTGGTACGAGTAAATATATGTTCCATATCCAAAACAGACAGACATGAGTACCACTGCAGTAAGAAGCATATCTATAAGTTTCCTGAAAAGTTCTGCATGTTTTAGATCCTCCACTTCAGTATTGAATTTCTTCTCTTTGAAAGTGGCTTTCTGAAATCCCATCTGAACTTTAATCTTCTCTAACATATGTGAATCAGAGCTCAGAGCTAACTTAGATCTGCTCAATTGCAATTTTCTCATAGTAAGTCCTATTTCAAGCTCCTTGAGCTCATTTGAACGAGCTTGCTCATCCACAGACCTCTCAAATACACTAAGGATGTGTTGATCAATTTCTGGATTAGATCTGCTACGAGCAAGGTGAACCAGCTGATGATTGACGCCCGCATGAAGAACAATCTGATTACTCATGGAAGTCCAGGGCGTGTCATTCTGGACATCATGTATCTGACTTTGCAAATCAGCACCACCCAACTTTATTTCAGGTACAGAATTACCATCTTTGTAAGAACATTGCGCCATATCTTGCTCATAGACAGGTGTTTCATTGATAAGGTGAATGGTTCTCAGTGTACTACCAAAAGCTTTCTCAAAGTTACTCATGAAACTCTGAAATTTGTCACCATAAATCTACACCACAAAAAAGGGGAGATATAAGAAGCTTATGGAAAGCAGAAACAGAGTAGTCAAAAAAGAAACTGGCCTGCTCATACATTTGTTAAGGACTCCTTCACTGCTGAGGTACACATCTGCATCCATAATTGGTGTGAGGACATGCATGGTTTTGTTCCAAACAGCAATAATTTACGAGAAGAATGAAGACAGCATATGTACCTTTGAGAGGACATCAGGTTGTAATCTTCCTTCAGAACCACTGCTTCTATTTAGAACCTGTAAGAAGAGGTGTTAGTTTTTGAAGCTGATTGGTGTTGGCCCAAGTAGATTCACTGCAAATCATTTCACTAATTACCCAATTTGAGTTACCGATAGAATGTACTTCCTCCTATTATAGGCCAAAAATATAAGTTGCAAACATTCCAGCACACACTATCAATTAGAATATTAGGATGAGATGCTCATACCTTTACACCTTGATATAAAGAAGCATGCAGTGCTTAAGATTCAAACTCATTGAATATATTTTTAAAAACAAAAAATAACAGTTAACAACAGAACACAAGTCAAACAGAAGAAAATCAAGATAAGCATTAAAGAATCAAAGTATCTTGTCCCTGGCCCTTTAACTAAGTGGTGCATTCAAATGGCAAGTTCTGAACTGAACAACCAAAAATAAACTTTCATGAGCCAAGCAATAATAGTAGGATCTGATTTGTCCGAAGTTCCTTTACTTTTTTTTTTTTTTGGACTGAGGAGACCCGGCTTTTATAGAAAGTATATATATAGGTATACAGTTCCTATGCTTTTCCCCCAATCGAACTGTATAGTTCAAAATTCTTACACATTCTGTCCATTTGAATTGAGGCCTTCTTTCCCCAGGTAAGGCTTTAACATCAAACAACATCATCCCAAGTTCGACAGACCTCATCAATTTTGCACTGAATCAAATAGAAATCTTCAGTGGCTGGAGTAACACCTCATGTCTGGTACCATATTGCGTATTCCATCAGAACATTATGCAGTCAGCAGTCACAAGCTCCATTAAAGATCAGAGCAAGTGGGTCTTGAGAAACTGTCACACAATGCAAGCGCCACTGGGAGGGCCAAATAATCACAATTCAGTGAACAGCATGCACTTGATGGCAAAGAGAAAAGACTAACTTCTAATCACGATAGTACCAAACAATTGCTGAGTGTTTACGAGGACAACAATTTGGGACAGGGGCAGCTTAAACTCTTTGTTGCAAACAGAACAAACAGCGCAAAACAACAATTTGGATCCAAATGGAACTACCAATTACGAATAAGTAGTAACCAACTACACATTATATTGCGAACGCTCGCACAAAATTCTCTAACCATCCAAACATGGCAAGGCAAGCTGGAGCGCACGAAGGGCGTAAAGATTGAATCTTTGGGTAGACAAAGAAGAGAAAGAGGCAAGATACATCCCGCTCACCTGCGCAAGCACCGCCGCGAAGGACATCCCGAGAGGCAGCGCGAGATCCTGCACATCGCCGCCACCTCCACCGGCTCTCCCCTCTCCACTAACGGCCACCCGCCGCCGCCGCCGGCGCAGGTGAACCCCCTTCCGCATCCAGGAGCGCCCGGACGCGGAGCCGCCGTAAGACGAGGCCGACGACGCCGATGAGGACGCCCCGCCGGCCTCCAGCGAGGCGGCGGCGATATGGGCCCCGTCCATACGGGAAGGGGCCCGTGGGGAAGAGAGCGGCTTAGGGTTTATTGACTGAAGCTGTGCAATTCTGCCCTGGACTCTGCGTGAAAGTGAAGCAAAGGAATTCTTAGGCCTGGCCGTTTGCGAGTTCGTTGTGATGTGCTCGTCTTAACGGGAGAGGTCCGGCTATGAAACGAACTGGAGATGGGAACGCGATAGAGAGCGAAGACGGCGTCGTAATGACGCCGAGTTAGCCGTTGAAGCAACCGCGGAAGGAAACTCCGGTGAACTCGCGCGTGTAAACCCTCAACACCTTCTGTTCTGTCATAAAAAGTTCGTTCGGACGTGGATCCGTCGTTGCTTTCCTTGTATATCTTTCTTTTACCGTTTTTTTTTTTTTTTTTGTAAAGTAATTCTTGGAACTTACTTGTACATGTCACGTTGTTTCGTGTAAACATACAACCTGCATCGACGAAGTTTAAAGGATGAGTTAAAATCTCAAGCTTCTCACCAGAATACATAGAGGTTTCGGAGTTAGTTAGCAAAAACACTGTTCTGCAACCCCCTCGCCACACTACTTTGCGTCTTGTAAAGTCAGAAAAAAAAATACCTACTTTGGGCCTTTTGAATGATTTTTTAGCCCGCACACACACGTTTGGCCTACATATTCAACTAAAGCGAATTGGCAGAAAGTCAAATGGTAGGGCCGGTTCGGTGGGGCCACCCACCAGGGGTTCAAATCCCTGGTGCCGCGACTTTTTCCGCGTGATTTTCTCGGGAATTTCGGCGTTATGCATTAAGTGGTAGCGGCGTTCCGTCGGCGACGAGGCGCCAATGGTGACGAGAATCTCCGATCTGCCGGGTGCTCCCGGTCGGAGGTGCTCATAGGGGTAGGGTTTGCGTCACGCGTGTTCGTAGGGGTGAGTGTGCGTGCGTGTGTGAGTGTCTGCGTTGCGTTGCGTCATTCTCAAAAAAAAAAAAAAAAAAAAAAAAAAAACATATTCAACGAAAGGCTATCACATGACAGGGCCCATTTCCACGCCGGCGCACGAATCTCCCATTCTCTGGATGTACTCGTATCGACGGGGATGGGGTGCCATCCATTCATCTTTTGTCCCTCCAAGGCAATTCTGGTGGACACATCACAATTTTCCTTGTGAGGTTAGCAACCCACCTTTCCATATGTTCGGAGTGGTGTATTTAGCTCTCCCTCGTCATCTGGGGTGGGGTTTGTTGTTCGTCTGAGGTTGGATCATGTGGCAATTGGTGTCAAATCCAGGCAACAACGAGGAGATGGCGGCTTGCCTTTGGCCGGTGCGTATAGGGAATCAACAACACACCTTGGGCGTGTTTCTTATGGGCTCCTCAAAATTTGATGAAGATTCTTCGTTGATCCGGAATTCGGCCATGAGCTTCATTCGATGTCCTTCTTCATTGCGGGAGGTGGAGAAGGACCGGTTTGCGGCAACATCGGTCGGCGACGGCGAAGTTTGCAGGGTGCTCCTTCAAAAGACTTAGCTGTAATTTTATTTTCTTGAGGGGTGCCCTTTATGGGGTATGTATGTATTAGTTCTTTATTTTTAGAATCCAACCATTTTGTCAAAAAAAAAACTAGCAAGCAGCAGAGTGTCGTTTTTTAAACTTCTTAATTCTAATTAGAACAAATAAGAATGGCACCACTAGGGCCGGGACGTCTGGCGTGAGCACATGTCCGCGAGGGGGAGCACGAGTGGCGGGATGAGACAACAAATTGTGGGCGAGTGGTGTCAGTGTAAGCAGGCCCGAAGAGTAGCGTGGCCGAGCGACAGTGAGTGGCAAGGGGGAGCGAAGTGGTTCACAGGATGTCAAAGAAAGCAACGAGCGAACGCAGGGAGATTGGTGTGGGCCGCGAGATAGGATAAGGATAATGATGGGAAGGAGTGGGGATCCCCTGTTCCGCCTCCCGACGCAACTTGGTTAGAGCATCTCCAACGGGTGTGGTATTCGGTTTTGTAAAATAGCATACATCGGGAATCTTGCTTTGCATATAAAGCCAGCCTGACCCCACTCGCTATCTGCTGCAATTTGTGGCCTTCCACAAGCAAAAGCGAGAGCCACCAAGGCGTTGCGACTAGAAATAGGCCTGCGCTACTAGTTGGTGACGTGGCAATTTTCTAAAATAGAAGATGAGAACTGGCAAGTCTATTGGATAGCTCTTACCTTTTTGTAAACTTCTATGTTTTACAAAATAGCTAAAGTGTCAAATTTATCTATTTATTTTACCACATCTCTTGGAGATGCTCTGATTCTCTTAGGGAGGATGCCCGAATACCACAATTAGGGCACTCACTCGGTCAGTGCAGACTCTATCATAGAGTCTAAGCTTATTTATTACCTTCATATTTATCGTATTTTGATGATGTGGCGCTGATATGGCAGTGTATTTATGGGAAAAAACTAAGACTCCAAGTCCACAATACCCGAGGTAATAAATGATCTTAGACTCTATGGTATTGTGAGTGCCCTTACAGAACACCAAATATTTTTTAACATCAACTCCAAAAGAATTGGTAAAATAAATGGCTAAACCCTTGATTTAGCCAACCTCTACAATAACCATAAAAAAAAACACAGAAGATTCCAACATTCTTCCTATTATGGGCCATGATACATTAGAGGTGGTACATGCAAGCCATATATAATTTAGCTCGCGGAAACTCCGGTATAGATTGCTATTTTACAAAGCCAGATACAATAGCTATTGGACTCTCATTTTCTTCCTAAAATAGCTAAATATAGATTGCGCAACACGAATTGCTTATCTCTTGGACTTGGTCTAAAGCTTGGATACGTTGCAATGCTATTTTTTTGCGCATGTAAACATGTACTGTATGTAATCTACAATTATGGAAACGTTGTGATGCTGTCTGTGGAGACAAATCTCTTCTATGGCCTTGTTTGGATGCCAGGGTTAGAGTTAGATAGGGTTATTTTTTTCCAAATAACTCAAAAACATCCAAACACATGGGTTAGATTGAGTTATTTTGGCTCTAACCTACCAAAAAGAAGTAACCCCTCAAGGAGGTGATATTTGGGTTAATTTGGTAGAGCCTACCAACCCAAAGGCACACTAACTTGGAAAAGTGATTGGAAAAGTGCTTCTAACCTTGTCATCCAAACTGCACATGGGTTAGAGTTACTTGAAGGTTAGAGTTAGAGTTAACTCTAAAAAGTTAGAGGATCTAAACACGCCCTATATTTCCTTTTTAAAAAGCAAGACTAGGATGTCTAGATCTCTTTTTTTTCCCGAAAAGAGATTACCTCCTGCCCCTCGGTGACATGACATGACATCTCTAGATTCTGGAATTTAGGCCATGCTCGTGTGCTTGATCTGATCGATTTGATGAGTCATGAGTACGCTACCGTACACACCATCCTGGTTTCAGCAACGCGGCCTGATTGGTCTGATGCGCCATCAGCTAGGGCCTGCTCCTAGCTCTCCATCTCAGACGCCAACCATGGCAGTGGCACACTACACAATCCTCCCTCCGTACTGTTAAAAAAGTCGTTTAGTATAGCGATACGGTTTTTAAAACACAACTTTGACTTCTTTTTATTATATATATAAATTTTTATGAAAACATTTTTTTAAGATAAATCTTTTTATATAATTTTCACATTTATAAACTCTACAACTTAAAAATTATTAATAACTAGTAAATTTGCCCGTGCGTTGCTACGGGAAAAAATTGTACATATCAAGCTCCATCGTGCTCTAACTCCGCGTCGTCGTTGCGGCCCGCGCCGCGCTCATCTTCTCCGAGATTCAAGTCTCGTGGGCCGGTGCCGTTAGCTAGCTCTCATGGCCGAGCTCCACCTTTGCCGCCATCCTAGCAAACGGTCGGTGGCCCGCAGCCAAGATAAGAGATCTGTATCGACATCGCGCTGGAGCTCCACCGTTGTTGCAATTTCAGAATTTTAGAAATTTCAAAGTGTCATACTAAACATGTGTGTTGCACCTCAAGGGAATCCTAAATTCAAAATCTAAAGAATATATACTTGACATACCACGTATACAAACACAATCATGGGGCTTAGCCGCTTGACAATTTCTTATTACCTCCGAGTACTTATGCGGACCAGAACGGTGGGCCGCACATAGCCGCCGGCGTTTCAAGACGCTCCGACCGTCGTCGGGCTGCACAGTACACCATCGTCTTGGCCGTCCCCATCCGGCAAAGACGTCTCCCCGCGTTCGCGAAGCCTACATAAACGACAACGGCGACAATATCAATGATCATATGCATATATATGCTCGCTCGCTCATACCACTATGACATGTTCGATCACGGCATTATTGAACACGTGACGCATGTACCATGTCTGTCGGGTCTACTTGCCTTCGCTCTCTACTTTGATTGACGGCCGGCAGCAGCTAGGATTGATGAATCGTATATATGTATGTGGAGAGTTTTATTTGCCCTCCGTTAGACCTTTGTTTGGTATTGGACAAGAAATCGTATATATGTATATGCGGAGTTTGTGGAGAGTTTTTTTTTCCTGGATTTAGAGCTCTTTTTAAATCTACACCCAAGGAAGTATCTATTCCATATTCTATACGAACACGTATCCTGGGCAGAAACCGAATCGCTTGGGAAGAAAAGGCAGGCATGCAGAGCTAGCTTTTCTCTTCGTATCCGTATGCAACTCGTTTAGTTTATTACAGATAACCAGCGGACAGACTGCGTACGCACGACATGATAACCCGGTGGACAAATACTACATGGAAGCGGACGCCAAGGCTGGACAAAAATTTTAGGCGGGGAAACTTCCGGTCGGATGGAGGGTAGGGAGAGGGCTGGGACGAAATTTTTGGGTGGACCATTGTCTTCTAATTTTCTATTCTAATCAAGACTTCATGAGGCGTGTAATGGGAGTCCGAGACGTATTCGGTGGGACATGTTAGACATAGTAGTGTTCTAGTCATATTCCTATTGTAATCTGTTAGAGTCCTAGTCATATTAGAAGTCCTAGTGTAGTTAGGACACATAGAGTTCTAGAAGGTTCCGAGATGTGCAATGCACCTTCCCGAACCGTGTCCAAGTCGGAGTCCTTCCCGTTGCATGTAGGTTTGCATGTTTTATGGTAAATCCTAGAAGGATTGCCATAGGGACTTCATAGCAACGGGGGGGAGGAGGTCAAGGCCCCAGGCCTATATAATGTAGACAGAGAAGGTGGAACCAAAGATAGGGGGAGACCACGGAAATTTTTCTCTTTTATTAGTAGGTTCCTAGTCATATTAGAAGTCCTAGTGTAGTTAGGACACATAGAGTTCTAGAAGGTTACGGAGATGTGCATGCACCTTCCTGAACCGTGTCCAAGTCGGAGTCCTTCCCCGTTGCATGTAGGTTTGCATGTTTTATGGTAAATCCTAGAAGGATTGCCATAGGGACTTCATAGCAACGGGGGGGGAGGTCAAGGCCCCAGGCCTATATAATGTAGACAGAGAAGGTGGAACCAAAGATAGGGAGACCACGGAAATTTTCTCTCTTTATTAGTAGGTATAGATATAGATATAGATATAGATTTATATTTCTAATTTTTAATCCAAATCTTGTCCAAAACGATTTCCTTTAGTCTCAAACGGAGTCCACGCAAGAGGCCAGGGGGTTGCTATCCTAATTCCTATAGCTACTCTGGCTAGCTAGCCAGCTCGAGATAGCAGCAATGCAAGTTGTAATTACCAGATCAGGCACATTGCTTTCAAAAAAAAAAAAAAAAAAAAAAAAAAAAAAAAAACCCCTCCAGATCAGGCACGAATGACCAATCGATCTGTCTTCGGTCGCTGCACCTTGAGGCCGTCCATCTACCCCCATTCTACCGTAGGGAGTAGCTACTAGCGAGGCGGACGCGGACGCACATGGCCATGGCGATATTGTTCTTGAGAACCATCGGCCAGCAGTAGCATCGATCGGACGGGGTTTAACTAATCCGTTGTAGGCTAAACAAGGGTCAAACCCACCCACCCCACAGCAGCTGGATCGATGCTAAGCTCGCCTCGATCGGATCGAGCCTGCTGTACGTTTACCTCGCACGTCTACAGATGCTGCATCTCTCCTTGCTTCTCCGGCCCTCTGATCTGTCAATACTCACAGCTCGCGGACCGACGAACAGACCTTTGCCAATGCAATGAGCTCGCCGCATCAATCGGAGCCAAGATCGATCTCAGTCGTCCATCGGCGTTGAAGCTCGTTCATGGCGTGGAAACAATACTGTTAACCGACGACGACGACGTCACATATATATACACTGAACGATCCATCACAAGGCCAACTTGCGATTAGTGCAGTTCGGTCAGATCGGAGGGTCGAAAGGGTTTTTATATTTGATCCAGAACAAGCACAAGTGTTTTCTTTTAATGATTCACTAGTTAAACGCCCGTGCATTGCTACGGGATAATAAAATTTTATATAAAAAAATATAGATCGCATGATAAGGTAACAATACTATAAACTTACAATAATATTAAAGTGACATTATGAACTACTACATGGGATTGAACATGTTTTTCAACAGATCATTTAGAACGGAAATCATTTGTTAACATTCGATCAACCTCACCATTATTCTATCACTCTCACCATTATTCTATCACTCTTATCCGACAAATAAACTGCGAACTACAAAGGTCACAAAAAAACTGAACTTTTGTTTAAAATATATTCAATAAGAGTGTGTCTTGATGTGAAAACTATACCGCAGTGCAAATAATTTGAAGGGAAGTTGTAACGAACTGACAGGAAATTTGAGAAATTTATTTCAAGTATGTGTATTTCTATTGTATTTTCAGATTTATTATTCTACAGAAAATGCCATATTGCATGTACATGATGTCATATGACGTCACCATGCTAACAAGGGAAGAACGTGCATCCCATCCGTTTGGTGGCGCTTGCTTCGTTCAGTCATGGCGCTGTGCTCGCGTGGTACGCCTGTGCGCGTCGGGAGGGTGAGGTATGTGGGGCGGCCACTACAGCTTGCTGGGCTCGGCGCCGGAGGCTTGCCGTAGTAGCCGGGCGGTGAGGCTATATGTGGCGTAGAGTCCGCCATGGCTTGGGAAAGTCCTAAACAGATATTGTTTGGCTTCCATTGATAGATCGGGGAGACTCGGGGAGGCGGCGGTGCTTACCGTGCAACTAAAGGAATGGATTGGAGGGTAGCAGAGGTCACCGACCGCAAACAACAGGGACGATGTCACGAGGTGATCACAACGACCTCCCCCGGTGTCGTTGTGGTGGTCATATGCGGCGGTGTGACAATGGCCGCCGACTTAGCTAGGTCTCGATGTGGGGGCTTCGCCGCGCCAACTCGGGTGGGCGCGAGCAAGTATTGGCGTGTCGGTGCGGCGGCAATGCGGCGAAGTTACGGATGGGAGTGGTAGATGCGGTGTAGGGCATTGTCGCTGGCCGAGGCGAGGTCTCCCACCGTTTGGCTGGGCGGGGGAGGAGGTGAGTGTCGTTGTCGCAAGGGCAAGAGATCGAGCACGGAAGGAAACCGCATGCAGGGGAAGGGGGATGGAGCATGGAAGGAAACCGCATGCACAGGGGAAGGGGGGATCGAGCACGGAAGGAAACCGCAGGGAAGGGGACACGGATCACAAGATTGGGTGGTTGCCTAATATAAATGGTATGTGTGAGGAGATTGGGTGGTTGCCTAATATTATTAGTATGGAATAAATCGCATGTGTGAAAAGATTGGGTGGTTGCCTAATATTGTTGGCATGCTTTCCATATGAACGCTAATCGAGTGTTGCTAAATATAGATTGCATGTGTGAGGAGACCGCGTAGGAAGGGAGTGTGGGATCGCATGGTGAGAGTGAAAGGTGAGGCGAAATTTTTACCGCACCAAATGATAGTCTTTTTGTTCTTTTTATGTAAGTAGAGAGTAGAGATTCGCCGAGGGCCACCGCGGCCAATGACGAGCCGTACACGTTCCGTGCTAGTAATTTGCTGCCGAGACTGGGGGCTGCCTGCATGCATCACAGCAGTCAGCTGCAGGGATGGATCGGAGAGAGATGCTGCGAACTCGATCGTCTCCCGCTCTGCTCTGCACGTGAGCGTTCAAGAGGTCTGCCGCTGCGTAGAGTAATCGGCGACGACCGTGGAGAGCGATCGAGCCAGGGGCAGCAGCAGCAGCCAGCACGCAGGGCGGGCAGGCGCTTGATCCAGCAGAGTTCAAGTTGAACCCTGTTTTGTTTACATTACGCACGCATCGGGTGCCGTGCGTGCTCCATTATCTATACTCCTTATTGCCCATGTCAAGATCCATCGACGGAACAATCGAGGGTGTAGTTGGTTGATACGTGTCGCGTCACAAGAACACATTACATATATACCAGTGGTTTGTTTCTCATCACTGCTATACTAGCTAGAGGAGATAGTGTGATCGTAAACCTAGCTAAGTTACGTGCAATCTAGACACGGATCTAGAAACGTGCGTGACTTGCATTTGTAGGTCTAGCTTAGGTACCCCGTGTTGACAATATATCGGATGAAGATTATTTCTCCCTTATCACTTTCCATGGAAAATGATCGGAATGCGGAAATGGTCAGAGTCAAGTATTCCCTCCAAAATCCTCCTCGTGGCAAATATCGCGATCCATCAGCACGGGTCACTCGTGGAAATGGAAACCATCACCATACAATGCAACTCGACAAAACCAGAAGGTCTCTCCGCTGGAATATTTCACCACACGCATGCATTCTCACCGTCAGAAACGTGAAATAACAAAGAGGCCAGCTACGGTCATTTGTGCGTACGCACGCATTGCATATGTAGAATACTAAGCGAAAACCAGATGTAGTTGTCAGGATGCCCTGTCCGTTTAAAATTATCAACCATAGTACATACTCCCTCCGTTCCAAATTATAGTTCACTTTGACTTTTCTGGATTCATTTAATTTTATCTGACATAATGTATAACTAGGTGCATAGCAAAATCAATGTATTTAGAAAAGCTCAAAAGTGAACTACAATTTGAAACGGAAGGAGTATATTGTTTTTTCTCTCACAACAAAACATCATCAGTTGTCTTATGAGTCATGAAACCTTTCATTGTAGACATCTCACATATATATTATCCATTCGAATCAGGTTGAAAATTTAAATTCGGAATCAACCTGTAACAGGCTAGGCTAATACTCGTAAGGAAAACAAACAAATTGATTATTTAATGAACCGGAAAAACAGATGGCGCTGATTAATACGTACGCACAGATCGATCAATCCAGAATCCGGCTTGCCACGAGATGGCCACGTGAATGACCCATGCGAAATTCCAAGCAATTATGCCACGGCCGACACACTAGCTGTAGCTATAGCTTAACCAGTACAAGTCGTCGCCCCGCGTGATCGCAGAAAAAATGGAAAAAAAAAGATGTTTAAGACATGGATCGAGAAGACCACATCAGTTACTATAAACGTCCCAAAGCACGAGCTGACTCTATAGAAATTATTTTAGAGATGCCTCTTTTTAGTTCAGAGATGGTTTGATTCTGTCAAGAACCGTCTCCAAAAGTGACGCCGCGTTTTTAGAGGTTGCTGCAAAACTCAACCACCTCTATAAATATTCTTCTCTACTGAATAATGGAGGCGGCTAGAAACCCTAACAACCTCTAAAAGTACCATTTGCGGAGATACATGTTTGAAAAATTGACCTGTCACTAAAAATATGTGCAATATAGAACAATTCATATTTTTTTTTCAAATCAAATCGGATGAAAACAGAGTTTATATCAAAGTTGCATATCTCAATAGTGGTTGCTAATTTGTCGCACCTTTAAGAATTAGTGAAATTTATAACCCTTTTCAAATCAAGTTGGATAAATAAAAACTTATACCGTTAGTTGACAAAGTTTTCATTTCAAATAATTTAGACCTAAAAAATTATGTTTCAAGTTT
Organism: Hyparrhenia diplandra; assembly: GCA_015847255.1. Taxonomy (NCBI): domain Eukaryota; kingdom Viridiplantae; phylum Streptophyta; class Magnoliopsida; order Poales; family Poaceae; genus Hyparrhenia; species Hyparrhenia diplandra. The sequence goes on from JADLZK010007473.1 coordinate 207,630, forward strand.
CCAAATTTTTAGATTTGTGTTTTATTTCTTTTTTTTTAGAATTACACAAGACAACGTAGATGCTCACAACACACACTCATCCCTATGAACACAGGTATGCAAACCCTACCCCTATGAGCACCCTCGAAGGGATGAGAACCCGACGGATCTAGAGATTCCTGAAGTCACCATTGGCGCCGTCATCGACGGAACGCCGCTACCACTTAATGCATAACGCCTCAGAATTCTAATAACCCCCCAAAAAAAAAAAAAAAAAAAAAGGTGCGAGCACCATGATTTGAACCTCGGTGGGTAGCGTCTCACCTGGACCGCCCTACCATTGACTACAAGTCAATTCACATTTGTGTTTTATTTCTAAAGTAACCTGGATAGAAAAATATCCTAAATGAAAGTAGTTTACTCGACGAGATCTAAAACTTTATTGTTTCAGTTCATTTAGGTATGAATGATTAGGTTATGAGTTTGATCCTCCCCGCGCCGTCATTAAGGGTTACTTGGATTTTTTTTGCTTGATGTTAAAATTCTACAAACTAAATTTCTCGGGAATCTAAATTTCCGTCTCTAAGAATCGATTTTTTTGGGGTAGTTGTGTTGAGGGAAGATGGACCCCGGCACCCCCTCATTCGGCTTCGAGTAAACCCGACAGCCAGAGCCGTAATCCTTGACTTTCGATGGGCAAGAGGAGGGCAACGATTGCGATTAAAGGAGCCTGGGGCGAAAAGACAACCCATTCGCCTATGGGATAGGCTGAATGGGTCGCCTTCCGGTCTAGCTTGGCAGAAGTCGGTAGCGCCATATGATGGGGCGCGTGTTTTCGAGCCAAAAGATATGCCTTTCGCTAGAGACCGCCGCGAATGCTATACAAATCGGTTCCATTGGCGGTGTTTTGAGCCAAAAGATATGCCTTTTCGACTAGAGACTGCCTCAAATGTTATACAAATCGGTTCCTTTGGTCGATTGCCGAGGTTTGCGAGGCCCCGAGCCTTAGGGCTGCGTTTCGTTGCGAAACCCATGGCTTTCGGTAAGGTAGCCGAAAAGCTTCGGCCTTTTGGTCGGCGGTGAGGTCGAAGTCCTTGGTGCTTCGGCGGTCTTGTCTTTCGATTGTCCCGACAGTGTTTTCCGGGTACTTTGGATGGCAGCGTGGGCCCTAGGAGGAGTTGTTGAGACCGCAAGCCGAAAGACCAAGAGCCCCCCCTGCGTGGAGGAGAATATTCCAGAAGCCGCGAAGGTAGAGGGGCATAAAAGTCATGTAAAAGTATACAAACTATTATAAATAAGCCCCTCGGGCATTGTAAAGACAAAGTTGATAAAATTAATGAGAAAGAGTTCTAGCTTTGCATTTGGTCGAGTGTGTTTCGATCTCTATTTGTGTTTCGCTCGTCTCACAAGGGGTGGCACGCTTTTAGGGCCACTCCAACAAGTTGGGTTTTGATCCGCCTTTAGAAAACAACTTTTTAGCTAGGACTACACAACCATCTCTAAAAATTATTAGAAACCGTTTATTGACTCAACCGTCTTTAGAAACCAATTACGTCTCTAAAGAAAGACTTTTGTAGTATTTCATAAATTTATAAAGGGTTATGTAGTAGTTCACAAAATTATCATGAAGAGTTATAATTTTTCGACCGAAAAAGGCATGAATGTGCATAATCTAGAGATGCGGCGTACTGCGAGTAAGATTGGTACGAATTTTCTCACGTGATCCGAGGAGGGCCTCGAATCTCTGTAGTAGGGTTGCCGGTTTTGCTGCGATCCGAAATTACCGCCGCGATGTATTAGCTAACAAAGTGAGCATATTAATGTATTCGAGAATGGTATTTACTTGAGTTTTTCCAAGATAGGATAGATATATTGTTGGAAACTCCAATGGAATTCGTAAGATTAATAGTCTAGATGAATTGTTGGGAGCTGAAATGGAATTTAGAACATTAGAATATATAAATCGTTGAGAACTGAAATGGAATTCAGAACATTATGAAGTGACGACACGAGATGTATTCTGTAATTGTATGTATTATGTAATTGTATGTCTAAGTTAATGCATTTGAAATCTCATGTTTGGTTTTGGAAATTGATGACACTTTGTTATGCTAATCCTTTGCTCTAAGTGTTATTTGAGAGATAGGATTGCATGGATGACGTGGAGCATGATGATCATGAACATGGACGATGATGATGGACATGATGGATCGTCAAGCTCGGATTGTCGGTTTGGAAGGAACCCGGAGATCAAGGCAAAGGTATACTTGATAGGGTTTTCTTTCGGTGATCAAGACACGATAGAGCGTGTGATCACATTATAGGATAGATGGCCGACTATCAAGAGGGATGCCGCGACTAATCCTTTGGTGAAGTGCTTCTAGGTCCATTTGACTTGCATATTGCATTTAGACTAGAGAGCACTAACTTCGTTCTTGCCTAATCGATCGTGACATGCTAACATACATGATATTGAGATCATCTTCGACGTGTTGGCAACTTGTGGCAAGAGGCGAAGCAAGGTTAAAGCAAAGGCGACAACAAAATGCTGAAAATCACAGAAGACGGCGATCGACCCGCCGACCGGGACGCCCGGTCGAGGCGAGTCCGGTCAAATTTCCAGTAAGCATGTTTTTGGAACTCAACTTCAAAGGCGCCGACCGGACGATCTTTGGGGAGGTTCCGGCCGCGGACCGGACGCTTCGACCGAAGCATGAAGATAGCCGTCATTTGTGGGGCCGGGGGCTGGTCGCATTTGACCGGACGCTCGTCGATCTGCGACCGACGCCGACCGACCCGGCTGGTGCGTCCGGTCGGCGAAGTCCCGGCCGATCTTGCAAAAACCCCCAACGGCTATGTTTTTGAATGGGCTCTATATATACTTGGATGGTCGGGTCTTTGAGCTCTCTTATGCACATTTGAACACTCCTACTTGCTATTGAGCTTGAGATACTCCCCTCCACTCATCTATTCATCCTAACTTCGATTCTTTGGGTGAGATTGAGAGAGATTGAAGTGCATTGCATTGTTGATTGCATCTAGAGGCACTTCATCCTTGGAGGAGCTGCAGGATCTTGTTTCTCCCGGGAATTTGCTCGGTTCCCTAGCGGCTTGGAGTTTGAGGCGGTGTTGAGCTCGATTGAGCTTGTTCAAGGCCACAGGTGTACTTGTGAGGGGTTGTTCCTTACCCCCGCGGAGATTCGCGAAAAGGAGCACTAGTGGATTGCTCGTGGCTTGTGAATCCCCTCTAGTGATTGTTTCATTGAGCTCCCACTAGGGGGATTTGGCACCGCCATTGCTTGTGGAACATCTAGTGGGTGTATTGTCACAACGGGACTAGCGTGCGGCAAGCATGTGAACCTCGATGAAAAATCGTGTCAATTGTATTGTGTTCGTTGGAGATTTCATCCATTCAGGGAACTAGACTTTTTTGTAAGTTATGATGAGTCCAACTTTTTTTTATCTTGATCTATATCTATATATTCAAAGACGCATTATCAGAACAATTAATAAAGATATAATTAATACTATAGATGTTGATATATATACTTTTTAAAATTAGACTAAAATTGAAAAATATAATTAAAGTGAAATATAATTTAGAATGCAACAACTAGTAGAATATGTAGATGATATCAGATTCCCGTGCAATTAGGGTTTTCAATTTCTGTATCCTTCAAAATTACTAATTTTTTAGCGAACTTTTTCATCACTATTTAAAGATTTAAGAAGAAGTATGATTTTCAGAATTTTTGGAACCAAACAAAATATTTGGATGATTTATGACTACATATGTATTGAGTGGAAGAATATGCAGCATAAACAATAGAAAATAAAGCTCTAGAGTTATATGTTTACAATAAAGCATATTGGAAAATTACAAAAAAAAATTTTTTTGGCTACCCTGAAATTACTGAAATTCGTGAAACTTTGCTGAAATTTTGAACCATGTGTGCAGTTACACTCCTACTAAAAAGGTGAAGAGTCCAAGCAGACAATCCTCCACATATATTTTCTTTAAATATTATTAATCCTACAATAGCTCCATCTCAAAGCTTTGTAGATTTCGTATTGGGCTTCTCCTCTCCTTAAGAAGTGGCGTTTTTTTTTCCTAACTAGCTGAAAAACTAAAGGTTGTATATTTGTACAAGTCAGAGATGTCGCAGTAAGCTTTTATCCTAATTAGCTTGGTGATTGTCTATACATGACTACATGGGTAATATATTTATGCTTCTGGGGCTAACAATATAAGAGCCTTGAGATCTATTCCAAGCCCAAGGTTCACAAGGGACAAGGGTTAGCCAGTTTTTGGTTCCAACAACCAGTTGACCTGAATCACCATGAAGCAGAGCATATATAACTATATTTATAAAATGAATAAAAGAAAGAGAAACATGATCAGATCGAAGGTGTAGTATATTACGGAAGAGAGCATAGTTGAGCATAAAACTAGTGCACAAAAACTTCCAATGAAATTCTGTGTGGCCCAAGCAAGTTGACTCAAGATTCTTCTTCTGTATGTAAGACACCAACTTGGCCTGCCTTGTGTTCAGCTAGCTGGTACTGAGATTAGAAGGAAAGGCACTGAAATGGCTACTGCATTATTAGGATGCAGACGATGGCAATGCCATGGGTCAACACATTGCAGAGGTCTGAGTAACAGAGGCATCGAAGCAAGAGTATAAAAATCTGTGGATCACAAAGCCTTAGGAAAACAGAAAATGGCCACGCCTTAATTAGCTACTTTTCTTTCTCCAAACCATCATATTTGTGGACTTTGCTAGGTTTACATAGACGCAACACAGTCGTGGGCGTTTCTTAATACAGAAGGCCTGCAATCACAATTTATTTTCTTATTTCAGAAGACAGAAGGCGGCCATCCAAGTAGTATTTTCATCAAATGCACGCATGTTGTATTTCTCTGTCCTGTTGATGAAGTCTCTACAGCTATATATCTTCTCCGTGTTGTATAGACCACTTGGGCTACTAAACTATTATGGCATTATGTTGATCTTTCCAAAAACTATTGTGTCATTATGGTAAGTCAATAGTTCGAATATAGCAGTTCGTTCTATGATGATATACTACAACATTGAAAGTTGACATATGTGATGCATGCTTTTTTATAAAATCTGTGCTACATATATTAGCCCACAATTTGATCTGTCCTGTCCTAAGATCAATGGGGGAAATTAAGGTGGGTGATGATAGCAACGTCAGCGCCCTGATCAGAGAAATTTCAAAGAGTTGACCTGGGCTCCATACAATACCAATCCGGCCTTGGCGTTGGAAGCGCTCCTCGCATCACATGATGGAGCACCCCACTTGACTGGGTATCCTTGTTATTTGGATCACACCACCGTGCGCTAAACAACCTTCAAATTAATCGTCTATCGCTATTGTTCATACATCGTCTCATTGACTTGTGAAAACCAGGTACCCCTGCGTCTCTGACATGTATGCCCCTCCAAAATAGATAAATATTGCTTGGTAGGTTGTGTATGCAGCCATGGATGTACCAAATGCTAGCTAGGTATTTGTTGAATAGGAAATGACATGAGATAATAGGATTGATGAGAGGAGTCTCCCCTTCTCATTGCCTCTTTAATACGTCTTAGACACCCGGACATTGACTTAGATGCCTCGGGAGAAGCAGCATTGGGATTTAAGACCGTTCCTTCCTTTATTAGCTGTACAGAGTGCAGAGAGACAAAGGTACACAAGCTAACTGTAGAGGTCAAGAGCATGTCATCCAGGAAGAAGAAGAGGGCCGCGATAGATCTCTCCCTAGAGGCGGAGAGGAGTGATGAAGACCACAGCGGCGGCGGCGGAGGCAAAGGCGGCGATCGTCGCCGCCGGGACAAGGATGATGGTGAGGTGGACAAGAAAGAAGAACAGTTCAAGGAGCAAGGAGAGGCACCCAAAGAGGAAACCGGCGGCGAGGAGAAGAAGGTGGTAGTTGAAGTGGTTGTAGACCAAGGAGGAGACGGCACCAAGGAGATCAAATATAGGACTCAACAAGGAGAAGAGATGGGGGACGACAAGCAATCGGCAGCGGACGCCGCCAACCACGATGATGAGAGCGATGGCGGCGAAACTCGTGCACAAGACAAGCACGTGGTAGAGGCCGCCGGCAACGGCGACGGGGACGACAGCTACACCACCATGGTGCAAGACGAGGTAATTATAAGCACACTAGCTTACAATTAATCTGCAAAAGGGCTGTGCTATTGTTAGCTATGTCTATGTGTTATAGTAGTTATTATTCCGTGGTGTTAGTGTTGCTAATTAATTAAGCTCTGCAGCTAAGTAGTGCTCATCTTGTTCAATTTCTCCTCTAACATAATGACATGCCTTCAGGTGAGCGCGATGCAGGATGAGATGGAGAAGATGAAGGAGGAGAACCGGATGCTCCGGCGAGCCGTCGACCAGACCGCGCGTGAGTACCACGAGCTGAAGAAGAAGGTAGAAGCCTGCTATCAGCAGCAACAGGCAGATGAGCCTAAGGTAATACAAGAGTATAGCTAATAATCCTACGCTAATCGATTAATCATATCTAGCTAGCTAGGGTGTTATCCAATTGTAGCCTACGATTCTACCCATGTTCCATGACCTACCTAGCGCTAATCTCGTGCCTCTTTTAAAATTCTTCCACACGTGACACCATAATTACCATGTCAATTTGCTTGGTGATTTGATTTGATTTCTAATTCGACGCGCGCGCAGGAGCCCGAGGTGTTCCTTTCCCTCGGCGGCACCGCCGCCGGGACTGGTGGCGGCTTCCAGGAGCCGAAGCGCAAGGAACAGCAAGCAGCGCGGCGGCCGTCTGTGGGGAGCGATGACACCGACGACGACGCCAAGGAGGATCTCGGGCTGTCCCTGAGCCTGAGAGCGTCGTCGTACGATGATGAGAAGCTGGAAGCGCGGTACGACGACTTGGAAGGTGCCTCCGTGGTTGGCACCGACGGCAAGGCGAAGGGCTACGCGCTGCTAGAGAGTAGCAAGCTCGGGGCACCATCGGCCGGCGGCGGCGACCTTGCCGCGGCCGGGGTCACGAGTCAAAGCGTCAACCCGGCCAACCGCAAAACTAGGGTTTCCGTGCGCGTCCGATGCCAAGGCCCCACTGTAAGACGCATGCTTCTGCATCTCACTTTGCAGCGCATGATGATTTCACGGCCAAATTGATGACGACAAGTGATCGGTTCTTGTGCATGCGCATGCAGATGAACGATGGTTGCCAGTGGAGAAAGTACGGGCAGAAGGTCGCCAAGGGCAACCCGTGCCCGAGAGCCTACTACCGGTGCACCGTAGCGCCCGGCTGCCCGGTTCGCAAGCAGGTAACCAAATATTTGCCTTGCCACTCCAGCGCTACCACTAAATTTCGTTGCACCGTCCAGCTGCTAAAAATTTTGTGCACCAGTGCATAGAGTGAGTGATTCGTGATATAGTATAAATGGTGTGTGCGATTTGCAGGTGCAACGATGCCTGGAGGACATGTCGATCCTGGTGACGACGTACGAGGGCACGCACAACCACCCGCTCCCCGTGGGCGCCACCGCCATGGCCTCCACCACCTCCGCCGCGGCCACATTCATGCTGCTCTCCAGCACGACCTCCTCCTCGTCCATCTCCGAGGCCGGCGGCGGCGGCTCAGCGGCGCCTCCCTACCTGAGCCCACCGTACCTGCTGAACTCCACGCCCCACCACTCCGCCGCTTCGCCGCTGATGCTCAGCACACCACCGTCGTCGGCAATGCCCAACGCCCCTGGCGCGGCCAGTGGCGTGCAGCATCTCAGCATGTTCGGGCATTCGTCGTCCATGCTCAGCTCAGCAGGCGCCACATTTCAGCAGCAAGTACCCGTGGTCACCGGACCCTTCGCAGGGCATGAGTGGTGGTGGTCTGCCAGCAGGGAGCAAGAGGCCGTTTTGGAGCACCGGCGGCGACGAGAATTTGCCGGACAATGTCGGCGCAGTCATGGCAGACCCAAGTAAGTTCTCCGTGGCGATCGCGGCCGCTATCAACAGCTATATGGGGAAGGACGGGCCGGTGGCGGGCGGCAAGGACGGGGAGAGTAGCGGCAGCAAGAGTAGTAACAAGTGGGGGGTGGTCGAATCACTTCCACCTCCATGACTAGTAATCATCAGTACAGTGTAAGACACCACCGAGAGACTAGCTAATTGTGGAGAAATTAAGGGGTGTGTTTTTCTTCATAATTTGTTGTGTAAACAAATGAAGATAGGGGGCAGGCAAACACAAATTGGAGGGAATTTTTGGGCCATTGGTTGTAATCATTTTAGGTTTGCTCCATTAGAACAGATCAACTGCAATTATTGTTGTCAACTGTAAACTGTAATATCATCAGCTGTTTTACCACGCTCACTCAAAGGCAAAATCTGAAATTTTGCAATATGCACATAGAACTGGTTTTACTTATTTCATCAAAAAGCAAATAAGTCATGAGATATGTAGGAGTAGACACATATCATAAGGATTAATTACATATATGTTTTTTTTTTTTTTTTTTTTTTTTTTTTAAAAAAAAACTATTTCAATTTAAACCTAGTTTGTTCACTATGTATACCTTGAATTAACTTGTAAAAAAACAATTACCTTGTGCTCCGACAATATAAACCTTATTATATATTTATTAGGAGAAAAGTCTTCAAAACAAGAATCTGACCTTTAATTTCTCTAAGAATATTGTTATGCCAATTTCTAAAAAAAAACAAGTTCCTTTTAAGATTCCTTTTAAATAGGAATCTGTTGATGTAAATTGAATGCACTAAAAATGGGTACACGGTATATACTTTGAGTCATTGTTTGCATAAATGTGCATTTTTATTGAAGGCTGTATTTGCAAACCCTTTTAAAACAAGGTTGAAAGGAAGCTCGAGTCCAACATGATGCCAAAGTCTCAAGAGGGTGAGGGGTAAATTGGATCTTACTGAAATTAAACCCAGGAATTTCTTGATCAACTCTAATTAGTCGCATGATGAGCAGTTTATATTTTTCTGCTCTACCTATCAAACTCACAAAAGAGTTTTGCAATCTTGAGTCAATTATATCAACTATCCTATAATTAATGTAGCATGGAGCCAGTGGAGCTACAAATCGTGGCTCCACATGCTCCTCTTCTCATTTCATTTTCTACCTTGAAATCCAAAACAGTTTCGCACTACATCAATGACGAATAGTGTCACTACAGTGATTTCAGGGAGGAGCCCGGAGCCATGCCAAACATAGCCTAAGACTTTGAGAAGGAGAGGCCAGCTAGGATAATTAAGGATGTATACTAGCTTGTATTCATTTGGTCATTATTTTGCTTAATGCGACTCCCATAGTATATAATTGTAGTTTTGGTGGAATAGAATCCAAGCATCCTCGGCTATTTCGGTTAGTAATAAGGTAAAGCCGAATTCTTCGGTTTAATTTTCGGTGGAGTACTGTAACGAGCAAATTGAGAACTTATTTTTTAGCTATATATGATAATCATGAACTCCATATTCATCTCATGTGTCTTGTGAAATGGACATAGGCTCACATGCGTAACACGATTCCATATCATACGTGAGCAGCACGGCTCATGGCTCTGCATATATGCCTAGCTCTAGCTGCCCAATAAAATCCCTAATACCTATTAGACGGCTATATGGAGCCGTGAGCCATGTGATCCTATATATTAGATAATTAATTAGGCATATATGAACTAGGTGAACTAGCTATGCATAATATGAAATCTTATATTATTATCCATAAATTTGTGAGAGGCATTTCAGACTAGCAAAGTTTATGCTTTGTATGTCAATGAAAGGAAACGAATTCTCAAGAAAGAAAATAGTGGGGAAAATGGAATAAGAGGAAGAAGCGCTGGCAGGAAAGACCAAAACAAGCACGCGCGAGATGGATCATGTGATCTGCCACCAAACACCCTCAGATCCCCAGCCAGCCCCAACCGACCAACCAACACCGTGCAGCTGGGGAGTTTCCGTGCGGTGCGGACTGGCTGTGATGTGACGCTGATGCGCTTGCAAATTCTGCCATCGTGCATGCCTGTGCACCATGTGGGGTGTTTCAGTTGGTGAAATATTTTGGGCCCAACCAACCTTATCCACTTTTTGTTTGTATTTGAAGGTAATTAATATCCAACTATGAACTAACTAAGTTTAAAAGATTTTGGAAAATTAGGCAGGGCCCGGCAACCAAACAGTGTAATTAATTTTTTTATTTACAGACATTTAAGCTTTAAAAATGCACGCTTAAGGCGTTTGATGTGATACGTGAACTAGTACTACCATTTGACGCCGCCGCCTGTGCACTGGTTTTGGGCAGGCACGGACAGCAACTGAACACCTTCAGTCCGCCCGGTCCATCCAGAGACGAGCAAGCCCAATCCAACCTTATCCGCTGCCACAGGATTTGAAGTTGAAGGCCATTTCGTCACTCCGCTTGCTAGAATCTCGCTCCCAGAAAGAAATCACAGTGGCCGCCTGGAAAATTAGGCAGGGCCCGGCGAAAACCAGAGACTGGAATATCTCTTCTGCAGACTTCAGGCAAAGGCTGCAGGCTGCAGCCCGGCGGCGTACTAGTACTACCTGTGCGGTGAACGCCGCCGCCTGTCCCGTCCCGTGGATCCTCTGAATTCTCACGCTGTGACTGCCGAGTGAAGTCAGGCTTTTTCGCAGGGAGATCAAGGGCGAAGCTGGCCACTTCACGTATTTTAGCGTACTGAAGGGTCGTGAAGGTGCACCGCGTAGAAAACGCGCGTACTGGAGGAGCAGATAACGAACCATCCTCCCGAACCGCGGTACAGGGAGGGCGTACGCATGCGCTCCGTTCCCAGTAATCTCAGCATTTTCGCGAGCTACCTCCAGGACGCCAGCGTGGAGAGACAGGGCCAAAGGACAAGGAGAGAGAGAGGCCGCCAAGGGACGTTTAGTAGAGCGCCTCCGCCACCGCGTATGCCGTCGTGCTGCGCTCGTCCGCCGGGATGGGAGAGGGAGCAGAGGTGTCGGCGCTGGAGCAGGCGCCGAGCGCTTACATGATTCCGTGCCGTGTGGACCCGCAGCCTCCTGGGTTCCTTTGCGGCCATGGACGTCGCGATTGGAATCGAGATCGAAAGCACGCACAGTCCGTCGCTCGCTTGTCCCTGGATAGCTTCGTGTCCACAAGGAAGCCGCCGTCACGGATGCATTTGCACGCCAGCCGCCGTCGTTCTCGCAGCGGCCGCTGCGCTAGAAGCCGTCGTAAATCGCATCCTAGCTCGCCGTGGCCGTCGTCCGCTGTCGTCGTCGCGTGCCCGCGTCCATGCTCCGGCCGCCATCGCTTTGTCTGGATGAAGAACGCAGCTGCCCAAAGCGAGCGTAGAGAAGGCTCAAAGCTTCGAAGAGATAAATGCTGGCTGCTTGGCCTGCTACCGTGGAGTACTAGATGCAATTTGTGACCGTGCGGGAAGAAGAGGAAAGGAAGGGGAAGAGTGGTGGGTCCCACACATAATAAAAAAAAGATATCTAAGATTTGAGAGGATACTAGATTGCGCGCGTTAGGGCGTGGCTGTCGGCGGGCGGCGGCGTGGGATGGGAGGGGAAGAACTGCACGACAATATTTAGGACCCATGGGATATAAAGTATGTGATAGATAATGGGTGCGTTGCAAAGAAAAATCCAAAAACATCACGTGGCGAAGGAGGTATAGTATTGTTGATTATCAATTAACAATGTTGATTTTAACTCAAATATAATATTCGGATAGTCTAATAACATTAACTGAGATCAAATATATTTTTACATGGAAACGTAATGCAATTCAAAATCCTATAACATGGTTTAATCTTGAGAAATCATAGAAAAACTGTTTTAGCTCAGAAAATTATGAAAATTGTTTTATTTTTTTTTAAAAAAAATACTTTCATATTATGGTGCCTAGCTTCAAAGTGTTTGAATTATTTTTCTAGTACGAGGTCTCACTCTATTATAGTTACCGATATTGATCATCCGAACTATACAAAAATATAATGCCACTGAAGCATCGTCACGGCCGGGAGTTTGGCTCCTAGTCCTGTCCTACCATATAGTTGAGGGCTCGAGGCCACGCACGTGAAGTGCGCCCGACGTTATAAACTGGGGACTTGTTTAGTTGGGTAAAAAATTTGCCTCTGTTATAACTTCACGTAGCATGCATTTTCGTTTGTATATGGTAAACATTGTTGTTATGATGGAGTGGTTGAGAATAGAGGAAAAGATACGGGGGTCTGGGTGATGTGACAATGCAACCGAGATTAGTTATTATTTTTTTACCTACAACGCTCCGAACATATGTCTTTTGGTGTATTTAATGTGATGTGATGGAGAAAGTCTACATTTAATGGCGCGTCGAGGCTAGCCCAGGACTCCCAGCGGGCCTCGGCTGCCTGGGCGGGGCCCATGGTCCTCCCTCTGCTCGGCGGCCGCTGCCCCAGCAGAGCTCGAGGCGCCGGCTAGGCAGCTCGGGACGCCAGCGGAGGAGGCCCGAGGCGCCGGCTACCAGTAGCTCGACGCACCGCCGACGAGGGAGCTCGAGGCGCCGCCGCGTGAGGCAGCTCGGGGCGCTAGGGAGAGAGACGATGAAGGAGGGTCGGGTTGGAGATCTCTAATTTTGAGTGCTCTTTTTTTTTCAGAGAGACGGGCAGCGCCCGTGGGCACAGATGGGTATGAAATATGCTGTTGGAAATAGTCAAATTTTGAGTGCTGCAATTTTTTTCCCCTGTAGCACTGAATCAACCAAAGTTTCAGTCCTGTGTTAACACACACAACGGCTGCCTAAACCGCGAAAGAGACCCAGTACCAGTAGCTACAAGACTCCGATAAAGTAGATCAGTCTTCAATAAAAATGATTGCCTTGTGATGGTTTCTCAGTCGGGGCGACAAAATCGGGAGACTTGCGTCAACCGAAGTAATGGTGACAAGAAAAAGTCTTAACTGGGCCTAGTATTATAGCTAAAACATTAAGCATCACTGCAAACCCACACGTGTGCGCTGAACCACAGAGGACTAGACAAAATGAAGCAGCTGTACACTCGGATTCTAACTCATCAAATCATCAGGCGGTGAGATCCAGAGCCTTCATCGTCTGTTTGATTTCTTGAAGGATTTTGGTCTTTTAGAATGAGAATGGTCTTCCCCCTCTTCGTCATCATCTCCTACCTTTCTCCGCTTTTTGTGGCCGCCAGAATCCTTCAATTTCTACAAGGCAAGATAAATAGCATGACGGTAAGAGCCAGAAGATAGCCATACTTTTGCACAGTTGCTACCAGCAAGAATGGCGCAAAAATAACAGAACTGATACTGACATCAAAGAAGGACGTACCGTAAGTGCGATTCTCTTAGCATCGGATATGGGCCCTTTAAGTATCATGACTTCATCTCTGTCCACCTTACGCTGGTCAATTTGCTTGCCTGGAAATTGTAGTTTATGAGAGGCAGGCTTTGGAAAAATAGCATCTCCAGCTATGGCTGTCAATTGCCAAGAAAAAAAGGTGAAAAAAAACTGTAGTTACCAAGGAGCTTCTCGATCAGCACAAACCACTGGGCTTCATATTGATTCACCAAAGATACAGCATATCCTGACCGCCCTGCACGTGCGGTCCTACCCACCCGATGAACATAATCCTACATGTTGTGCATTATAAAATTTAATTAAAACCATAATGAAACCAATTTGAACATCTAATTGTAAGCAGTATAAAATCACAATGGCCCAGTACTCAAACAGACAGAAAGAGACCTTAGAATTCATTGGAATATCATAATTGATCACCATATCAACTCCTTGAATGTCAAGGCCACGACTCGCTACATCAGTGCAAATAAGGATATTGCAATCTTTCGCTTTGAACCTGTTCAAAGCACCTAATCTCTTGTCCTGGTAATAAAGAAAAATAAATGAGAAATATTATTAATGGGAAGATATAAACAAGACAAATCCAATTCACATAACAGAATTACTTAATGAAATAGTCATGTAATTATCTATATTTCTGACATTTTAAGTCAAAGAAAGCAAACCTGACTCATCTGGCCACTGATAGACATAGCTTTCAAACCAAGATTCCTCAGCATAAGAGCAAGGAGTCTAGTAGATTCACAAGTGCGCACAAAGATCATGATCATGCTCTCTTGCCTCTCATTCAAAACATGAAGAAGATAGCAATCCTGAAATTCACATAAAAGGAGGTAGATCAGAGCAAATGATGGAAAAGAGTACTCTGCTATCATGGACTGATGGTAACCAATATAGAATTCAATTAGTCTGCCCATAACACATGTTGGAATAGATTAAAACATTCGATACGGTTACTTCATTGCAGACATCATTTCCGTAACTGCTTATTAAATGAATTGGGGAATGTCCAGATGGTTACTAGAGACAAACAACACAACAAGAATTGAAACATCAAATTGGTTCCAATCATTTGGTTGGTTGCTCACTTATGTATCAAAAGGCTCAAATCATGTTTTTGTAACAGAGTGAGAAACAAATCATTTTTTTTTTTTTGTAACAGAGTGAGAAAATATGTTATTGTGAAGTTCTTCCGAAATGGTAGAGCCTGTTGCATTTGTTTTTTTTTTTTTTTTTTAAAAAGGCTGGCAAGGGGATAGGTGCCATAACTAGGCATAGAGTGAATAACAAAGAACTTGAAGCAAATTGTAGATCCAATAAAATGCAAGCTGGCATATATGTATGAATTTATCAAAATAGTACTCCTTCCCAAAATATAAGCATTTCCGGTTTTGTACTAACTCCTAGGTCAAATTACACACTTGCTGAGGTATGACCAGGTTTACATAAAAGAATAATATTTACGATATCAAAGAAGCGTCATTAGATCCGTTGTGACATATTTTTGTAGTTTACTTCTTTACTTTGATGTGGTAGATATTAATAATCTTCTCAATAAACTTAGTCGAACATAGACTACTTTGACTTAGCACAAAACCAGAAAAGATCACGCATTGCTTAAGCTAAACATATCATGCATTGTCCATGATAACACACGAAAAAACTTGAGGGCATGGATTTGGATCACATGGACTGAAGAAAATCATTTAAGCAGCAAGGACAGCAGCAGCAGCAGCATATAGGTGGAGCCTTGGAGCAAATAACTGACCTTGTCATCTGCAGGAACAAAATAGAACTCTTGTTTAAGTGAATCTACTGTAGAATATTTGGAGGCCGCTTCAACCTGTTTCCACAAAAAAATGTTGTATAAAAAATATAGAATAAGAACGCAGACCCAAATGTCAACTCTTTACTTAGTAACTGAAAAGGCAAAGATAGAATGTCACCTTAGCAGGATTCCTGAGGCAAGCACGTTGCAGTTTATTTACCTAAGTTAAAGGAAAGCAAGCTTCATTTAGTCAAACAAGACACATGCAAAGCGGTGTTAATAAAATTAGTCCACGAAAATGTGCACTGATTGTATTGAAAAGATCACATTGAGAAAGAAAATTTCAATATGAAATAACAGAAAATGAACTGATAATAATAATACTCCCTCCATTCCAAATTATAAGTCACTTTGACTTTTTAGTTCATTCATTTTTGCTACATATCTAGACATATTATTATATATCTAGATGCATAGTGAAACGGATGAACCAAAAAAGTCAAAACGACTTATAATTTGGAACGGAGTAACATTTTCCATGATAAATATGAGACACCATCACTCTTTGATCATCTCAGGCACTTTAAAGAGCTGCCATATGATTATGATTACCAACGGTAGCAATGAACATGCCCGTATCAAGAACTTAATGCTATTAATAATTTTTCAGTTGTGTGATTAAAAGGTTCCATAACTTAAGTAGTTTCATCTCAGAAATAAAGAAGTACACACTGTGCACAGACCTTTTTGGTCATAGTCGCTGAAAAAAGGAAAGTCCTCCTCTCTTTAGGGATCTCTCTTAAAATGTCATCGAGGGATTTCTCAAACTCCACATTAAGTAACTTATCAGCTTCATCCAATACCTAGCAATACAAAAGAACATAACATTAAAACAATTTAACCTATTCAAATAGTTATCTCAAATTAAGACATATGCTCTAAATGTAAGGATAGTCACAATAAAATAAAGTTTTGAGTTTAAACCTATTCATTTAAGTTGACATCAAGGTACAGTTGAAGATAATGTTCTTAGAGTTGCCTGTTCTTTGCAGTGCACTACCTCTGTCCTCAAAAGAATGCAATTCTAGTACTCTCCTTAGTGAAACTATGCAAAGTTTAATCGAACCTATAGTAGAGGTATCAATATTTATGACAGCGAATAGGTATAATATTGAAATATAATATGCTCAATGAACAATCTAGTGATACTTATTTAGTATCAGAAATATTCATACTTTTCTATATAATAAAGTAAGTCAAACTTAAGATGTTGTGACTCAGTACTATGCTAGAATTACATCCGTTTCCAGAGGAAGGAATTATCTAGCAAGAAATTCACAACATACACCCTGAGATTTTTTATTTAGATAAGAAAAAATGAATACATACCAAATACTTGATTTTCTTAAGACTAAAACCTTTAGTCTCTGTCAAATGGTCCAAAAGACGGCCAGGAGTTGCAACCTAAGTTTTGAAGGAGGTATTACGGAGGAGATTAGTACAGATGAAGACAACAATATGTGAAATAAAATCAACTTAAACAGAGTATTTCAATTATATAAATAATAACATACAACAAATTTCAGTGTCATGTAAGTATGGAACAGCCAAACCGAATCAAAGCTGGTATGGTTGTCTACTGGTCTATAAAGTAGTTCTCAGGCCTATTGCAACGACTCTCCCAAGTGCTCAATGAGAACCAGGGTTTGATAAGGATGCCGATCCATTGTGGTAGCTTTTCAGAATTTATTTAATGTATACATTTCAAAGTAAAACAGATTGAAACATACTTTAGAGTCATCAAAAACATTTTTTGCTATATAAATGTGGACAAGAACTTTAGCTTGAAATAGGTAGAGAAAAACAGGAAATGTATAGCACTCACCACAATATGTGGACGTTTACCAATGGATAACACTTGTTGCACCCGATCCACTCCTCCAACAAGCTGGGGAAAGAATAAAATATCAACTAGAACCAAGGTATCCACAAAGGCACAAAGCCACATAATAGGCATGGGAAATACAATATCACCAGGTGACATCTGAATGCATCTACTCTAATAGTGCAAGTATGCCACAAATTCGGTGACATCTGAATGCATCTAATCTAATAGTGCAAGTATGCCACATATTCAAAGAATCCAGAGAAGAATGCAGTAATGATTTTAAAGATGAACAGAGGACTGAGTGATGCTGTGATAGAAGTGGGGAAAAGTGAAAGTCAGAAAAAATGGGTACTTCACCCCGGCAAACAGAACATTTGTTATCATACACGTCAAGCATATAAGTATAGCTAAAGTACAATTATATGAATTCGTCAAGATTTACCACATTCAGACACTGACAGCAAAAAAATGAATTTGCGTACGCATTCGCTTGCATAATTACACTGATAATACTCACCACTGAGCAACGCAAACCAATAGCTGATCCGAGCGCCTCAAACTGCTCCGCAATCTGAATCGCCAGCTCTCTGATTAGCAACCACGGACACTCCAAATTAGATTAGATACTATAATAAATAAACTTAGTAATTGACTGAGAAGTCA
Organism: Hyparrhenia diplandra; assembly: GCA_015847255.1. NCBI lineage: Eukaryota > Viridiplantae > Streptophyta > Magnoliopsida > Poales > Poaceae > Hyparrhenia > Hyparrhenia diplandra. The sequence continues at coordinate 225,303 of JADLZK010007473.1, forward strand.
AACCGACCTCGTTGGCGAGAGCACGCAAGCGAAGAAAGACTGCTCGGCCTGGCGGTTGCTGAGTAGCTCCTGCAGGATTGGCAGCGCGAACGCGCCCGTCTTCCCGGACCCCGTCTGCGCCAGCGCGATGAGGTCCTTCCCTGCCAAAACCAAAGCGACGGCCGAATTAAGAGTCCGCAGCGCAACCGCCCGCCCGACACCCACAGGGATGGTCCGAGTGGGGACAGCAGTAGTACCTTGGAGCGCGTGGGGGATGGCCTCGGCCTGAATCCTGGTGGGCTCCTTCCACCCCATGGCGTCGCACGCCTCCACCAGCTCCGCGCAGATACCCAGCTCCGCGAACGTCGACGCCTGGCGCGCCGCCGGCTCCTCCTTCATGTTCCCTCCGGACTCCACGGCCGCGTCCTCTTTCGCCATGACTGGTTCGCGAGCTCTTAGCTGCCTCCCCGAGCTGCGCGTGTGTACTCAGAAGGTTGCTGGCGGGCGGCGTGGAACAAGGCGGGCGGCGCGGGGTTTGGTTGTGGTAGTGCCGGCGCGGAGGACGACGCAGAAAACCCCTAGCGGAACGGCAGCAAGCGGAATGGGTCGGAGAACTGGCCCAGCCCGTGAAGACAACGCCCCTTTGCGGTTTGGGCCAACGCGTGCTATTTCGGCGGGCACGCGACAATCCACTGTTAATAAGTTAGTTAATAAGTTAGACGTCGATTGATTGAAGAATTAATGAATTATATATTTGTTAGTGATTCAATCCACTGTTATTTATTTCAATTAATAATTATATAATTAATGAATTATCTATAATTATATAAGTTAGAGATTTCAATTTATTTAAGAATTAATGATAATTTCCGATCCATTTAATAAATAGTTTCCAGATCACATTATTGGAATAGTTTGGGGACACAAAGTTTATGAAAAAACTGAATAGATTGGGACCTAGAGGTACACTTTCATAGTTTGGGGCCTAAACCAACCAACCAACACCGTGAATAGTTTCACGCGGTAGATAAACAAATGTGACCAATAGTTTTGAGCTAGAGGTGCATTTCTTTTCATAGTTTGAAGACCTAGATGATCGAAAGAAAAATAAAAATAGTTTAGGGACCGTAAATGTAATTCCTCTCTAGAAAATTTAGACTGCTATATGGAGCCGTGAGCCATGTCCTAGGTAGTAATTAAGGGTACATCTAGGGTGAACTAGCTATGCATAATATGAAATCCTATATTATTATCCATAAGTTTGTGAGAGGTATTTCAGACTAGCAAAGTTTACGCAAAAAAAAATGAGGGGAATCGGACCACGCAATGGAACTGGAACAGAAATAATCCAAATAATCCATGAAACACCGAAGCCGCACTCCACGCTCAATCAACCCGAGGAAGAAGCGCTGGCAGGGAAGACCGAAAGAGCACCACACGCGAGATCGATCATGTGATCTGATCCTGCCACTGCCAGCAACACCCTCGGATCGATCCCCAGCCCGAACCAACAAACCAACACCGTGCAGCTGGGGGGTTTCCGCGCGGTGCGGAATGGCTGTGATGTGACGCCGATGCGTTTGCAAATTCCTCGTCCGGAGCCATCGTGCATGCCTGTGCGCCATGCATTTTTTTTTCCGGTCCGGTCCATCCAGAGATGAGCAAGCCCAATCCAACCTTATCCGTCCCCACTGGCACTGGATTTGAAGATGAAGGCCATTTCGTCACTCCGCTTGCTAGAATCACAGTGACCTCCTGGAAAATTAGGCAGGCCCGGCGAAAACCAGAGAATGGAATATTCTCTTCTGCAGACTTCAGGCAAAGGCTGCAGGCTGCAGCCCCGGCGGCGTCCGTGTGCGGTGAACGCCGCCGCCTGTCCCGTCCCGTGGAAGGCACGGCCCGACCCGAGAATCCGGCGGTTCCGTCACAGTGTCGTCACCCACCAGACACCAGCCCACCACCGGCGCTCGCCCCATGCGCCCAGTTCACGATCCAGGCCCCACGTCGCACTGACCTCGACTGCACGCACGCATCGGCCCCACCAAGCCACCGGTCCATGGACCGTTCCCATGCGGATCTCGGCCCCCCCCCTCCCCACGACGAGACGACGCACCACACCCGCAAGCCACCGGTTCGGAGTCCACCGTCCACGAGACGTGGCCCCCACCACTCAAAAAAAACTAGAAACGTGACCCCACCCTGCAGTCTCCCTAGCCACGTGGGTCCCACGCCGAAATCTTTTCGTCCATTTCTCAACTGCCTTTTCGTTTTCTCTCTCTATTTTTTTTTTCTCCTTCTCTCTCTTGATGAGCAGCGAGGAGGAAATCTGCGCCCTTTAACTCGCGTCGCGTGCCTTCCCTCTGTTGCGTCCGTCGTCTGCGTATCTCACTCCGTCCGCCCGTCCGTCGTCACCGGCCTCCTCTTCCTCCCTCGCGCCCATCGCCGGGATCCGGCGGCCCCCCCGTCTGCGCGCGCCTCGGTCTAGGTACGGACCCTGCTTCTGATCCGGGCGCCTCTCCTCTGGTTCGCCTGCCTGCCTGCATGCATGCTTGTTTGTTTGCGATGAATTCGGCGGTTCGGTTCGGTACTGGGGGTCCTGCTGGAATGTTGGGATAAGGCTCTTCCTTTGGGATCCTGGCCGTGGGTGGGAAGGAACTGTCTTGCCTTTGATGAAATTCGGGTGTTCCCCTGGTGATTCGGGCGCTGTTTCGTTGCTTGTTGCTCGTGTGGTGTGGTGTCACAGACTTACGGGACGGGCCTGCGCCTTGGGGCCAAACTTGAGTTCCCCGAATTTTTCTGGTGGATTTGGGAACGGTCGGGCTAGGGATCTCGCAAGAGCGCACCGGAATTCATCCTTTCCGTGGGGAATTTGCCGCTCCAGTTGAAGTTTAGGCGCTTGTGGTTATGAATTATGTGGTTTTATAGGCTTTATTTATCCTGTTGAAGATCGCCAAACATTTCTGATCTAATGAAGCATTAACTTGGCCTGTTTATTCTTCATACAATTGGTCATTTGCGTGTAGATTAGGGACATGTGCGGCAGGAAGGAATGAGGATCCATTTTGTGAATTCGTTGCTGTGTCATTTCATAGTCTCACATTAAGTGTACACATGATTATTTGCCTAAGGCCCAGGCAAAGAGCCGACGCTTAGTGCTTAGTGCATTGTTGTGTGGATAAATAGGGTGATTTTATTATCTAGCTTAGGATAGGAAAAGGTGCATCCTTTGGCAACAAGATTGGCTTCAGACTGGTTGATTTTGGACCAAACTGTGGCAAAGGGAATCCTTTGCCAAGGCCCATCCATGTGCTTGTGCTAGCCGATCTGTACTGAGCAAGGGAGTGCCAAGAGGAAAAGGATACGCTAAGATGCTAGCTTTGCTTCAAATTCTTTGCTTGCACCGATAACTTAGCATTTCTCAAAAGGGTGGAATCATTGGCTCAAGTGCAGAATCATTTGATTCCTTTAATTAAAAAGTCATCTGTTGTTGTTTTCCCTTCTAATCTGACAGATCTGAGATGAGGCATGAGGTGCTCCATGTGAGAGCTTTCCCTATACCTCTTATCTGGCTCTTGCTTCTGACTTTATTTAATTGGGAATGTAGATCACATCTAACATGCTCCATTGATATGATTATTTAATGCCTTTGGTTGATCCACATCCACCTGCGTCCTTCTTTTTCTGCCTGCTCGTCCAGTTCTGGATCCCATAAAGTCTATATAGAACCTCTCCTGCCTTGCTTTTATTCTCTATTCGGGACTGGAGCTCCAACAGCTTCTCCAAGGAGAGCGAGAGGTCTTGTAGGGGCAAAGCTTCATTCTGCTGGTAATATGGTACTTGGTGTCTCATATCCTTGCCCTTCCCAGGCAGAGTCAATTTATTTTGTTTACATCGTGAGAAAAAACACCATCTGGTGGAAGTGGTCTCATTTCAATACTTATTTTGTAAAACTGGAACCTAAGTAAATCTTTTTTGGTTATGTCTGGCAGTATGCAGCTAGATTTACTTACATAAGAAAATGTGTTCCAGTCGTCAACTTGTGAATGCATTTGATATATATATATATACAGGTGTATTTAGTCCTCGCATGATGGCACTGTGGTGACACTGGCATTTTCTGTGCATACTCTTAAGGGGTTTTTTTTTTTTGTTGCTTGCCACTTGCCATATCTTGAATGATGTATGTTAAGGAATCTGTGGCACGATCTTACATGATATTTAAAAAAAAAAAAAAAAAACTGTTCCCTGCAAAGAATATAACCATGCCCATTTATGACAGATTTCTGAGAAAATGGCGAGAAGTGCGAGAGCTAGGAGGCATGTGGCTCGTCAGCTCAAGTCCACCCATCCCATTCCTTCATACCGATGGAAGGCAAAGGCAATGAAAAAATCCAACCGAAAGCAAGTGTTGCCAGCCTTGCAAAAGATGGACTGGGAAGATGCCAATTGCTCTGTGTGCATGGAATACCCACATAACGCTGTGCTTATCCTCTGTTCATCCCACGACAAGGGCTGTCGTCCTTACATGTGTGGAACTAGCTACCGCCACTCTAATTGCCTTGATCAGTTCAAGAAAGCCTACACCAAGGGGGCATTGCTTGAGGAAGTTCCTGCAAATAGCATTGGCACTAATCTGGATTCAGCGCCATTAACTGCAGAAAAAACTGAGTCCATTGACCTTGCATGTCCACTGTGTCGTGGCAAGGTGAAAGGGTGGACAGTAGTAGAACCAGCTCGAAGCTACCTCAATGGAAAGCGGAGAACATGCATGCAGGATGGTTGCTCATTTGTGGGGACCTACAAGGAGCTCCGCAAGCATGTCAAGTTGGAACACCCTCTTGCAAAGCCAAGGGAAGTTGATCCTGTCCTTGAGCAAAAATGGAGATTGCTCGAGATTGAAAGAGAGCGGCAAGATGCGCTCAGTACAATCACTGCAACAATGGGCAGAGCTGTTGTTCTTGGTGATTATGTGCTAGACTTGGAGGATGGAGTGGACTTGGAGGATGTTGACAGTGATGCTGATGCTGATGATGGCCGTGGAACAGAAAACACTCGTAGGATGCTACTATTTATTATGCGCCAAGTTGCTCAACATCATCAAAACCAAAGGCTTCAGAATGCAACCAGTGCATCTGACAATGCCGAGGACAATTATGTGGTGAGCAGTGGTGCCAATGGAACAACACCATACTCTTACCCTTCTGAAGGGGAGGACGAGAATGATATGGTTGTGGCTGGAGGCAGAAGCACTGATGTGCTCAGACCAGAGAGGAGGCGCCGTCGCCGCCGCAGGAACCGTGGAAGATTATTTTTAGGTGCTAATTGAAAGGAAAGGTGGCCAGGTGGGGTTTAACCACCAGAGGAGTACATACAGAAATGCTTCCCTGGTGCCTGGCATTCATCAATTCTGGCCTCAATTTACTTGTTCATGATCATGTACCAAGTGGTAGTTATGTTAACATCAGCTCATTGTTTGCCATCAATGTATGTTATCACATTCTTTGTTGCAAAGGAAAACACCGCCTCTTGCGGTTTGTGTAGCCTCTATTTCTGTCTACTGCTTTAGCTACAGCATTTGTTGATCATATTAGACTTGGTGAAACATATCTAATTTGACCATGTTTTTTTTTAAAAGTATAGCAACATCTACAACATCAATTTCATATAATTTTCGTAGTGCATTCTTGTTGTCAAGTTTGGCTTATGAATCGGAACCACCAAACGGAGGGCATACTTAATTTAATACTAATTGCATTCGACAAATAACACCGGTGTGGTTGCTCTTCCGTCGTTTCATTATTGCTCGGCCATCTTTCTTGGATGACAATGGTTTTCTGTGTGTTTTTAATGGGGCGAGCCCAAGTATTTGGTTTGTACTTAGATGCTCGAGAAGGCACACCTTGAAATGCAGGAGCTACAGCCGATCTTGCCCTCTAGTCAACCGATTAAGGCACACTTGTATTCATCGAAATTTAGAGAGATGATTGGGTGTGTAGCAACAGTTGCTTAAAAAAAATTTCTTGAACGTTTCAAAAACAATCATGCGCCCCAACTTTTACAGCAAAGTGCATCTATTGTACACTACAGATGTGCATTGTATAAATTTTTTGAATGACCGGCATTTTTTTTTTCGTTTTCCATGTTACAGAGGCAGTAGCCCTTTACAAATCAGCATTGAACTAATACTAGCACCAAACCTACGTAACCAGACTACCTACCAAACTTACAGTAGAATTTAGTACAGTGCAGTCAGGAAGAACAGCTTATAATAAGTAACTTGTAAGGGTCAAAACTGTAGTACACATTATACAACTAAAATTAATAGCCTCAACATACATTCTCTAACTGGTGTTTCTCTATAATAGCCTCAACATAACATTACAACAATACAGTTTTGTACAGCGCCATTGTACAGAACATTTACTTCTATATACACTCGTTACAGCTACGGAATACTGATAGGTGCAGGTCGTCCACAACAGCATAAATTAGTCAGCACATTTGAGCTGGCACGCTTTCGTGCCACCTCCATCAACACCATAGATCACACCATCAGTAGTGGCCAATACCATGCCGATACTACCACACTTTAGGTCATCTCTCATCTCGTGGTAGAATCCGTCATTACTTTCTTCCTAATGATTGTAGGCACACCGTAACACACAGGAGACGCACCTATCAGAAATGGAAGCCTGCAAGCCCGCCTAGCTTCACTTAGATATGAAGTTATTCGCCTCTGCCTGCAGCTACAGCACTTGGTACTATCATTTATTTGTTGTTGCTTCTTTCCTTGTGTGCCTGGTCGCCTTGCTCTATCATTTTTCTTGGAAGCAAAACTCATGGATTCAAATTCTTTTGTTAGCTGGCAACATTTTGAACAATTGTTGCCATCATCATGCAACCATGAATTAAGCAAAGCTTTACTAAACCGATCAATATCCTTATCTGAAACATCCCAGAGATTTGCAATGATAGCAGGGGAACCAGCAAGTAAATATGATAGCGGGGCCCCTCGAGGAGCATAACTCCCTTTACAATGAAGTGTTCCACTGCTACATCCCATAAGAAGAGCAGCTGCACAATTATCTACCTTCTCGATTTCCTTACTAGAAATATACTGGGTTCCTGCAGCAATTTACAGGTTAGTTAGGTCAGACTTGTTATGTTGATTCAACCAGCCACTGCTGTCATTGTCTGCATCGCATAAGGAGTATATGAACAATACACACTTAGTACTTGTTTGGATGCACTCGTATCCGTCTCAACCCATGTGTAGTGAATTGTGGTGGAAATTAGTTAATTTTATATCTCAATCCAACCCAATACATGTGGATCAAGGTGGATACGAGTGAACTCAAACAAGGCCATAGGAATTACTTGTGCTGGTTCATGTTCATCAATAGTTACATAAAAGATTGGTCCTCAATGACATTAGACTCTTCAATTTTGGCTCTAGCCTCTAGCATAAGCAGAATAGCAGATTAGTTCCCAGTTATGTCTGCCAGTATGCTAGTTGCAGCCTAGTTTAGTTATGGACTGGGCCTGGGGCCACAGGTTCAGCAGCTCAAGGCCAAGCAACAGCCACACATCAATGCAACAGATTAAAATGTGCCAGGCAATTAAACATGTGAAGATTAGATTAGCATTGATTAGTCAGATAATATCACATAGTTGAATCTGTTAGTTATGTTTTTAGAAGGCGCCTATAACAGAAAGGCATGGCAAGCTCTACGATTAAGGAAGAGGAAACCTAAAAGCAATCAGAATTCCAGAGGAATGGCGCCTAGCAGTTTCTTCTTGGTATCCCATTTACCTAAGTCAATCTCAACCTTTACCAAGTTTAGTCCATGGTGATGGAATTTTTTTTTTAAAAAAAAAAGCTGGGCTGAGGGCATTTAACCTAAAAAACTTATGGCTATGCTGGCACTAGTAGATTAGTGATGTAGCTTGCGCTATCACACAGTTAAAACAGTTGTGATGTATCAAGCTGCTAATAGGGAGGGATACAAATAGATTCTAAACAACTATGATGAACCATCAGCTACACTTACAACTAACAAGGGAATGAAATTTCAAACTAGGAATAACTACAAGGAAAATATCCAACAAAAATTAAACATACCACTTCCATGCCCAAAGTACAGGTAAAGGTCATGATTTGTCAGGGCCAAGACCAGCTCGTCAGCCTTTGGAGAATTCCCAGCCAATCCCTGCACAACATAATTACATTGTTTGCAGTTATGATAGAATAATGTAAATTTACCTTCTAACATGCAAATGAAAGGAAAATGGATCCTTGACAAGGACAAGGAAAACACATTAAAGCTTAGTACTATGTTGCCATTGGTAATCGGTATGTCCCTTTACATCTTTTAATTGGCATTTTACTGTGGGGAGCATATACAGCTATGGAAAGAATAAGGGAGATCATCTCCACTAGTCTAGGGGTTAACTATGGCAAGATAGAATCAGTATACAAATATGCAGTCTGTATGTAGAGTGCAGAATCATCTTCAATTAAAGCTATAATTAGCTTAACAATGACATGTAATGAATTTTGTATAATACAGTTCCTACGATTAAATTCATTTCTGATTGATGTTGAAGTGTTAAACTGATGATACAATGACATGGAAGTGAGACCTAAAACTATAAGCAAACCATATTCTTAACAAAAGTTACTACTAACCACTTGTATACACCATATACAATTTTAATTAATAATAAGACTTAAAACACATTTCAAACTTTTATTTTGAATAAAACTTTTGCATTTCAAACTCTCATCTTGGCATCCAGTGAAGGAAATTTTGACAAGATAGTTAGTATTGAGAAAGGAACCAATTTTCTAATATGATTACCAATTAAGTTTTGGCAAGCCATGTGTTTACCTTCCACTCGTAGTTTCTGAATAACTGAACAAATTCTTCTTGTGTGCTTCTCAGATCACCGCTAGGATTCAACAGATAATATGTATTGAAAGGGTCGATGAGAGGAAAAGGAGGATCCGTGCAATCATTATTGATTCGAGATAATGCTAAAAAGATGCTACCCATTGATGGCATGCGATAAATTTCTTGATTTCTTAGTATAGGCAGGTTCTCCCAAGGAAGCATCTGCGGTTAATAATTAAGCAGGTGAGGTCACTGGAGATGTAATAAGGCACTAAACAACACAGTAAATCCCAGATTGCAAAGCAATAAGTTAGGAATTGTCGAGCAGCACTAGGTGCTAATTTGACTATGAAATTTAAGTTGTCAATTTGACTGGACATTTACAGTGCAAAAAGTAGACACCCAAATAGACCACCTCACAGCATCTACCGTCTAGTATTCTGCCAGATAGCATCAAAGGAAACTGAAATAGACAAAATGAGGCTAGCGACATATATAACAGCACTCTCGATATTCACCCTTACCAGCAAAATATGCAGTCAAGTAACAATTCCATCCAGAGTTCTAGACTTATAAGTTATAATGCAGATGAGAAGTATCAAGAACATGTAAAATTATTAAATTTTATAGGAAATAACTTACAGTCAAACTATTTTGTTGCTCACCTGAATACTGGCATCAAGAACTAAAATAACCGGACCTCTATCAGCAGGCTGAGGCAACTCATATACTGCATCTGTTATTAAGAGTGTGTCCATAGCTCCATCATCCATTTGCCAGGAAGAGAAAGCTCTAAGTCTATCTTTCCCACAGCACCCTCCCATTCCAAAGTAACCTTTATACGAAATAAGTTGGAGAAAACATTCTTGTACTTCATCCACTGACACAGCACCACCAAGGATAGCCCTGATGAGCACTGGATTGGCTTTAAAATCGAATTTTGTATCCAGATCAGTGATAATACTTGATAAGGCAGCCTCAATGTGTTCATCAGATAATCGATGGCCCAACAGAAGGCATTTCCAAGGTCCAAACCAAGAATCTTCAATTTCTCTGTTCAAAAGAATGAAAATAGTATCAGGAAAGGAAACATTAACTTGTGTTGACACCACCAAATTCCAACAAATGAACCAATTTAAACTTTGATATGCATAGGTAATCTTACTTCAGTGCGTTAGCAAGGTAATTGTTGAGCTTCATTCTATGTGACCACCACCTGACATGATCTGCATTCAGGGTAGCACTGGACAGGGACATAAAATTCTGCTCAAGTATATTTCTGAAAATTGGGGCCACATCGTCTGTAATTCCATAGCCCCAAGGGCACTGCCATTTCTTATCTAAAATTCTAGTTGGATTGCTCAAATCATTGATGCAGGAATCTTCAGACTGCATTACTGTTAAGCAATAATAAGCAAATAAGAATACAAAGATCCAAGATTAGATTTTGTTAGGGTTACATGCAATAACTATGTAGTATGTACTGCATACCTGAAATAGCATCCACAGGAAGAAGCAATGTAGTAGGTTCACTTGTTGAATCAAACCTTGAAAGCAATATCCAAGCAGGAAAAGGAGGATGGCAATCGTCAAAATTCAAAAGGGCATTAACATAATCACCTCCAAGCATACTAATGCACAGAACTGGTACATCAGGAAGTTTGTGGAAGAATTCTGTCATATGTTTCTCAATATGTACTATGTCCCTTGATGACAGCCTGGTAAAGAAATTTAGTTTTTACTACACATTTGCAGATGCAATATGATCACAAGTTCAGATGCTAAATAAAATTCTAAACCTGAGAAATTCCGGAACATTGTCATTCATCTCATTTCTGAAATCTTCATGGGTGCCCTGAAAATGTGAGTAGATACGAATAAAAGATACAGAATACAGAACTGTTTTGATCCAGCTCTTAACTTGCTAAGATACAAACTTTCAGAACCTTTTCCTCAGACGATGGTTGTAAGCTAGGAAAGTAATGACAATTGGGATAAGTTCCAACAGAAACTTGATGGAAGTATGCAGCCCAGTGATTCAAAGAAAGAGATTCTTTATGAGAATCCGAAGGCAGTTGAATTGAAGAATCTAGCAAGAATATGCATGCAAGTAACTTGCAAACCTGCAATGGGCAATTCGGATTTTAAGATAGAACCCTCAAAAAGTAAAGCAAGAATGTAAGCCTGACTGTTATAAATAATTTAAAAAAAAAAAACTAGAATGAGTAATATCCACTAAGCATCATAAGTAGTCCACAGTACAACTACACAAGATAACATGACATAACAAACCTCCTGAACAAGTGAGGGGCTCTCTCTGGATAGAATAAAAGCTTTGAGCAACAAGCGAACAACAACATCAGCCATTTTTACATTAGAGAAGATACGGCAGATGTCCCTGCAAAAAAGTACAATTAAACAAAAGACAATTAAGCATGCATCATCAATTGCTACAACCAGAATGTCACATATGCATATGTCGCATGATAGGAACTTGATGAAACAAACCTTGACTGTTCAGAAAGGGAGCTCTTTAGCAAGAAGAAACTCATACTGCAGAGAATTTCTGCACACTCTAAAGGAAGAAAGTCACCAGTGCTACTATCAATGATTAGTCCAATTAAATAAGGCCCATAAGTCCTATAGCAATCCTGTGGAAGGGACCTGAAGAACAGGAGTGATATGCACTTCCAATAGACACTATGAACTTCAGGGTCCCCACTGCTATGAGATCCCAAGGCTCTAGCTGCAAAAAAAAAAAAAAAAAAAAAAAAAGGTAAAATGTAACTGAACCAGCAGATAGCTCAAAAAAAAAAAAGCTGCAACAAAAAAAAAAAAAAAAAAAAAAGGGTAAAATGTAACTGAACCAGCAGATAGCTCAATTACACGAATTTGATCAAACTTCTTAAGCAGCACAACAACAACAACAATAATGTCTCAAGGTACACCTAATCATTAAATATGACAAGTCTTATGCAAGCATTTATCATTTATAACTAATGTCAAGCCAAATGATTGCATGTCTCGTCTTCAAGCATAGAACACAGAAAGATAAACTAAGAAAATACCTTTTTTTAATAGAAGTGACACAAGGTAGTGACGGTGAACAAAGTCCAATCTCAGCTGCAAGATATTCTGAATGCACCCCGAATTGAAGGATTTAACAAAAAGGCAGCTCCAGCAACCAAACATATTGCATAGGTCATCTTTGCTGTGATCAATGTCACTCCAAGATATGTCATTTTTACTATTTAGCTCAGTTAAAACCTTTTCATTTTTCATAAGTCGCTTACTAGAGCGAGTTCTAGTCTGTGCAAGAGCCTCTACATTCTTGCCCTTAGCTAAACGTGATGAATTTCTGGATGACTTCCTAGCTTTAGCATCAAACGGTGGATGTAGACCAGCTTCAGCATTCCCTGAGTTTTTCCTTTCAACTTGTATTACTGTGCAAACACTACATGGAGATAACCAGCCATCCTTTGAAGTTAGGGGTTCTTCCCCCGAATTATAAGCTTCATACTTGCTCGGTATACAGTCCTTGCTGCACACAAGATAACCAGTTTTAAGTCTATTCAAGGACCCATTACAATATTCCAAGTCAGTGCTATTCAATTTGTCTATTGCAGATTGGTACATGCCTAAAGCATTAGACAAATCAGCTGTCATCTGTTTCTGGATCTTTTTTCCAAATAGACTCCAAGGCAGATCACCAACTTGGATGTCAACTGATATCCCCATAGTCAGACTACACAGCTTACATGAAATTGTTGCTTTATTTTTCACAAGATCTCGGGCATAATTAAGCTCACTCTCTGCTTCATCCCATAGCTGCTGCTTACAATATAGTTGACCTGAACAAAAACCAAGGAATGTGAGAAAGAAGGGACAGATGAACAGAAACACACAACAACAGAGCCTTTCAGTCCCAAGCAAGTTGGGGTAGGCTAGAGATGAAACCCAACATGAGCCCCTAGTGGGTTCAGGCACGTCAATGGAACAGAAACACAATTTTGTATACCTAGAAACAATGAAAAACAATACAAAAAACTGATAAACCATGGAAATAGAATTATATATATCTATACCTAGAGATGATGCAAATACAATACAGAAAACTGATAAACCATGGGAATTAGATATCTCTTTTCCTGTCCGTAAGAGAGCTTCTGCTTCAGCACCATTGCCAATCAATTCGTGCATCATAGCAACCTGCCAACATAATGTAGTGAGAATTCGTGCATAAGGAAATCCCTACTGTCCGTGGCTGTGGTAAGGTAATAATGTAATATACAACTCCAGCCCCCATTCAAGTGGGTTCCAGTAGCATACTTCTATAATCTTTGTTTGTTTTATGACACACTATCACAATACCTGCAAAGTGCTCTCAAGATAGCACCTAAGGACATTCCATGGAGTAAGCAAAGAATCTCTCATGGCAATTGATCTGCTGGAATTTGGCCAGACCTCAACTATTGTTGGGCCACACACTTCAAGAGAAATGTCCTGCCCACAGTGTTGTCTTTCCGTATATCCAGATATGCCCAAATTGAATTTGAACTTCTTTTTTAGGAGCTTTTTGCGCAAATGGAGGGCTTCTTTTCCATATGATAAGCCCTGTAAGAACAAACATTAGATGTGTTTAGTTACATAAAAAAACTAGAAAATCTATGGATTGTCCATGTGCACTGAAAATTTTGCACCACTGTTTTGCAGAAATTAAACAACAAAGTTAAATACTTAAATTGTTGAAAGCAAGATAGCAATTACCTGGGAAAGTTGTCCACGTGAAAAAACTCTTTCTGACAAGCCATAGTATAAACAGCCAGCTAGAAAGGTCGATTGGTCATTTGAGGTGACCTGCAAAATACAATACAATAACTGAGATACAGAGAGAGAATAAGAGATCATGGCTAACAAATTTGATGTAATGCAACCAACAGAACTTACTTCAGATACCAGAGATGAAGCAACTTTGCTGACTTCATCAACACTCATTTCAAAACTGAACTGCCTTTCAAGTTTACATGGTTGAGGAATAGATAAGGCACTAGGAAGCATCCTCTGAAGAAATATACAGAGAGAAGGTTTGTCTCCTTCGAAACAGTTTATCCAAAATTTAATATCATGGCTACATACACCAAGACGCTCTATTGCAATAGAAAGAAATCGCTCATCCAGTGGAAGACGGCAGCATGCATGGCTAAGACGCCCACTGGTGAACAGCAAGGACAAAATTTCAAAGGGTAATTTTTCTGGCTCCCATATCATCATAATAACCTTGCACAACTTAAACTGAAGCTCAAAACAACCCTGAGATGACAGAATAAATACGCATGATTATGTTGCTAAAGGAAAGCAATTGCATGATGCACCTCATTCAACTTAATAAACTGAAGAAATACCATGGCCCTACCTTCATAGACAATAAGTCAACCAGGAAACAAATAAGTGGTACAATAGTTTTTGATGGCTGTTGCAAGACCATATCAGAAGAAGAATCAATAGTCTCCATCTCCAACCATAAGTTAAGTGCTTTCTCAGCATTATCAAATATTGCCTATGAAAAATAACAATAATGACACTAAACATAATTAGATAGTATAACCATGTTACACTAAACATAGATATGGGAGTGCTGGTATTACTTATATGAACATTATTATACACTAACATGGGTAGGGTTTGAAGCGGTTACCTCCCCACCAGGATTGTCTTCCTGAGCGCAATGTGCATACAAGCAGTATGCAATGGCCAATTGATTGTTTGCAGTAGTGTTGGCAGCAGATGAATCCTCTGATATCTTTTGCTGGTTAGATAAACAAACATTAATCTATAACTCCCTTTCTTTGTAAATAAGAAAAGGCAGTATGGGATCCAAACTCACCAGTAAAGATATGGCATCATCTAAAGACTCAAGGCAGCTTTTTATGTTTTCCACTCCAGATGCACAAAGCGCACCTGCCTTTCTTACAAGAACCCTTGATCTCTCCAAAAAATACTCTTTTGAACAGTAAATCTTATGCAACAGAACATCTATGATCCTTATCTGCATTTTAGAGCAGAATTTTGTGCTTTTGGCTTCAGTTAATCCATATGCTAGTAACTCCTGCAGAATATATTTTTTCCCAGAGTAGTTAGCCCCAATAACGGAACACTACAGATGCACCAAATTTAATCAACAACAACAACAACAACATAGCCTTTAGTCCCAAGCTAGTTGGGGTAGGCTAGAGATGAAACCCATATGAAACAGTATAAAAGAACGTAAAAAGGCACAAGACAAAAAGATAAAGATAGGGTAGATAGAAAAGGAAACAAAGTCATGGTTCAGGCACGTTGATAGCTAGCCTCCATGCGCTCCTGTCCAAAGCTAAATCCTTGGAGATATTCCACTCCTTAAGGTCTCTCTTAACCGCCTCGTCCCAAGTCAGTCTAGGTTGACCTCTACCTCTCTTTACATTATCCACCCGCTCTAGAACTCCACTACGCACCGGCGCCTCGGGAGGCCTCCGTTGAACATGTCCATGCACCAAATTTAATCATAAATAATAAAATATGGTACCTGCTCTACTATTAAGCCTATCAGCTTAATTGACCATGGAGACCGATTTTTCAAAAGAGAGGGATAGAGAAGTGGAGCGCCATCAACATTATTATCCCCAAAATCTTTGTGTACGGCCTATAATTTAAGAAACAGAATATAAGTTATTACACTAACATAATAAGTGTTTAAAAAAAGAAGAATTATTTAGTCGGTACCTTAACCCATGCCTTGATCAGTATAAAAGAACCTTTGAAATATTCAGAATTGTCACAGTCAGACAACAATTCAGACAAGCTCTTCGCAACAAGCCCAAGTGTTGTTTCTATTTCTGTGCCGCATCTACGTAAAGTGTCAACCATCTTTGCAATCCTTGCAAATGCATCCAAAATGATTTCCATCAAAATGATGTTTCCTTTTGGCCTTGAGGATAGTCTACAGTAAGAAAGCCTAACGTGCGCCCATACTGTTTGGCAGCACAGTTCTAAAGCCTTTGGTGCCTGCAGCAGAGACAACAATATTCACTTCAATGGTAGCTCAGGGGTTGGCCAAAAAGGAAACTTAGAAGGAATACCTCTTTAACATGTCCAGTATTATGAAGGGTCACTCCAATGTTGCTAAGAGAAGGTATCAAGAATTTGAGCTCCTCAGGCGCTAACCATTTATTTGAAATGGCACGGTCAATGAAACCCAAGCTCTTCTGGACTATGCAAGCAAAAGGTGTTAATGGACAATGAAGATGGTGATACAGAGCTAGTAACAGCAAGCAACTCAATGGCCATTTTCTACAACTAGCAACTGGATACAACCAAGCAGATTTACTGATCAATTTCTTAACAAAATAATAATTCTCGGCATATATATTAACAGCATGATATAACCATGGATTTGTAATTGCACTAGGCGCAATGGCAATGGCAATGTAGCAGTTTAACATAAACACAGGAAACAGACTAGAGTACCTGAACATCTTTCTTGGTAACAAAGGAAAATTTAATCGCAGATACAAGAACTGTCAGTAGGGTTCCATGTTGTTCATGCCATCTCTCGTTGTCTTCTTGAGACATTTGCGTACAGCTGTTACAGCACAAATGACAAAACACCTTTACAGTAAGCATGCATCAATAAAGGTTTTTCGCATTCACTAATTACAGTGCCAATACCTTATAGACCTACCTAAAAGATGTGAAGGTGGAATCAACAAACTGATGCATTGTTGTCAAAACATAGTTCAAGTTACCAGAATTATGGGATGATTTTCCTTCAGAGAAGTTCTTCCAAATTGTATCCACTTGCTGTAATAATACCTTGCTAATAAACTCCAAAGAGTCCAGGTACGTGACCTGAGATGTATCATGTGGCCATTGTGCTAATGTGCCAAGAGCTTTCTCTAAAGCATGTAGGTACTTTTGATCCTTGGGCACAGATAAATAGGGTGGTATTTCACTTTCTGCTTGCTGGGCACTCAAGTATAACCCAGTCCCATAAAGAAGAAGCATCGAGGCAGTAGGAGAGGAAAACTATACATGACATGAATTTACACAAATCAAAACAAATGTGCACCAACATGGTATGATTAATGGGAATTCAGTGCTTAAATGATAATACAGCAATATACCTCAGAGAAATGACCACCATGTTTATAAAGTAGTTCTGAAGCACTAAGAGATAAATCCCTTTTGGTAGAAAGAATGAACCGACAAAAATATGCAACAAATACCAGAAGGTCATTTACCGATTTCGGTAAATCATCCTGAAAATGGTTTACAATACATACAACTGGTAATAAGGTCTTGATGATTGCCATAAAAAAAAATCTTGATGATAAAAGACCCATTAGCCATTATTTATATCTTGATGAACTTATTACTGTTATAGGATCAAGAGCACAGAACACTAAATAGGTGGTGAGCTAAATACAACTAGCATACGCACATCAGAAATCTGCAACATATTTCTCAGTTATATCTGTACACAATTACCTATCTCATCAGAAATTCAGAATCATAAAATATAACAAGATAAAGAAGGAAATCAAGATTACTTAAACAACACCCCTATAATACATGAAGGCCAATTTAAGTCTCAGCACTATAAAAAGTTGGAACGAAGTAATCCTACAACTATACAGAGGAGTCTAATCCAATGTATACAAGATGATGAAAAACAGGGCTCCTTAAGATTTTTTACAAGTTGAATCCATGCAGAAGCTCAACTAAAATTTCAGAGCATTCCGCAACATCTGCACATCTCCAATACTACAGAACCGTACTTATATAAAAATTTTGAAACTGATGACCTACACATCTAGTTTTGCACAAGCAATGTATCGTTTTTGCTTTTAAGTTTGGCAATTCATTGCATGTCCTTTTGGTGTTTGCCATTAATCACTGCAACTGTTAAATTTAGCATGATGCCATGATGTAACATGCCTCTGAAGTTTGGTGAAATTCAACATTTTTCACCGATAGATGTTTTAAGTGTTCATACGAATGCATACACTACACAAAATTCGTTAATGTTATGAGCAAACAAATATCATCTGTCCCGCATGTGCAAAAGTCGATCTATATTACTCCTGATTAATGACCAATAATATATTCATGTCTAGTCTTTCATAGTTGTATAAGGAGAAGGTTTTTGTATATTTGCATAGACCCTAGAGCCTTGTAATGAATAAAAGTGCTACTCGTAAAATAACTGAAGGAAATCAAGATTACTTAAACAACACCCCTATAGTTGAAGGCCAACTTAAGTCTCAACACTAAAAAATAACTGATTAAGTACTGAATTCTAACATTAAGATAGTGCAGCTATAATATGGTATAGTTGGAACAAAGTAATCTTACAACTACACATAGGAGTCTAATCCAATGTATACAAGATGGTGAAAAACAGGGCTCATTAGTCCTCAAGGTTGTTTACAAGTTGAATCTATGCAGAAGCTCAACTAAAATTACTGAGCATTCCACAACATCTGCACATCTCTCGACTCACATCTCCAAAACTACAGAACCGTACTTATATTCAAAATTTTGAAACTAATGTCCTACACATCTAGTTTAGCACAAGCGATGTATCATTTTTGTTTTTAAGTTTGGCAATTCATTGCATGTTCTTTTGGTGTTTGCCAGTAGTCACTGTAACTATTAAATTTAGCATGATGCCATGATGTAGGAGTAACATGTTACATGCTTCTGAAGTTTGATGAAAATCAACATTTTTCACTGGGTGCATTTGTAGATGTTTTAAGTGTCCATATGAATACATACCCTGCAGAAAATTCGTTAATGTTATGAGCAAAAAAATACTATTTGTCCCGCATGTTCAAAAACCAATCTATATTTGCCATGGGAAGATCCTAGAGTATTAGAGTATAATTGGTAGATAATCTGCTGCTACAATTCACTACTGGCTGCAAGCAATTGCAGTGAAACTTCCTAGCAGCCAAGTAGGACTTAGATTAGGACTTGACTGCTACAGCAGTCAAGATCTTCTCTTTGTAATTTCTAGGAGCTAGAGCAGGAAAGTAGAGCCAAGGAGCCAGCCAACCCCTTTATGTACGCAGGAACCCATTTGAATGAGAAAGGAATGAACAACAAACAATCCAACCCCCCAAATACTCTAGTCTCCCTCCACGCCAATTTTGCCTGGCCTTCCTCTTGGCAATGGTTATCCTCCCTATCCCCCATATGAACCAACGTTCATAACAATATTACTCCCGATTAATGACCAATTATATCTTCATGCCTAGCATTACCTAGTTGTATAAGGATGTTTTTCTATATTCACATAGACATTTACGTGTATGTATTCAGCCCTACAGCCCCAGCAATGAATAACAGTGCTACTCATAACAATTGAAAGGTACACAGTAGAGAAATTACAACAGACTTCCAGTAGCATGAGTAGAAGGAGATTACCTTTACATGTAAAACAGAATCAATGACAGTTTCGAGCACGTGGAGCAAAAGCTGTGTGCTCCCTCCCCAACTCAGATCTACCGAAGAGCAAATCTTGCGGGCAATCTGCAGCCAGGGAAAAACAGTATCAAAATTAACCGAACAATCTAAGGCTCCAATTTGCAGAACATCGATAAGGCAATCAATTTCGTAATGACACATACTGCTGGCAAATGCTCGATCATGCCCTCTTTCACACACTCTTGCACTGTGTGCCGACAGAATCCATGAACTAGATCACTACTGAAAACTGAAGACTCGGAAACCAGAAAGAAAGTGCACCGGCTCATGCCATTCAAAAGCAGCTGGAGATACTTCCTCCTGGCTTCATTAGAAAGAATACTGCACACAAACATAAATTCCTGATAAGCCCACACAGTATCTCTCTTATTTGATGAATCCTAAAACAAAACAGGCAATCTCACCAAAGCCATGGTTTCAGCTGCTTGAAAAGGCTGAGAAGTCGTTCGTAAGGGGCAGGTTCCTTCACCTTGCCCTTGCTGGAACAATTGGCGAGGCAGGAAGTGAGCTCGACCGCAAGGGCGGTGACTTCAGGATCCGTGCCAGCCTCCCCAGCGCTGCTGGGGTCCGGAAGGAGGACGAAATCACCGCTTGCAGCGCCACGTCGCGACTTGGTGCTCGTGGTGGGTGGAGAGAGCGCGGAGCGGAGGGCGTCGAGGGTAGCGGCAGCCTCCGCATTGGCGCGTCCGAAGTGGCCGCGCGACTCGAGGCAGCAGACGAACCGGCCGCGGTGGAGCAACACGGAATAGGGCTTCCCCGCGAGGCAGGGTGATACGGTCTCCAGGCAGTCGAGGAGGAGGCCGTAGATATCAAACAGTTCGTCGGCGGCCTCGCCGCCCTTGTCGCCGGAGCCAGGACTCGCGCGGACGAGCGGCGGGAGGAGGGGGAGCGCGCGGCTGAGAAATGGGAGGAATCGCTTCGCGAGGGGGCGGAGAGTGGCCGCGTCGGGAGGCGGCGGCTGCTTGTTCTGTTTAGTCGCCCTCTTCTGCGGTGGCTTGGGGTTAGGTTTTGAGCTGGGCAGGTAGGGGGTGAAGGGCTGTAGGTAGGCGGCGAAGCGAGAGTGGAGGCCGGCGTAGGAGGATGGGGACGAGAGGGCAGCGACGAGGTCGGCGGCGGCGGCCTCCATTGCCGTCTACGAGTAAGGTGGATTAGAGGAGAAGCCGAATTGGGGAAAAATTGCGGTCGTTGCGGTCGTATTTTGGGGATGTCGGGGCTGGGGATGGGCGGGAAAAGGAAAACGCGACGGATTTGGGACATGTGGTCACTTGGGGCGTCATTATTGGTGCGGCGCTGCTCCTACCACTGTTTTTTTTTTCTTTGAATGCTTGCTAGGAGGCGTACCTTGCAAGATTGGGGACCCGTTCAATAAAACATGCAAATACAGGCTAAATCGTAACATTATGCTATAATTGTATGTTTTCGAACTAAGAGATACTTACATCTGGTTTTTGATCCTTTTTTTGAAAAAAAAACGTGATATATCCATTCTAGTTTTGTGTGGGTGAGGTCGTCTGTCAGCATTCTAGCTGAGTTTGGTCATCTGCAATCTGGTTTTTGCCCCTTTTTTGGAATGGATATATCCATTCTAGTTTTGTGTGGGTGAGGTCGTCTGTCAGCATTCTAGCTGAGTTTGGTCATCTGCAAACTGGAATGGATATATCACCCTGCTGCCGCACGTCAAGTCGGTGTACCGTGCACCCATCGTGTCCACTCTGGAGAATGTCATCAACAAGGGATCGAGAGGGTGTTCCCCCTAGTTTTTGGACAAGTTTGTCCCATATATCTTTGGAGAGGGAAACTCCCTCCGATGTAACATTAACAAACACCACCTCTTCTTCTAACTTGGTGCCTGGCACATTAACAAATCTAGCAATATCCGATCATATTTATACGGGGTGTTTAGAACTGCTCCACTCCATGTTTTTTTGCCAAACGGTACGCACATAGTCCGAGAAGAAAATGTGGAGTTCTGAGAGCACCTAAAGGGGTGCTCCACAAACTTCAGATTTTTTGTGGAGCTGCTCCACGGTGGAGTTTGCGGAGAAGAGTTTGTGGAGCAGTCCCAAACACCCCCATAATAGTTCAAAATCATTGGCTGAATTAGTGGTCAAAGATTGTAAAGTTTAACTCTTGATGTGTGGGTACCTTAGGGCACTTAATGAAAATTTCATGGTATTTTCTTTCTCTAGACTGTCATGTCATATAGAACTAAATAAGTACTTCGGTTTCATCAGAAAAACAAAAGATGGGCACATGAAATTTGATCGGGGCTTCTGTTCTCTTGTGTTTGTCTGCTTCAGGGGCTTTATGTGTCCTGTCTCTGATAGTCATAGTCTCGTTTAATGGATTGTCCTAGTTGCCAGACTTATTCTCTGTTTAGTTTCTTGATAGTCTCGCCCATAGGGGTAGTTCTCGTAGTCTTTGAAATCTTGTTGGTCTTGGTCTGGCATGTTGCCTGTTTTCTGATCTGTATCTCATACTCTGTAAAACTATGTATTTCCGTTCTTGTAATGGAAATGGGGCACTCCCTCGGTTTGAAATTTGATCGGGGCGAGCGGGGTGTTAATTATGAAGGCTGTGGTCTTGTAGATTAAATGACATACCAATCATCGGCGATCTGTTTTTGCATCAACAGTCTAGTTTCGCACTGCACACGCCCACACGCTCTCGAGTGTAGGCAGGGAGACAAAGAACGCGGCGCGTTTGCGTTCCATGGCATGCCAAACTGTGGCCAGAATTTTGTTTCACGTGTATGGAGCCGAGAGACGTACTATCCTACAATTTCCCCCAACACAGTCCATTGCCATCGGGAGCTCCTTGTGGAGGAGTGCAGGGTATGCAATCTGCAAAGGCATCATCAGCATGCTGGTGCAGGCGTCCCCACTCACTGACTTGGTAGAACGGCCGGGAGGAGGCATCACAGCACATCCCAGTGGTGGCCGTGCACACCGCCATCCATGTAATATGTGCACAACACTGCATTACTAGGTATTTTTATGTACAATTGCATTGCACCTTGCACAACATGCGTTAGCTGCTAAGCTTCATCTCAGAAGACAAGACAAGTCTTGTCGAGGTCGTACCCCATCTTCTCCAGACCCGGGCGCACCGTGCACTCGACCATCGCCGGCGGCCCGCAAACGAGCGCAAGCGTCTCGCTGTCTCCCAGGGGAAGGTGCTCCCTCATGACCTGCTCGTCGACTCTCCCCACGCCGTATTCCCACCCGTCCTCCGGTCGCGCCACCTTGCTCACCACGTACCACACCTTGAGCCGCGCCGGGTGCGCGGCAGCCCAGCGGTCGATCTCCTCCCGCAGGAGCATGTCGTCCTCCGTCCGGTTCGCGTACACGAGGTGCATCTCCGTGTCATCGTCGGGCTGGTCACTCAGCACGGCCTGGATCACCTGGTACACCGGCGTGATGCCCGTCCCGCCGGCGATCATGGCGAGCCTGCGCGCGAACCGGCGCTCGCCGTTCACCACGAAGCCGCCGCGGCCGGCGTACTCGATGTGCCCAATAGGGCCTTTGATGTCAATGGTGGCGCCGAGCGGCAGGGAGTCCAGGTACCGCGACATGAGCCCGCCGTTGGGGTACTTGGGGTCCTCGTCCTTGAAGTATATCTTGATGAGGAGCTCGACGTGGCCGACCTCGTCGACGGGGCTCGTGGGCGTGTACGCGCGCATGCAGAGCTTGCCGTCTATCGACGCGCACACGTACACGTGCCTGCCGACGGGTAGGCCGAGCTTCTGGTCCGGCGACGGCAGCGCGAACCGGAAGAGGCGCACGTTGTAGGACAGGCTCTTCTTGTCAACGAGCCGGCACCTGACCTTCTCCCGCGGGTTGGAGAGCGCGACGGTCGACACCGGCGGCGGCGGCGCGGCTGCGGCAGAAGGGGCTAGCTCGTCGATGGCCCTGAGGTCGGCGTGGCTGTTCTGCGGGGAGTAGTCGGTGCCGGTGACGACGAGCTCGCCGACGCGGTACATCTCAAGGAGGCCGCGGGCCTTGTCCGAGTGGATGGCGTCGAACTCCTCGGTGCAGTCGGTGCCGGCGTTGATGAGGATGCTGTCGGCGCCGCCGGGGTGGTCCTTGAGGAAGCCGGTGCAGTCGTAGATGTGGCCGTGCACGATGATCCAGGCGGAGTCCGGGGACGTGTGGCGGCGCACCTCGGACATGGTGTACTGCGTGGTGACCGTGTTCATGAAGGGCGTGGACGTGCTCTTCTTCAGCGTGCCCTGCGCGCTCTCCGACGTCTCGAGGTGCTTCTGCCGCGCCATCCACCCGCCCGGCTGGTTGCCTGGCTGCGTCGGGTGCTCGAACACCATGCCGATCTCGCCCTTGTGTGGCCGGCACACGTTGATCTTCACCCGGAACCAGCAGTTGTTCATCATGCCCTGCGCGAGCAGGAACAGCCGGACGTGTTAAGCTAACACAGCCGTGGAGGACAAGCATCCGACGCCACGATGAATTGCTTGGTAACTCACCATGAGATTCCAGATGAGCTTCTCCGGCTGGGTGTTCATGGCCTCGTCCCAGGCGCGGACGGCGATTTCCTTGGCCCCGAGCACGTCGAGCACCTCGACGTCGACGGACCAGAAGCACCAGCACCAGTACTTGCCGTACTTGGTTGGGCGCTCCGGGTGGTCGAGCGAGCACACCTGCCACGTCTCGCCTCCGTCCAGGGTCACCTCCACCCGTGTAACTTTTCGGCCGCCACCTGTCAACAGAATCACCACCAGGAAAGGTGAGGAAATAGCCCAATAGAAGCCCAAGACGACGTTTTCTTCTCAAACTAAATTCGTATTCCTCCTCCTAAAATCCTATCCTACTCGTCGGCGGCACGGCACGGGTGATGCAAGATGATCCATGCTGCGTTGTTGGACTCACCAGAGTATGCATATCCCTTGATCGTATACGGCCGCTGCGTCGTCAGGGCGTTGATGGGCAGCACCTCGTCGTGTCCCGGCGTGGTGATCACCGAGTTGATGTTGAGCTCGTTTATCAGGTACTCCGGCTTGTACCACCATGCTGCACGAAACCGTCCAAACAAACACAGATATTTGTTAGCGTTGTGCACGTCGACCCGGCGAAAAACAACGAGACCGTACCTTCGGCATTGGCGAGCTCGGCGTCGACGTGGGACGGCAGCACCCGGTTGTCCCGGTAGTGGTAGTAGCTCTCTGACTCGCTGGACGCGACGATGATCCGCTTGAGCCACTTGACCATGCGACCGCCGATGAAGCCGGGCACGATGACGCGCACGGGGAATCCGTGGTCGGCGCCAGCGGCTCCCCATTCTGCATGTATGCGAGGATGACGTCACGGGCGGGATCCATGGCCACCCCGCGCCGGAGGCTGGTGCCGTACTTGCATCCGCCGCCGCCGGGGAGGTCCTCTGCTCCCTCGAAGCACACGTTGGCGGCGCCGTCTGCGGCGCGCATGACGCCGCACCGACGCAGCACGTCGCGGAGCCGCGCGCCGCGCCACACGGACGTGGAGATGGCCCCGGGTCCCCAGTTGAACCCGACGGTCTGGCGCACCATGTTGTGCTCCTTGCGCCGGTTGCCCGCGCACACGAGCGTCACGGGGAGCTCCACGGCGTCGAACTCCGTCACCAGCTGCTCCATGGTGAGCTTGGCGGGGCGCCTCACGAGACCCGTCACCTCCACGGTCCAGGTGGACCAGTCCGCCTTGGGCACGGGCCCGTGGTTGCGCACGTAGTGGAGCGGCGCCGGGGTGATGAACCCGTGCGCCATCAGCCGTGCCACCGGTGGCTCCGAGTTGAAGGGGTGCTTGCCCGTGAGCCGGACCAGCGCCGGGTGGCGACGCACCCACGCGTCGGAGGTGGCCTCGTCGCGCGCGTCGTGGACCGGCGGATCCACCTCGAGCCGCGCCCGGTACAGCGACCGCCAGTCCGGGGGAATGCTGTCTTCGTCATCGGAGTCGGAGTCGGAGCCTCGTGGTTGGCCGCCGCCGCCGGAGAGGAACATGTCCAAGCTCTTGGTGGGTGGCGCATTGCCTGGCCACGGGTGGGGAGCCAGGTGCCGATCAACAGAGGCCGCCATTGTCGTCACGGACACTCGAACCGGCACGAGTTGCGGTTGTTTTGACCTGACCAGAGCTCGAAGTTGATTGGAAGCTGGGGGGGGAGGTGGTGGTTTATATAGGGACGGACGGACGACAGAGCACGGCAGGAAGAATAGACTCTCCTACTCCTACTTCACTACTGCATGGCACCTCCCCCTGATGCGGGTCGTATCAGCATATACGAGAGTTCAGTGTTGGCGTCACCACACACGCAGGGGGCAGAAACCTGGAAACAGGAAACATGGTGCGTTCGGCTGGTGTTCTACTGGATTTTCGGGTGTTTCTTTTGCATCCTCGAAACGGCGGCGTCACTTGCACGGCCGACTGGCTGTGGTACCTCGGCAAGTGAACTAAACAAACTTGCATGACCGCTAATTTCAAGTCGCAATCGCATAGCGCTAGCTGGACTATTCAGAGGTCTATTTCTTTTTCTTTTTTTCCCCTCTGAAACAAGTAGTCGGCTGTTCGGAATTTCAGACTGTTGTTTGGGTACCGGTTGGTTGGGCTGCTCCTGCTCATCAGAGTTCTAATTAATTGGACACGGTACACATGTGCAACCCTTCGGTAAGTGCCATGACCGTGTTGTGCTGAAAGGTCACTAGCACCCAAACTATACTTTTGATGCGAATGCAAATCAAAGTGGTTCTGGACACTGACACCATCCCCTGCTTCACCTTTAGGTGCACACGCGACAAAAACGGACGGCCTGCGTTGGATCAGATCGTGTGTGTTGCAACCATCCCCGAATGCTGCTCGCCTGAGAGATGACCTTCCCGGGTGAATCTTGAGGAGAATCAAACCGTCGCTTCTTTCCTGCTTCCTTTTTGACTCGCCAATTAGTTTTTAGCAGATGTGCTGGAGCATTCGCGAAATCCATGGTGGGAGCTTACGACGTACAACGGCGAGAATCAATCGGCTTGCGGCCACCATCGGCGGCTATGCTGGTGTTCTTAGTCAAGTGCCATTTCTCCTTGCTCTGTTTTTTGACATCTAGCTCTGGTGGATATGCAACTCATACATGCACCGTGTGTCTAGATCGTCCTACAACGGCAAGTTTAACTCGCATTGTTTTTTTTTTCTCTCCGAAGAAAGTCAAAAAATCATAGCACAAATACAAAGTCTCAGAACTACAAACAAACAAACACAAGAGTCCCTCCCTCCATTCCGAGCTCTCAAATGGGACCCAAAAAAAAAATGAATAAAATCTCAGTGACCAATCCACAATCCCCTCACTAGTTACTAGAGAAACAAGCAGATCTTTGGTTACATCGTCAATGAACCCTGCATCAAAGACTATATGTTAAACCATTCGTGATGCAGAGTAGCTCATCACCAACCATAAGAAAATGCAGAAGTCTGAGACTAAATGATTGGCCTAGGCACACAGAGGCAGGCGTCAGCTGTGGTAATCGGTGTAAAGTTCAATTAACAAGGGCGTGGCGCATGGCGTTTTCCAATGGCCAAGTAACCGGTGAGACGCCAGGAGGATGGATGCTTTCAGTTGATGCTTCACTTGCCGGTGTGGCAACAGCTGCCGGAGACTGGGCGATGCGAGGAGGTAGATCGTGCAGTGCGCAGCTTCTCAGGATCTCAAGGCCACCCAGCTCCAGCTCCCACAGGGGTTTTGCCTCCCGCCGCATCCAAGGGCCAAGGCAACGCGGGACAGGGGCCGGAAGCCGCGCAGGCAGAGGCAGAGGCAGGTGCAGGAGCACGTAGCGCCAGCGGCTATCGCGCGTGCCGAGCAGTGGCCGGCGTCTGTGTCTGTGTGGTGCTGTGAGCTTTCTGGAGCTCAGCCTCCCCCGGTTGCCGACTGAATCGCTGCGTCGTCCTGCACTGCAATGCGTGCCATCTTGAGATCGATCGCGCCCTGTCTCTTTTATGGCTTTGGTGTTTTGCGCGATTGCGCCAACCACCTCCGGTCCCTGCCTGGCAACACCAGAACGGCGCGCGTCAGGCTTCGGTTCATCGCATGCTTTGGTTTTGGGGTATTGGGGAGGCCACACCCACACAGTTTGGGCCTGCCAAAATTAGATTTGAGATGTCCCAGGACACATGTCGGCTCTTGGAGAGCCGATAGGTCTAATCGGCTATGGAATGGCCGACAGGTCTCCAGACGGGAATCAAGACGATGAAATTGACCGGCAAGACTGGACGTAAAGGAAAGTGGCATCCCCCCCCTCCCGCCCAAAGCAAGTCCTGGTCGTCCACTCCTAGATGCGTTTTTCTGTGAAAGGACTACTTTCGACACTAGCCACTCATGCGATCGTCCTGATATCTGTGGATTCTCCTTGCTCCACCGTCGAAAATGAAGGCTCCAAATGTCCTTTTCCAAGCTGCCAAGAGCCACGCTCTGTCTCTGTGATACAGTTTGTAACGAGTGAAATGTTCACATCCCGAACAATGTTCAGCCAAACGAGGACTAGTCAGTTCAGCTTTGTGTCCTGCATCTTCTAATACTACCGTACCCTTGCATTGAGCTGTTCACACAGTTTTTCCACTCTCTGCAGGACACAAAACTGTTTCAGCTGTTTCCACTTGATGCTCACAGTGCATGCACCGGGGAGAGCACAACACATGAACATGCATGCATCTCCATTCATGAGAGATGGGGTTAAAAACTACTGCAGTCTCGGAGGATATCTTTTGTTTTGGACTCTGGAGGTCTGGATACATCACATACACAGCTCTGTGCAGATGCAAGTGATTCCACTTGAATCTCAGAATAAGGCAAAGATCCCCATCAGGCTTACCAGTTGGCTTCGGGGGAAAGCGAAACAGTGGTTAAAAAAACGCTGTGAAATACATGCAACTATGCAAGACGGATCTATCAACATCACAGCGGCACACCGTATGCATGTAATCAGACTGATTCAATTCATCGCACAAGAAAAGTCAGGCTCAGGGCACGCCAACAGTCGACGGCCCATCTTGTTTCTTCTCCGAGCATGACAGCATAGAATATTCTCGCTTTTCAGTACCCAAAAGAGACGAATAATAAGATGAAACTACAGTACTCCAGCGAAAGCGCCGTATCAACCTACTACTTCCAAAAGGAAATGCCGTATCAGACTAGCTCGACCTTTTGGAACAACTTTTTTTTTTTTTGAAAGAACCCTTTTGGAACAACTAATAGGCGTTCTGTTTGCATCCCTGAAAGAACATAAAGTGATAAAGTGCACCTTTAGTATGCTGTTTAGATATTCTCAAGTGGAATCATCGGTGATTTGAATCATTCATACTTTCATGGAAGCTTGTTTGGTATGAAATAGGAGAATAGGATGATATATTTTCAGAATGCAAGTATAAGTCTGTCTGAATAATGCCTGAATCTTGCAGGAATCAAAACAGGCGGCATCCTATCTATATATTATTGATGTAAAGAGCAAAGAAAAGTACTGCGCGCTACTATATGGTATATAGGCACGCAAGGCCTGAATTTTTTTGGGGAGATGTAATGTTAACCGAAGCCAACCTACGGCTGAAAACAGAACACGACTGGCGGTACGTACGGTAGGCTGAACCGTCCAAATCGGCTTTCTCAGTCTGCCAAACACTCTAATCTAATCCTAGCAGATGCGTCTCGTGTTGTCTTTGGTTTGTTAGATCCACACCAGACTGTTGTAACAACGCAATGCATCGCAGGACGGCAGGAGAGAGGCGCACAAGCTGTCAAGGAACGTGACGTGACCATGACCATGTTCATGTTTCCCGGCTGCTAAGCTAGTGCCAATGCGGCCAAGCTCCCAGGTATGACCCTGCGGTAAAAGATGTGGAAGCGCACCTCCTCTTCTCCCTCCTCTGGTAGTGTGTTCAAGATCTAGAGAAAGTGCTGTGTCTAGAGACATGGAAGATGGAGGGTCGACTGAATGGGTAAAATGAATGGCCTCCCAGATCCCAACCCAACATGTGACCTCTTTCCTCATGAGCGGACGAATAAACGTAAGGCGCTCGCGTCGGCACGTCCCGCGCCGTGTCCGCGGCCCCGTCGCCGCCACTCGCATAAGCGGCGCGGGTGGGCTGGGCAGGTGCGGACGTGCGGTCGGGTCGACCGGCCGCGAAGCTCGCTGCAATGCGACGTTCGCTTGATCCCTGCGGAAACCGTATAGGTAGGCCGTTGGGAGCTCCAAGAGCCAACGAGCCTCTTGCTCGCCGGACGGCCTGCGACTCGGCAGCCCGAACAAAGACTGCGATGCGGCAGCCGGCCTATGAACTGACCTGTCGGTCCTCCAGTTGTCGATAGGTCTCCTATCGGCTGTCCAGCGGCCGATAGCATACTGTGCAGGTCTGATCTGCAAAACTATCTCAGGAAGTGGTCGACACTTTTGTTTCATCATAAACAAAAGAACACTATCCTAAGATTACTTACCGTAGCTGTCTCGGCGTCTAGTAGAAGAAAGAACCGTGGCATGCAAACTTGGCACACCGATAAAATACTACGTCTGCACACAGGCAGAGAATTGCAAATACCATACTGATCATCATACTTTGAAACTGCTGCCCCACAACTTATTATACGAAGAAAAATATATGGTGTATCGCAACTTTGTACGAGCGCATGGTTAAAAATATGCAAAACACAGTTTTAGAAGCAACACACCAGTATGTTAAAAAAAATCCATGAGAATCATCCTCACAATAGAGCAGAAGAATTTTTAAACATGCCGGGAAAAGAAACAAATGCTGATTGCGGCATCAGTTTGATCATTCATATCAGGTAGATGTATTATCAACCGGCATAACCACACAAGTTTGGGTACAAACACAACCTCTGTACAAACGAGCTGGAGTTTTATTAATGTGTATTCCTCGTGTTACACTTGTAATCATAACTTGGCTGCTGTACACCTATACAACATAAACATGATTATGCACATTCTGATACCTCAAAAACCCTACGTTAGCTGACCATCTGCAAAACTTCATGCCCAAACCGGAGATCAATAATGCCTCCGTTCCCACTTTTGGGGGGTATAATGGCACGAGAGGAAACAATTGGACAGGAAGATATACACACTGGCTGTAAATCTCTTGTACGCCCTCCATAACATCAAGGAGCAAGTACAAGAACTTTTATGGTTCCCTGACTGTTAGCAGTTAACATGGTAGGGCTATCACTCTTCCAGCAGACAGCACTAATGAAATAAGAACCAGGATCATCATCGGCATCATCCAGCTCAGAGGATACAAATCTATGGCTTGCGGCCGGCTTTGAGATAGCCTGCAATCAGTGTGGAGTTAGGAACACATCTGATTGATTAAGGTGAATCACACATCATAACAATGCATGCTTCATGGGAAAAAGACCAGGCCAAAAGCTAGTGATTACCTTGTGATAAACAAAAACCTCATTTGTTTCACTTCCACAAGCAATATACTCATTGTTCACAGACAACCCAACAAAGTTCTTTTCGTTTTTGTGCCCTCTGAACGTCCGTACCTGAAATAAAGTGTTATTATAACAAAACAGTCATCCAAATTTTATGTTCATTGCTGCACTATTTCAAACTGGGCATTTAATATTGAACTAAACCAGATAATTCACTGCCAGTCGCACTATAAAAAAAATGGTGCGGTATGAAAGAGAACTCTATTTGAAGTGCTGAAGTCCATATTTGTCAAAATTGTTATTAATATTTATATAAGAAAAAGGTCCTATGTACTGCAGTGTACTGTTTTTTTTCTTTCTTGAAAACGCATGAGAACTGTGCTTCATTATATTAAGAACAGAGTAAAGGGCAAGGGCCCAAACAACACCCCACACACACTCACACACTCACACACACACACACACGCCCCGACAAATTCTAGGATTACATTCACGCCGGTGACACCATTACACAAGACGACCAAAGCTGAGCTAGTATTCAGGAGAAAAACACAGGGACATAACAAAAATAAAAATGCATTTTTATCTGCAATAGTTTGGAGCACTTTCTAAACAAAAATAGCTCCACACTTTCCTTATACTACAGAATATCAAGAGGCCATAATGACAAATAAAGAATACTATCTCAGAAAGAGCATACCGCGCAATTATCCTTGACATCCCATAATCGTAATGTGCTATCTGTTGACGCAGACGCAAGCTCATTGTTAGATAAGAATTTCACATACGATACTGCTTTCTTGTGCCCCCCGAAAATATGGACGGGTGCACTTGGATTACGTAAATCAAAGTAATGAATATGGTGATCAGCAGATCCGACCTGAAATATTGTAGTATCTGATAAGTAAACAATAACAATTTGATTGGAAAAGCAAACAAATTAACTATAGCTAAGAAACAAAGCAACATACTGCAACGTAGAAGCTTGATCCAGGATTATATTTAACCGAGCAAATATTTGCTTTCATATCAATATTGATCACGCTTGCTTCTTGTTTTGTGCACCACACTTTCACCTGCCATACACAGCACTAGCTTCCATTAGTATTCCACAAGCACTGTAAACTATTTTAGGAGGTTCCAGCTCTGCATCGATGAGACTGAATAAACCAAAATGCATACACCAAAACCTGTAGTTGCATTCATGAATTTAATATTCACTGCGACCATCTGAAACTACTACTATTTCTGCAGTGAGTTCTCTGATAAAAATGAATGATCTACCCGCCCAGGTCATAATATAACTTGTGATTTTGGTACTCGACATTTGAGAAAAAATCACCAAGCTTTTCTTTCTTAGTTTGGGAAAGAGACCGTAATTGAACAATATTAATTTCCAATACCTTGCAATCATCACTCCCAGATACTAGCATTGAAGGATCTGTACGAGAAAAATCAACACTCCATGCTCTCTTCTCATGCTCTTCATATTCCATCACACTCTAGCATGGCAAATACACAGAGACCATATACCTCAGTTTGAATTATAATTCAACCATTGCAGAATGAAGTCACAATGAATAGAGTGGATACCTGACGGGTCTGGACATCCCACACAGTTACTATACCCTCATAGTCACTGCTTGCAATAACATTTTTTGAGTACTTGTTCCAGCTTAGGCAGCTAAGTTTAGATCTGGTAGCCATTTCAACAACCGGGCAATGCACATCTGATGGTTCATTAACAACCTAAGTAATGATGGGAAACCAACCTTAAGTATTCTCAATTACAATGAACTATGGAATGGACATATCCTGACAAAGCAAACTTACAGTAGAAAATTCGAAGACTTTAATACGTTTTGAGACTCCAGCGGTAGCAAATAGTTCATCATCACGATCAAATTCAATACTGCAATATATAACAAAAATATGAAATGCCCATCCCAAATATTTGCAACTCTATTTGCAATAAAATAAAGGTGAAATAGTTGATTGGCAAGCACATAGAACTGGAAATAAATGTGCTGAATCATGCATCTTCAAACCAGACACACAAAAAGGAGCTATGCTGTACTATTACCATCATCAGCAGTTCAGCACACTAATTTGATAACAAAGCACTTAAAATCAAATCAATATATGAAGTACAAATCTTCCTGCTCTCCAGCCTGCATAAATCTCTCCTATTGCCCCAATATGCTCCACTTTGATGAAACCCTACTTTCACATGTATTGTATAATAAAATTTGATGTTTAAACCTAGGCTGCTTCCATGTTTGCTTTAATGGAGCTGATTCTCCCACACTAACTAGAGTAATGATGCAGAGATTTAACTTCTTATTATAGTAGGTAGGGCCATATTATAAGGTGAACAAATAATAAACTTTTACGGCCCTTGATTTTGGTACCTCCAACACTATAATCGGTGGTAACTCTTGGAGAACTGTAAAAAGGCTCATTAATGATTTATATTTTATAGTGTAGGCATAGATATTTAAACTTTGATGACCAAACTCAAAATTATCTATCCATGCAATGATGCATCTGCACTGGTTCTGCTGCTAGTTACATTTAAAGCACAGATAAGAAATTATGCTTAATTGGACTACAAAATACACACCTGGATACAATATTGGCAGAGTGAAACAAGTCTCCATGTCTTAGTTCCGCAATGACACGTAGACGACTGAAGTAAACATGACAACACACAAGATGAGTCCAGTGATAATGGAACAAAGGCAACAAAGCATATAATCTCGCCACAGGAGATAACCACACCTGTATCGAGTGAACGTTGTTAGCACAGACTGGAAATCCTGAAGACCTGCATGATAGCCTTCTCTATTCATTGCAACGATATCTCTTTCTTCTTGCCTGCGTGCCTGTGCTCCGGTACGTCGTCTTTGCAGGTAGTATTCTTGAAGCTCATTGAACTGCGATGTTGCTCATAGAATTAGATAAAAAGTTAAATGACATAAGATTAGTGCCAATTTATCCAACACTAAAGTTAAGTAAGTGGCCATGTGTGTACTGTATACTGTTCAAAACACGTATGCAATACATAAGAGGCCTACTTGGGTGTAATGTGGGAGAAACTGCATGGAGTGAGAAACACACCTGTGCTTGAACTCGCCTCTTCCTAGCAATGACATTACCCGATTGTATAGGGGGGTTAGGAGGGTCAGAAGAAATTAGAGCATCTCTCCTTTGAAATCCTTGATGGCTTACTTGAGCTTTCAAATCAAGCTTCTTATTCTGTAAAGTTCCTGGAGATGTTGCGCTAAGTGGTGTCCGAGAGTTGGGAGGAAAGCGACAGCTAGCTTTGTCTATAGGAGAGGGCCACATTTTTTGTGCAGTAGGCTCATCTAAAAGCATGCGCAGCTTCATGGAGTATCTTTCTTTTGTGCGATATAATTCTTTCCTATGTCTCTCCACAGCACCTATATCCTCTTTGATGTACTGTAGATCAGTTTGAATCTGTTGAGAAGATGTGAATATGTGACTAACAACAGTAGACTTCAGAATAAGAAAAAAAGTGACAGAAACGCAATAAGTAAAACTTTTATTTCATTTGATTAGCAAGATTGGTGAAGGTCGTTTGACATTAAAAATATTAGCATTGTGTGAAGGAATCAGAAATCCAGACAAACCTCATTCAACTCTTCCAGCTTTTGCTTTCTAAGGCAGTGCAAGAAGACTAACAATATTTGCATATTCGTCTCTGATTCTTGTTGTTCCATTTGATGCTTCTTCTCGGCAATTAAAATCATCAGGCTATCTAACTCTTTAACCCCCATTTCATTTCCCTATCCCAAGAATAAATGATGAATCATCAGTAGCTTGTTAATGGGCTCACAGATTACAACAGCTAAGGAAATATGAAGTCATACAACTGACAGGGAGGAAGTAAACACAGATATCAATAGCACTTAACTGAAATACAAAGATTTACAGGTTACAAACTTGCGATTATATTACTACTAGATTCACATATGCAAAGATGCTGTCTGAGGCAAAAAATGGTTTATCATGTGAACAGTGAATAATAAGAGCACACAACATAGACAGCAGCTGCAATCCTAAGGGGAACAGAGCCATGCATTCCCAAATAAGTAGTCTAAAATCTTCCACTTGAGACATCGTTTTTTTAGCCTCAGAAAGTATTACCATGGGAAACTTGCAGTGAAAGTGAAACAATTTGGCTTTTGACTAACAGCTTTACAAATATTTAGATTAGCTGCATGAAAATGATGTTAATAGAGTAATAAACTCCCAAGATGTTTCTATGATACTGAAGTTTTGATTCAAAAAAACGCTAGTGAGGTAAGTACTTTAGTTCTACACTCTTTACAGAACGGAAATGTCTACTTAGATATGAATTTAGTCACTACACAAAAGTGGATGCAAGGAAAAAGAATAGTGCAGAGACTTAAAATGTGCTTGTTAAGTGGTGAATGCAGGAGTGAAGTTTGTTTGCCATTGAAGATAGTAGCAACTAGCAAAGTAACACATGGAATCGCTGACCTGTTGCAATGCGCATCGAAATTGATCGATCGGTGATGCTGTTTTTGCGATTTGTCGGGCAGAAATTTTCTTCAGAACCTATATAGACAGGACATGGATGCAATGTAAGAACTTTAGCAAGTCATATCTGCAGTCTGTTCTAAATAAACAATAGACAAGAACAGGGATGTTTGTTCCAATAAGGGCCTGAGTTTAGTATGCTAAGAGTCACTGGCACAAGTGCACACCACACTAACATAGCTTCATGAACACATAGCAGTGGACGGCATAGTAATTACATACTGCCTAACAGACAGGGAGCACCAGAAGTTGTGAAAGTAATTATGAAAGGTCTGTCTCAATAACAACTGGTCAACAAGTACTACAGAAGTTACACCAACCGAGAAATTGACAAGCCAAATGACAGGTCATCTAATACAAACCACATTAAGATTCAGAGTAATGTGGCAGTGCAAGTGTCGTCCCATCGAATCGAATTTCATTTCGAAAACCTAGAATCGGGAATTGCATGCAACACCTACTGGTTTTTTGCCACACCACAACCACACCGGGTTCCGAAACTCCAGAATTCGGAATTGCATGCAACAACAGCTATTTTTGCCACACCACGATCACACGGGACGACACATAAATGGCATTCAGCAAACGCCTAGTTTACAGTTTGTAGCGCATGACATGAACTCTAGAAAAGAGTAGAACAGGCAGCCAACCTTGTCGAGGAGAAAGTTGGGGTAGAGCTGGGCCTTGGTAAGGTAGTGTCCGCAGCAGGGGCAGTCGCTCTTGTTACTGAGGTGCGTGACGATGCACATGTAGCAGAAGCTGTGGCCGCAGGCGGTGAGGAAGGCGTCCTTGATGAGGGCCATGCAGATCGGGCAGAGGAGGTCCCTATCGGCGGGGCCCTCGTCCTCCTCCGCCGGCCCCTGCGGCGACGCCGTCCCCGCCTCCTCCGGCAGCGCCAGCGCCAGCGCCGCCGTGGTCGCCGCGGCCGCCGCGGAGGTGTCACCGGACGGCGCGGGCTCCGGCTTGGGCACGGACGGCACGAGCGCGCCGGCCATCGAGGAGTCGGCCATGGCCAGGCGGTGGCGTCCGGGTGCGAATAATTGCATACGGGTGTGGGGCGCGTGGTGGTGGCGGCGGCGGTGTGGAATGTGTGATGCCTGATGCGGGTACGACAGGGAGGGAGGTGGAGCGGGGAGGGAATTGGGTTCTGTGGGTGTGGGAGGGGAAGGGTGGCGTATGGGTGGGAGGAGACCACGTCGGGGAAGTCGAAGTCGACTGGACCGGCTGCTGCCGCGCCCGCGTCGTGCAAGTTTGGTGTCGTGCCGCCGCTGCACGCCAGACGCGCGCCGCGCGCACCAACCGACGATGGGGGGGGGGAGCATGTGAGATTGCTGTGAAAATTGTGCGCTACTGATCAGTGGTTGATCAGCCGAGGCGAGGATCCACTCCCCTTCATCACTGATCTATTCAGTTCAAAAACAAAACTGATTCATCAACGAGAGCATCCAATAGAGAACGAACAATGGTTTATAAATAGATGCACAGATATATTGAGATATGCGTCGTGAGCAGGCTTCGAGAAATGAAATGGGTTTCCCCATATCATATCATTTTTATTTGTACTAATGCAGGGAATGAATTTATTCTACCAAATTTGAGAAATAAACTCATGATGTATAATTTTGTCTAGAGTGAACCTCGCTAACCTACAGTAACATTTAAGAAGATGGAGACATGATGGGTTATTATCTGGGCTTCAGAAGTAGGTGGATTTTGTTGATCGCTGTCATTGAACGCTAACGATAATCATGGCATATACTTATCAAAAAAAAAAAATCATGGCATACACCAACGCTATTTAAAATCATGGCAAAAGCAGACCGGCCAAGACAAGGACAGGAGGAGAAACGGCCACAAACCAGATTTAGTAAGCATTGAGTTTTGAAAACGATTTTGCTACAAAGAATTACCCAAAGGCCAAAGCATGGAAATAGGAAAACTGAGAGAACCTAGCGCCCACTTTATTGCCAGCAGAGATATTCGTGATACATGACGCCCGTATCATTGGGAGAAGGTGATACATGACGCCCACTTTATTGCCAGCAGAGATATTCTGGTGATACATGACGCCCGTATCATTGGGGGAGAACCTGAGAGACAATATGATCTCCTAGAAACGGCCCAGTAATTCAGTAAACCTGCAGTACGTAATATGTTTGTGTTCTCAAACTTTGCTAGGCCAAGTCAACTACTACTATTTTCTGCCACTCAAATTCTAATGGATTGAAGAGGAACCACGCTGATGATGTCACAAATATATAGGCAGTCAAATCTAGAGCAACATCAACATACAACTGAACTGATAGACTACTAGAAGTAACATCAGCTCAGGTCCTTCAACAAAATGGCTTCCGTAGTTCATTCTGTAATTCTTAGCAAGCCATGACCAACAACAAAATCTCTGACTGCTGCTCTGTATTTTTGAACCACCATGGACTCACCCCACCCTGCCTCTTCCCCTCCTGATGACTTTCAGGTCTCAGCAGCCCAACCAACTACGTTGTTTCCTCGAAGCAAGATGGCAAACCAAAATCCAGATCATAATAGGGTCATAAAATGGTATCAACATAAATGGGAGAACACATTAGAAACAAAACATTTCGGAATCAAATCTCCAGGAGCAGGGGGACACAATAGATACTACAAGATTGATATGAGCAAGCTGAAGAAATGGAAGAGCAGAAGAGAAACAGAGGGAAGAGACAAGAGACCATTCATCCACTGAGGCAGTGCGAGGTGAATGAAATACTGGAACTTATGATTATTCAGATTCCCCCACCTTGATCACATCTGAGCTGCTCCCTGAAAATGTACACCAAAGCATGCACAATAGAGTCTGTGGCCCAGTGCAACAAGATGTTTCGGCCTACATGCAGCAAACTCAGCACATATCGCAAAACCTATCAAATAGGTTGAAAATTGAGTGAAGGCACTAGCCGAAGCACTTGTTGTGGATTCTCTTTTCTGAATCTGAATAACATAGTACTTCCATATTTACTAGAGCTCAGACTGAAAAATTTAGACTACAAAGCTATCCTGCAAGTTCAGATGCCATAACAAAACCGAATAACTGAACAGGTCCATCATCCTCCTGATTTAACACTGACGCTGTGACATGTCTCGAACACCATGAACTACAAAAAACTCAACAACAGCTAGATAACAAAATCGAGATTCAGCTACCATGCTTCAGTAGAGCATACAAAAATGAGTTTGCTTGTAATCGAGCATCAGTGCATATAAATACCACAAAATAGAATGGCTAGACACTGCTCAGCTCAGTCCACCCTATCAATCACTCAGTCATGTCCATGAGTGTCTTGGTCACATCCCTGATGAGGCCGTGGCGGCGAAGATACAGGTTCATCTGTGTATGCCTCAGCTTCTTGATCTTCTCGTTGAGTGCAAGGGCCTTGCTATCGTCGATCATCGCGAATTCTCGCTTGAACAAGCCCGGGTGTGTCTTCTGAAGCGCCTTCACCTCCTCCCCAAGGTATGGGTACAGCTTACACATCTCGTCAGGCTCCCTGTTAGCCGCCGCTGCCTTGGTGGACACCTTGGTAACAACATTAGGCCAGACGTTCTTGCAGAGATCGAAGAGACGGCGGGCGTGGTCCTTGCTCGGCGGGGCGCCCTTCTTGGCCGCTTTGGTGTGCATGGTCTGCAAGCTCTTCACCTTCCTCTGGAGATCGGAGTCACTGCATCCACGGTTGTCGAGCTTACCATCGAGGGCGTTGGCCAGCACATCTGGTTTAGGCAGCGTGCCGTGCTCCAGACGGTGCGCGGCGAGGACCTCCAGGATGCGGAACTCGTCCTCAGTCGACCAGGTGCGCTGGAACAGCGCGCTCGGCCGCTTTGCGCCCTTAGCCTCCATCTCTTGGTTTGGAGCGGGCTTCGCCTGCGGCATCTCTTCGTCCGCCGCCGCCTCCTCCTCCTCCTCTTCGTCGGAAGAAGAGGATTCCTCGCGAGACGCCGGCGGCGGCGGCGGAGGCGGGTTCTTAGTGGCGGAAGAAGGGATCACGTGGTTGGCCTTCTCGTCCTCGTCATCTCCTTCTTCTTCCTCGCCTTCGTCCTCTTCCTCCTCCTCCTCGCCATCTTCATCCTCATCGGACGCATCGGATTCCTGCTCCTTCTGCGGCGGCGGAGCAATGCTCTTGGGAGCGGGCGGAGGCGTTGACTGGGCGATCTCCTCCTCCTCCTCCTCCTCCTCGGAGCCCGAACCAGTGGCGGTCTCCGCGGAGGAGGATACCTGGGGCGGAGGCGGTGGAGGTGCAGCCGAGCGCTTGGGGGCCATCGCCGCCGCCGCTCCCTAATGTTAGGTTTGACAAGCGGGGGAGACGGCGCTAGGCTCGGGGTGGAGTCGGGGGGCTTCCCTGGCGTCGTGTCTTTCTGCCTTTGTTTAGGGTTCGATTGGGACGCTCGTCCGTTGGATTTGGCACTGGAGTGCGATCTGCCGTCCGATCGATTTTGGACTAAACCTAGTCTCCGACCCTGTTAGCCGTTCGATTCTGTTCAGGGCTTCGGAACATCTTCAGTTCAGAGTCCAGACACGTTTAGCGTTTCAAGGGTGATTTTTTTTTTTCCGAGACCACGCCGTTGCGTGTTTTTCAAGGGTGATAATGCAGGTCGTGCCACTCCCAGTGTTCATTATAGACATCACCCACTGTCGAACACGAAGCAACCACAGCACTGACACAACAAAACCTAAGGCCATTGCCTATCGATTCTCACCAGAGACACTCATGGTTCCAGCATTATTCTCTGCCGGGTTGCTTCAGAAACAAGAGAACAGGGGAAAACAAAACAGATTGCTTGATGCAGCATGGTTGCAGGATCGGGACCGCATGGAAACCACTCACTCGCCTTGCTTGGTCACTGCTCAGTACTGTGAGGCCGTCAGGTGCATCAAGCTCGACGCGTCGAACAGCTCCATGAACCTCTGGTCAGTGCTCCTCGCCTTGGCCGCCGCGAAGTGCAGGTACTCGTCGAACACCGAAGACAGGCACCACTTCTGCAGCTTCCTCAGGCATCCGACGACGCAGCCAGTCCGGTGCTGAAACAAAACACCCGTCGCGTCAGTGTTCGGGAAAATCGAATGATGTCGTAGTATCGTGGAAGCAAAATGCTGAACTGAACCAACTGGAATCCAAGAGGCTTTACCTTGCCTCGCTTGCAGTGGATGAGCACCGGCTGGTTTCTTACGTCTGAATGATCGATTGAAACAGGAGAAGAGTTAGAGATGTCAGATCGTGAAAGATGCAGTATTGTGGCTAGAATTGTAGAAGTATTAGTGAAGTTGCCGGTACCAAGAATAACTTTGAGCGCCTCTCGGATCGTTTCTTCAGGGATGTAGACGAATGGTTCCTGCGCCAACATGGTATCCGGCACTGTCGGACCACTCTGTGGATAATAGGGAAGGATTAGTAAGCTCCACACATTGTTCATGCAACCATAATATGGGAAACAAAAGGCTCTTTCAAAAAGAACAGGAGGACATAAATTGGTTAAACATAAGCCCAGCAACTATTTTCATAAACATAGGTAGACAGAAGCACCGTGCATGAAAGTTCAGTTGCAAGATTTTGGTCACACAACTGAATGGGAATACATTATCAGTTGAGTGCTCAGTGATTTAAAACAGGGTTAATATTATAGCAGCCGTCTGAATTCGTCTAATTGAGTAATGCTGACAGAATTATCAGTGGGAGACACCCCTGGTTTGGCTTCACACGACATGCCTGGTGCCATTGTACTTATATAGTACTATAGGAGTAGTAACTTTACAAGAGATAAGTTTTTTTTCACACTGGGTGTTGCAATGTCAACCACCTTAATGTGGTCACTGAATGATGTCTTTCCACGAATGACAACGTCGGTTAACAAATAAGCATTGTTAATTAAAGATTGAAACAACTGTCAATGAACGATTAATTTTCCGCAGCTGTCCAAGTTTGAGTGTTCTAGGCTTCTAGATTCATGAACAAGAATTCAATGGGCAACTTGTTATGATTTGAGTAAACCTTACCAGGATTATACAACTATATTATACATATATACTAGCCCAGCATTATTCAACAATTTTAGAATTCTAAAAACAATAAATTGTAAGTCAACTGAAAGATGGTTCTGTCAAAAAAATTTCAGATGCTCAAACAAGATGTTTGAGAAGTATAAAAACAGATTTACTGAAAGATGGTTCTGTCAAAAAACTTTGAGCTGGAGTACAACTGATTTTGGTGCCCGATGAAAAGAAATGAGCCTAGATCAAGTCCTGCCTAGATCAAGTCGTTAGGTGGGAGGTTTGATCATGCATCCAACCACTCAAGTCCAAGTCCTCTCCAGATGAATGACTTTTTGTGCAGATTTTATAAGCATCAACAGGTTCTCGTGCAGCTAGGTACTATTCTAT
This sequence comes from Hyparrhenia diplandra, assembly GCA_015847255.1. Taxonomy (NCBI): domain Eukaryota; kingdom Viridiplantae; phylum Streptophyta; class Magnoliopsida; order Poales; family Poaceae; genus Hyparrhenia; species Hyparrhenia diplandra. The sequence continues at coordinate 267,105 of JADLZK010007473.1, forward strand.
TCAGGCATCAATGTAAACATTTGGCACACACATGTTTCATTGAAAAGCTAGAACCATAGGGTGCACACATAATACAACTACAAAGATGAGAACACCTGGTCTATCTTCGTTCTTACTGGAATCCACGTCATCACCAATAAAGTTTACTATACATAAACAGCATTGGTTCAGCATCCGACAGGTACTTGGGTATCTTTTTATGTGTTACTGGCTTACAGTACAGGCACCCTTTGCCGATACGCAGACTCCAGATATTTCTTTTTTTTTCAGCTCTTGTGCTTATTTTACTCCACTTGAGCACTTAATCTTTACCGTCTAAAATCATTTCCACAAAATGGACATAATGCATAGGAGAAACTCTTAAATCTGAAACCAGTGATGCCGAAATTTGCCAAATGTTTCGGTGACAAGCAAAGTCCCTAAACGGTTGCCCACTTAAAGCAAAAAAAAGAAACAAGGATGCAGGATAATGAAAAGAATAGCTTTACTCTTGCTCATGGTCTTTGCAATGGCGTTTTTTTTTGGCAACATGGGATCCCACAGCCTGAAAACCAAACAAACATGTCGGTGTAGGTGTGCAGGGATGTGATGATGTAGGTGTGCAGGGAAATGCATGATTCATGAAGGAATATTTATTAGTTTTTTAGGCAACGAATATAATTTTCAGGGTTGAAGAGATGGGGCTATGCCGCTATGGTTTATCATTCATCAGAACAGTGCCGAGACTGCTGAAAGGGACAGTGTTCGCCTATTGCTACGCTAGCACGATACTTGTACCAAATCTTGTGTTGCTGATACTCTGAAAGTGAAAGGGACGGTGCCACATGCAGAGCGCACCAAAACCGACCAACAAGAAAAAATAAAAACTAGAGGCAAAGATCGTTTTGCCATCGGCGTGCACAAATCGAAGATTTCATCGGATGCACGATTGAGACCTCTGTGTGGATGGATGGTAGTAGTACCTTGCTCCCTTCGATGCCGAACTGGTGAAGCTGGATCCCGTTCTGCTGCAGGAACCGCGCGTTCTCCTCCGGGTACGGCTCCGGGCACAGGTACCTGCTCGATCACGCAAGCAACGACGACGACGTTGCCGTGGGTCAAGGTCGCCAGAGGTGGAAGGGGTCGACAGGAGCGAGCGAGGGGTTTCTTACACGATGGAGCGCAGGTTGAGGGAGAGCAGGAAGCGGAAGTTGCCGGCGTCCGGGAGGCCCGAGCGGAAGATGCCGTCGTCGACCATGGCGAAGTTGAGCGGCGGCACCAGGGCGGCGCTGGCGTCGGCGTCGCCGCCGGGGAGAGGGAGCTTCGGGTGGCTCCACGGCTCAATGCCGAGGACGCCCACGGCCACTGCCTTGCCGTTCTGCTCTGCATCCTGGGCGCTCCTCTGCCTCGCCGGAACATCCAGCTTCATCGCACGCACTGATGAACGGCAAGTGGTTGCTGTTTGAGGTTTCAGTGCTGTCTGTGTGTGTGTGCGGTTGGGAACGGCGTTTCCGCGTGTGTAGACGGGACATGGAGGCTGGCTTTGGTTATTTATAGGAGAGTGGTAAACATAAATGCGATGCAGGTGCGATGCAGCCTGGCTGCGACGCTGGGGGTGTCGTCGTGGTCGTCGACGTGTGTGTTGGACGATGATTGACGGTGAGACGGGGTGGAAATGGGTGGAAAGCGACGCGGGAATCCACTGTTTCTTGCGGTGTCGTAACACTTGGTAACCTATGGGTCATTGTGTGTTCACAAATTATTGGTGGGTTCCGGGAATCGCCGGAGACGGCATGGGGCCTGCTACCTGCGAATGCAAAAACAGAGTGTTCCAGGAATCAGCCTATTTGCAGTTTTTTTTTTTTTTTGGGCAGTGGGAGGCGAGCGTTTTACCTGTGTCCTCAGGCATGGATGATCCTAAACAAACAAAGCAGCTCTTCTTCGTCTTGAGCCTTGAATATGACTACCGTGGCTAGTTTGGTGAGGTCAAACTTGTGGTCTCCGTGTTCTTGGCGTGCACGGTATGGGCGTGTACTTCGTTGGCACGCAGGTCCATGGATCGCAACCATCTAGCGGTTGACGACAACAGTTTCCTTCCGTTGTTGCTGTCAAACTCTGACCCCCGAACCAAGTCCGATCTTAATCGCCAAGACTGGACGTGTCAGGTTTCCACATTTTCTCGATCCAATCCCATGTTGTTTTCGCATACTGTTCTGCCTTAATGTCAGGTTTCCACATTTTCTCGATCCAATTCCATGTTGTTTTCGCATACTGTTCTGCCTTAACGCACTAGTACCGAATTATGTTAGCGGAATGCAGCGCTCAACCGAATGGCTGCCGAATGCTGCTGCAGGACGGCCAACAATGGACCAACACCTTCTAACCAACCTGCAACCAGTGATGAGGCTTGTCCAGTTTTTGTATAGCCCACTTACAATATCTGAGGAATTTCCATGACAAAAAGATAAGGCAAAAAAATCGCGAACCCAATCAGGCAAGGAACCGACGGGCAACGGACGTGTGCAGACCGAGTCACGAGGCACATTGCATGGCGTTCGACCATACAGTAGCGCTGATGCAGATTGCAGAGGAAGCAGACAGGGCCGGCCACGGCGAGGGTTGCGTCAGGGGACTGGCCGGAAGGGTCTCCTCTTGTCTAGGATCCCATTTGCTTCCCTGCCTTTTTGCTTTGCATGTGTGGTTATCGTTGAATAGTGCGTCCCACCTACACTACCTAAACCGGTGGTTCTTGGCAAAGAAACAAAGAAATAAAGATAACGAAAAGGAAAGAAAGA